>CAUYUJ010000227.1:14952-69952 GCA_963575745.1 Prorocentrum cordatum | reverse complement strand
CTCCGACGGCCGCAGGTAGCACGCGAACACACACACACACACACACCGCCAGATACATTGCCATCTCCCGCCGCCCCTGCTTCGCCACGCGCATGGACAGCGCGGCGAGGATCGCCCACGGCAACGGCAGCTGACCGGCGACAGGAGCGACACTCCTGCACCATTTCAAGGCCCCCCGGGCCAAGACGGGGCCCCAGACCTTCGCGGCATTCGCCCGAGCATCTGCAAACTGCACGGCCGCAGTGGTTTTCCCCGCAACCGAAGGGCCGCGCCCATCCAGGAACTTCTGGTCGAAGCAGTCCACGAGCAGCAGGTCCGTCTGCGCCGAGACGCCTGCGGGCGCAGCGTTCTCCGCGCAGAAGTCCTTGAACACCTCCAAGTGGAAGACGCAAGCGCTGTTAATCCGAGCCGAGATGCCCCCCTCCTCGAGGCGAGACTTCTTTTCCCACCAGGCGAGCAGCTTCCCCTTCGGGCCCGGCGCCTCCTCTGCCCTCCTTTTGTTCGACGGCAGGTCGAGCGCCGCCTCGGTGCCCAACGGCGCAGGATGGCGGCGGCCCTTCGGCGCCTCCGTCAGCTACGTCGAGCACCTCTTCTCCTTGGGCTCTGCCCAGCGGCTGACCGCCACGTCGCCTGCGCTCGAGCGCCCTGGAGGCTCCAAGGGCCGAGCGGCACCGACGCCTTGGCCCTTGCCGCGGCCCCGAACGTCCGACGGTCCGCCACGAGCTGCCTCACCCCCGCGCCCTACTGGCTGGCCGTAGGGACCAACGCCAGAATGCGCCTGCCTCTCGCACCTGGAAGGCCCATCTGTCACACTAAACTCGCTCGGGGCCCAGCGCGGCCCAAGGCGACTGTCGTCGGCAAGCCAAAACTGCCCCACGAAATCACAAGAGCGCCGCAAGACTGGTAGCGCACTGCGGTTCAGCATTGCCACGTAGATGCACTGGCCGATAAGCCCCCTCGACGGTCGACGCAGACGCGGCGGGCCTCGCGCCGGGCCAATCGAATACCACGATCAACTCGCAAACCTCGTCGGCGCCGGGGCCGAGGGCGCCCGGGCCCCCCGCCAAGAACCAAGCCCGAGACGCGGGTGGCGAGGCTGGGCCCAGAGACATCGCGCATAATTAGATCGCCCTGCTCCATCTCTCTGAACGGCACTGCGCAGGCCACAACCTTGCTCGCACGAAGAAGCACCGGCATGGAGGTTGTCACTACATGCCATGCACACGCGCTCGCCCCCTGATGCCTGGGCACGGAATTACAGCCCACGAGAAGGAAGCCGTCTGAAACCTCCCTTCCGGAAGCCTGCACGCGGCACTCCTGAACCACCCTGAACGACCAGGACAAACCCATGAGCAGGAACATCAATTGCATCGAACCTTTCTCATCATTCCTGAAGCATTATAAAAGCTCCCTCGAAGCACCGAACTCCAAACACCCCACGGACGAGTCAGACTCGAAATCGAAGCAACCACAGAGGTCGCACGAATAGCCACTCGCGGAAGCAATCCTCGATGTCGCCTTCAGTCCAATACAGGGCCCGCCCTACATGGAACTCCCGGCCTCGCGAGTTCGGCGCGAGGGGGAGGGGCGAACCTAAAACACTGACGGCATTCGAGGACGAGACGTTGCATCCTCTACTTTTCCAAGACCGCAAACGCCCCGAAAAGGCGCCGAGCAAGCCTCGCAATGCCCTGGGAGGCCATCCTGTCGGCCATAAACTCAGAAGCACCAGGCGCTCGCAAAAGCTGGCCCGCGTAGGGAAGCACTCGGGGCACTTCGCCAGACAGATGGCCCCCGCGCGCTTCTCCATTGCAAAAAATATGAAGGCGCTCCCAGGGCCCAAGCCAGACTGGGCCCAAATCAACCGGCGAAAATTCTACGTCTGAAAACAGCAGTCTGCCCAGGAGCAGAGAAACATGGGCGCGCTCTCCTAGGCCATCTGCATAATCATGCATCAGGACCACTGCTCACGAAAGGCCCCCGGGCGAGTGACGCCGAGAAGCTTCGGGCCCAGTTCGCGGACACGGCGAAAGAAATGAACGAGGGCAGCGCGCTGGCACCGCGGCAGGCTCCGAAGGTCAGAAGCGCCCGGAGGAGCACGCACAGGCCGGGCCCCAAAGCACACGAAGTTCAAAGCGTCGACAGACGAGTCGACCGCGGCAGCCACGGCCCACCGACGCGTCAGGCGCCGCGTCGTCGAACGGCACGCCCCCGCAACGCTGCCCGTCCGTCCTGCTGCAAATCGGGGGACGAGGAACGATGGTTACGATACCTGCGGGAGACACTCTCGGACTCCTCAAAATAGGCAGCGTCCTGGGGCACCGTCATAGTTCCTCAAAGAGCGTCAGCCAGCGGCCACCCCCAGCTCGACACCCGTCTGCTGCAACCTGGCTCTCAGGGAAGTTGCCGCGGCATGGACGAGCCTGAGCCGCGCCTCGAAAACCGCGACCTAGCCAGCCCCGGCAGCGTCGGCGCCGCCGTATCCGCCTTGGCCGCCGCGGCTTCTGGCGCGACCAGGACGGAGCGCGCGCGCCTCAGCCGCCTGCCGCCATGCACACCCCCTTTGAAGCGGCCGCCTGTCCGCAGCCGATCCGACACGTTGGCCGAAAGCTCCCGCGCCACCCACGCGCCCCTGGCGCGCACCCCGTCGCCCATGAACTACGCCGAGCCCTCGTAGCTCGGCGAGCGAGCGTTGTTGCGGCGCGCCTTGGCGATCAGCGCCCGCCGTCGGACCGCCGTCTCCACGCACGCAAGACTCATCGCGTTCAGCCCATCGCGGGCCACCACGAGCTCCTGCGCCAGCGCCAGGTTGGCGCCCACAAAGCCGAGCGGTCTCCATCCGGGATCTTCGCCCCCGCCAGCCACTTCAGATGTTAGGCCCGCTGCCCCGCCGATATCTTGATGGCCCCCCAGCAACGCCACTCCGCTAACCCCGCCTAACGTCGTCACCCACGGCCTGGTCATTCGCGCGCAACGCCGTCGCTACCCGGCGCCATTTGATCCGCTCCTCACAGAAGATGTCGTTCCCCGTCTGGTAGATCTTCAGCTGACCGACGGGGACAGGCATCTGGACCTGCACGCCAGGAAGAACCATCAGCCCGTACCCAGCCGCCTGCACTGCACCGGCATGCATCGCCATGATCTTACCTACGCTGTGGCCGTCTACGTGCTCCGCGAGCACCCAAGCCACCGCCAGCGCGGCCGGCTCCACGTGCACCGCCCACGGCTGCGGCAGCCCCGGCGGCGCTGGCAACGCCAGCGCACACGCCAGCAGCTGCCCCGACATCTGGCCCCATGAGCGCCACGACGCCGATCGCCTCAGCCAGCAGCTGATCAACTTCGGCAGCTGTCGGTGGCCCTTGGTAACTGTAACACTGAGCGCCCCCGAGTCCGAGCGGCAACCCCCCGCTGTCGCCCACGAACGTAAACGGCTCAAGCGTCCCCTGATTTCCCATGTCCTCGGCGCACACATCGTGATCTGGAATCCCTATAATGACAAGGCCCCAAGACATATCACCCACACACACACGCACACGCACACACACACACACACACACACACACACACACACACACACACACACACACACACACACACACGCTCGTGTAACAACCCAAACACCCTCGCATATGGCACGAACGCTCGCCGCAGAGGCGATCTCGGCCCCATCGGCAACGGCCACCCGTTCGCGCCCCGCTGCCGCGGTCCCGAAGGGGTAACGGCCCTGCGGGCAGCCCTACCGACTCCGTAATGCACGCAAGTGGCGATCACCTGCACGCTCGAGAAGACGAGGCAGATCACTCAGCCAAAAATGAGCTGCCAAGGCTGGTAGCCCCCGCAATGCTTCGCACTCGCAATGCGATTGGCACACCGGGTCAGGGATCTCTGGGCACCTGACCTCCGCCATGCCCGCGGCCCGCGCAAACTCCGCTGCGTCCGAAAGAACGCCGCGGACAACCCAGGCGGAGAAGGCAGTCACCACGCTGATCGTCGCGACATGCAGCGAAGCGGTGGAAGTGGGCCAGGCCCTGAACATCCATCCACTTCGGAAGGGGACGGTCCGTGCGCCCATGATGGCGTAGCAAAAATAACCTTGAGATTTGACAACGGCCGCGGGGAACGACGATCAATGCTGTGCAACGCACAATCACGGCGACACGTTGGGACATGATTGGACCTCTCGGCCTATCTCCTGCCTCTTCGAGTCCTCTTGGGTCGTCTTGGCCCCCCTCCCAAAAAAAAACCTTCTAAGACTGTTCGCTTTTACTTGCCGGCGTGCCATTCAAAACGAGTTCCCCACACCCTTGATACCTGCCCATTTTGTCTTCGATCACGCCCCCATTTAGGGAGATTATTTCTCTTTGCGGGGGGCGGCGGGCTTAGACAGGCGGGCAAACCTGAACGGGCGGACAATCCTTCGTGGGCGTGCATGTACCCGCCAGTGGAATTGGTGTGGGCCCTGCAAAAAGAGGAGGGAGGGAACGAGGGAGAGTGGGAGGCAGGAAGGGGGAGGGACGAAGGAAGAGGGAAAACGCCAGGAGAGAAGGAGCGAAGAGGGGGGCGGTTGATTATAGAGAGTGACAAGAGAAAAAAGAGAAAGAGAGAGAGGTAGAAAAAGAGAGAGAGAGAGAGAGGAGAGAAAGAGAGAGAGAGAGAGGAGAGAAAGAGAGAGAGAGAGAGAAAGAAGGAGGGAAGAGGCAGGAGAGGGTAGGGAGAAGGAGGAGGGAGAGGAGGGAGAGGGGATAGGGCAGAGAGGCATAAGGATGAGGGAAGAGAGGAGGGAGAGAGAAGGGAGGAGAGGAGGGAGGAGGAAAGAGGGAGAGGGAGGAGGAGCAGGAAGGTAAGAGCGTGAACGTTCGAGGAAGTCCTAGGCGAAAGCGCCGTTCCTAAAGGAAGTCTCGGGCGGGAGCCCACGACGGGCGGGCGATCCCCTGACGGGCGGGTCGGGCGGGTGGGACATTCAAGCGGGATGCCTGAGTATGGCGAGAGCGCGATTACTAAGGAAATTGTGACGGCGTCCTTGGCGCAGCGCGTTTCCTGAGCGTCGAAAGCGCGATTTCTGAATAAATTGCATGGGAGTCACAGGCGAGAGCGCAATTCCTGAATAAAATGTGAATGGTTCTCTGGCGGGAGCGGGGGTCTTGATTAAATTGCGAGGAAGTCTTGATTCGCTTGCGAGGAAGTCTCAAGCGGGAGCGCCGTTCCGGAGTAAATTGTGAGGAAGTCTCAGATGGGAGCGGGGGTCCTGACTAAATTGCGAGAAGTCACAGGCGGGAGCACAGATCCTGAGCAAATTGTGAGGAAACCTCAGGAGCGAGGGTCCTGAGTAAAGTTGGAGGAAGTCTCAGGCGGGAGCCGTTGTTGTTGAAATCCGGGGGGCCAGGGACACAGTTTGAGCACCAAGACTTTCCCTGTCAAGAAACATGGTGCGAGCGTCTAGGGCCACACTTTGATTGAGAAAAAACCGTATGCACCGGTGAGAGGGGATCAACAATAATTATTATTTAGCAGCACAAAATAAACAAACAAAAAAAAACGACGACGACGACGACGACGACGACGACGACGACGACAACAACAACAACTGCAACAACAACAACAACCACAACCACAACAACAATAATAACAACCACAAGAACAACAACAACAACAACGACAACAACAGCATTAACAACAACGACTACCATAACCACAACAACAACGAAGACGACGACGACAATAGCAACAACAACAAAAATAGGACGCTGAAAACGAAAATCGCTCAGGTACATACTTGAAAAGAAAACCACAACTAATAATAGTAGTAATAACATTACAAATACGAAAAACAGAAAATACAGAAACACACATAAAAAATACTGAAAACGGTAGCATTGATGAAACAATCTACATCACTAACGCCTTTAAAAAATCCTGGTCGGTAGTTGAGAGCGGGTGCAAGCGAGATTATGCGCATGGAAATACAAAAGAAGCTGTAAGATCTGCCACCGTGCCGTAGGCACTTCCTTGACTGTTCTCCACTCAAGTCCCTTCGAGTCCTGAACAGAAATTATGATACATATTACGGGCCCAGAACCCCAACTCACGGGACTCCTGGGCGCCCTCGCACACCTCCTCGGCTTCTGGCTGGGCTGCCCTGGAGGCCCTGGAGGTGCTATGAGGACGCCGAACTCTGGGAGTGCCGCAAGATGACCCGAGAAGCCCGTCCTGGTGCCGTAGGGGGGGGGGGGCCCAAGAGGCCGCAATCGTTGAAAAATGCCTGTGTTCAACGAGCTCAGCATTATCGCCTTCTCCAGTCTACTAAGAGCATCGAGGACGGCCCAAAAATCTTACAAGATTGCCCCAACACGGCCCCCAACCCCTCAAGGGGGGCCCAGGAGGGTTGCAACGCGGCTCCACTAGGGGCCTAAAGAATGAAGTACGAAGGCCGCCGAGACGACGAGCAGCTCCCCGAGAGGCCCCAGGAGGCACCCAAGAGGCATCCAAGAAGGCTTCAAGAGGCTCCCATGAGGCCCCCAAGAGACCTCCAAGAGGCCTCGAAGGGGTCCCCCAAGAGACTCCATGAGGCCCCTGGCCCAAGACCTGGGAACGCTGGCAGGCAGGGCCGAAGGCCAATGAGTACTACAAAGGGCCTGCTTGAAGCCACTGCATTCTCTTCATCTATAACGCTGCCTCGTTCATTGAAGCTACCAACACCCCGACACACGAAAGCACTGCCCTTCGTCCGATACGAGATGCCGCCTGCGAGCCCGGCTCAAGAGGGGCAGGAACTGCCGTCCGCGTCCCCGTGCCAGTGACGATGCTCCAGAGCCTGGGCACAGTTGCTGGACGGACCGCTGGGGAAGCCTAAGCGGAGGGAGCTGCACTCGTAGAGACAGGAAAGACGGCATGAGCATGAACCTTCGGAGCTCCGCGCGGATCTTCTGGATCGGCGCTGGGCCCCCCTTTGCGGCGCCTCTGGCATTGCCCCTGGCGCGCTCCGCGCGCCAGGGACCCTGCAGAACGCCAAGAAAATCCGCGCGGAGCTCCAAAAGTTGCTGTTTGCGCACGTTTTCCTTCTGCGGCGTCTGAGCGTCCCTTCTTCCTCTCGGCCGTCCCCCCCCCCTTCTCGTTGCCCGCCGGCCAATTCGCTAATTAGTGTCCCTTTCTAGCTTCTCGCTGGAGCGGAGTTCGCCGCCTCGCCGCCGACGGGAAGAATTCTCCTTCTGCGAACTCGCCCACTCAGCTCTCGGGTGCTAGGGAAAGGCGCAAGCCTGTTGAATGAACTGGACGGCCTGCGCCTGAAACGCGAGGTGGCAGGCGGGAGCGGTTGCTTTTCCCTCCTCGGACGTCCGATCATGGAAGCAAGTGAGGCTTCACTCACCGCAGAAGTGATGCCCTCCGACTCGAATGTTGCACCTCTCGGGTGCTGGGGGTTGTTCCAAGCCAGTTGAATGAACTGGACGGCCTCTTCCTGGGACGCGAGGGAGCCGGCGGTAGCGCATGTTTTTCCCTCCTCGGACGTCCGATCGCGGAAGCAAGTGAGCCTTCACTCACCGCGGAAGTGATGCCCTCCAACACGACTAGTGCATAGAGGGCTGCCACAGTGGAGGAAGGGGACAAGGAGAAGGGAAGAGAGAAGAAGGGACGAGGATATGATCAGAGGGAGAAGCAACCGCATAACCATAAACTTTCGGAGCTCCGCGCGGGTTTCTCGGGTCAGCGCTGGACGCCCCTGCCTGGCGCGCGGAGCGCGCCAGGGGCGGCGCCAGAGGCGTCGCCAAGGGGGCCCAGCGCATATCTAAGAGATCCGAGCGCAGCTCCGAAAGTGTATGTTTATGCCGGCTCCTTCTTTCTCCCACGATGGCAGAGGGAACACAACAGGGAACGAGGAGGCAATGACTGGGGCGGCACGCGCGGCCACGAGCACTCTACGCGAGATCCTTGATCTGCTTCGGGACGGGGCACAGCTGGTACTTGCCGTCCGCACCGAACGTGTACTTGCACGCGGCCTTGGCAGCGACGCGGCCGAAGACGACGCAGTCCAACAGGGAGTTCCCGCCCAGGCGGTTGTTGCCATGGATGCCGCCAGCCACCTCGCCCGCGGCGTACAGGCCCGGGATCGCCTTGCCGCTCTTCGTGTCCAGCACCGCGGAGTCGACGTCCACCTCCAGGCCGCCCATGCAGTAGTGGATGACGGGGGTGATGATGGCGACGTAGAACGGCTGGGTCTTCACGGCGGAGCCCGGGATGATGTTGTGGTAGAACTTCTTGCCGGAGCCCGTCTTGCCACTGGGCTCGTCCCAAGACTTGCCGGACGGGTAGGCAGGCCAGGAGCCGCCATCCGGGTCCTTCTCCGTCTTTTTTGCCGCCTGGTAGTGCAGCTCAGTGGTCTCCTCGAGCACAGACACCGGGATCCCCATGTCCTTGGCGAGGGCCTCGCCATTCTCGTAGAACTTCATGACGCCGCGGCCAGTGTAATGCTTGCAGTGCCTCACGAGCGGCGAACATGTCCGCATCCGCGCCCTCGCGGTCTGGATTCTGGGGCGCGATCCCGCGGACACGCGGTCGCACGCATAAGTTCTGCGCGGGCATCCGCGAAAAAGCGCCCCGTATCCCCAGCCCGCGAGGCCGCGGGTACGGATATGCGTTTCGCCCCCGAGTGCCAGCTGATCTCGTCGGAGGCCGCCTTGTTCAGGCAGAGGCGGAAGGGCGGCTTGTTCTTCCACATCTCGCCGGTCACGTAGTCCCGGCGGCCCAGCTCGTTCGCGAAGCGCTTGCCGTTGGCGTCGAACACCAGCCCGCCCACGCCGCGCAGGGCCTCTGCAGCCAGGAACTTGATCTTCGCATCGGGGTCGTCTGGCTTCACCAGCCCCGTCGGGTGCACCTGGACCCACTCCAGGTCGATGGTCCGCGCGCCGATTGCCTCGCCCATCTTGATTCCGTCGCCAGTGCAGTGCTCGCCGTTGGTGGTAGGCAGATGGAGCAGGTCGGGGCGGTACTGCGCCAGCAGCGAGTTCGTGGTGAAGTCGGCGCCGAAGCCACCGCTGGCCAAGATCACGGGGCCGAACTCCTTGAAATCCTGGACAAAGAAGTAACGGCATCGCACTAAACGTTCAGAGCTCCGCGCGGATTTCTTGAATCGGCGATGGACCCCCTGGCGGCGCCTCCAGAGCCGCCCCTGGCGCGCTCCGCGCGCCAGGGGGGCCCAGCACAATTCCAAGACATCTTGGCGGACCTCCTAAAGCTTATGGATTAAACTCATTTGTTCCGTCTTCGAGATCCTCACCGTTCTTGGAATAGATCAGGCCCACTACGGAGAGCTTGCCCCCCGACGTGTTGGTCAGCAGCTTGTGGGCGCAGGCTTTGGTGATGATGCGGGCACGGTCAGTCTTCTCTGCAACCTTTACAGGGCCCAGGGAGACACAAGCAAAAAGACACAATTTCCCGAATTCCCCATAGTTTGTCATTATCCAAACAGGTTTGCCCTATAGGAGTCCTAGCTCAATTAATTGATCTTTAGCACCCAATCCCCTTTTTTCCAATGGCAGCCCCCCTTATTTCCAATGGCGCCCCCTCACCCCACCTTTTTTCAATGGCAACCCCCGTTATTTCCAATGGAACCCCCCAGCTATTTCCAACGGCGAGTCCTATGCTTGCTCTTGTTTGCTCTCTTGCTTGCGTGCTTGCTCTTGCTTGCTTGCTCTTGCTTGCCTTTTCTTGCTTGCACTTGATCGATGGCTCTTGCTTGCTTGTTATTGCTCGCTTGCGCTTGCTTGCTTCCGCTTGCTCGCTTGTGTTTGCTTGATTTTGCTCCTCCGGTCCTCCTCCCGTCCTGCTCCCGTCCTCCTTTCGTCCTCCTGCCATCCTCCTCTCGTCCTCCTCCTGTCCTCCTATCTATTTGGAGTCAACGTTGGCTGATGTATCTTCTGACGTTTCGTCTTCCCCTCAATTTCCCTGCGAGTTTCCCATATGTGATCGGGAGTCGTAGTTTTGTTGTGTCTGTGTCTAGCTTTCCCTCCAGAGCCTTCTCAAGCATCTGGATCAGGGCGTAGGTAATGGTCATGCCGGGAAAGCGCTCCGCGCCACGGTGAGTGCGCGGCGCCGAGTGGCCACCGAGGCGCGCCACAAGAGACAGGTCCAGGTCGAACTTGTCGACAAGCCAGTCCACGTCTGCGCCACTGTTCCAGCAAAGGATCTTAGCGAGCTCCGGACGCTTGGCCCCACCCTTCAAGGTGTCGTTGGTGAAGAGATCGCGGGAATCCTGGATGCCCTTGGCCTTCTGCGTCTTCGTCTCCGCACCATTGATGCCGCTGGTCGCCTTTGTCGAGTTGCCGCCGCAAAAAGAGGACTTGTCTACCAAGACGACCTTGCCCCCGCACTCGAGAACCGTGTTGGCTGCGGACACGCCTGCCAAGCCGCCACCGACGACGATAGCTTGGTTCGCGGGGAATACCATCGCCATGGCTCCGACCAAGATCTGGGTGGCAGCGAGACGCAAAACTCTGCCACAGGAGGGCTACAGCCAGCGAAAAAATCCACTGTAGCAGAGCTGGCAACGGATGGCTGATCGCCACGTCCTCCTCCTGCTTACTCCTTCCCCCCGTCCTCGTTCTCCTCGTCGCGGCGCGTGATCGGGCGGCGCTCTTCACTCTTGTCTCGACGGATCCAGGGGCTGACGCGCAGCGAGGACGGACAGGGAAGCGGAAGAGGGGCGCAGGCCACGAGGGAAGGGGGAGAAGAGGAGAAGGCGCACCGGTGCTGCGGGGGAACGATGTGGGGGGGGGGACTGGTTCGGAGGGGAAACATCGACCTTGAATCGGCGATACATTGCCGATAGATCGGCGACAGGCCCCTGTTTCTTGCGGAAAGCCCCTAGATCGATGCTGTGCATAGTGTTGTTTTGTCTTGCGTTACTTTGAATCGATTTGTGCACCATTGCATTGAATTGCTACCTCTTCGACTTAGCGCTTCGGAGTGCGAACGGAATGACCACATTCGGAAATCGGCTTCGGCTCGCCCGTCTCGTGCCGCGCGTGCGGGAGAGGCGAAGCTGCGCGAGTGGGCGAAAAGCGACGACCAGCTCCAGCTCGAGGCTGCGTCGGCAAACATGCTTCCATGTTTGGGGTCCTCGACGGTGCCCCGGGGTCGCCCCGAAGCAGCCCTGTGGTTGGCCCGCAGTTGTCCTGTGCTTGTCCTGTGGCTGTTCTTCTGCTACCCCGTGCTTGTCCCGCGGTTGTCCCACGGATGTCCCGCCAGCACCTCCTGCGGTCGCCCCGCCGCGGCCCCAGGGGGTACTGCGAACGAGCTGGCTGAACGCGTAGCTCGCCAAGAGGATCCGAGAAGTTCAGGCCTCCGCCTCCTCCTCCTCCTCCTCCTCCTCCTCCTCCTCCTCCTCCTCCTCCTCCTCCTCCTCCTCCTCCCCCCGCGCGTGGGGCCCCTCCAAATGCGACAGCTCCAAGGATCCGATGGGTGCGCCCCCGCGCCCCAAAGCCTCCTGGAGCGTCCTGTGGCGTCCAGGCTTCTTAACACTACAAAACGAGCGCTTCGCATGAGACATCCTGAACAAAGTCTGAAGAACAGCGACTCGCACGAGACATCCTCAACAAACGAAAGCAAGCGTTTCGCTAGACGTCCTCTGCAAATTATATGAAACAGGGGTTCGTTTCACCCGAGACATCATCAGAAATTATTCCGCTGATCATTCCCGACTCGGCTACTTACCGAAGAAACACCACCTGGCCTGCCCCGAACACGGCACTGGGCGACAGGCTTGCATCATCATCATCATCATCATCATCATCATCATCATCATCATCATCATCAGCATCATCATCATCATCATCATCATCATCGTCGTCATCATCAGCATCATCAGAACCATCATCATAATCATCATCATCGTCATCATCATCATCATCATCATCATCGTCATCGTCATCGTCATCGTCATCGTCATCGTCATCGTCATCGTCATCGTCATCGTCATCACCACCACCACCATCATCATCATCATCAGCATCATCATAGTAATCATCAGAATCATCATCATCCTCAGCAGCAGCAGCATCAGTATCATCAGCATCAGCATCAGCATCAGCATCAGCACCATCATCGTCACCACCATCATCAGCATCATCGTCATCGTCATCGTCATCAGCATCATCATCATCAGCACCATCATCATCAGCATCATCATCATCATCATCATCATCATCATCTGCAAAATAATCGCCATCATCATCATCAGCAGCAACAGCATCACCATCACCATCATACCATCAGCATCACAATCATCATCATCATCAGCATCACCATCAGCAGCATCAGCATCAGCATCATAATCACCATCATCAGCATCGTCAGCAACATCATCAATACGTTCATCATCATCAACATCATCATCATCATCATAATCATCATCATCATCATCATCATCATCATCATCATCGCCGTCATCATCATCAGCTGAATCCGCATCATCATCTGCATAACCTTCATCATCATCATCAGCAGCATCAGCATCATCGTCATCGTCGTTGTCGTCGTCGTCGTCAACGTCATTGCCATCATCATCATGATCACGTTCATCACCACCATCAGCATCATCATTGTCATCGTTAGCAGCATCGTCAGTAACATCAGCATCATCAGCATCACCATCAGCATCATGAAAATCAGCATCATCAGCAGCAGCATCATCAACATCACCATCATCACGATCAGCACCATCGCCATCAGCATCATCATCATCAGCAGCATCAGCATCATCCTCGTTGTCGTCGTCGTCATCATCATCGTCATCATCATCAGCCTCAGCATCACCATCATCCTCATCATCAGCAGCAGAATCAGCATCAGCATCAGCATCAGCATCATCATGCAAACAGTCGCAATCCAAAGTGCTAGGCTAGCATGGCGGCGGGACCTCCCGCAGGCAGCTGGATAACAAAAGATGCGAGGAACCCAAGGACAATCCCAGTCGCGCGATGCTACCCAACATGGCGTAGTCCAACCCAACCTCCTCCCCCTCGTGTCCAAGCCTCACATCTACACCTTGCAATCCTCCTGCCTCTACCCCCCCCCCATTTCCCCTACGTAGGCGTGCCCCCCCTCTTTCCACCTCCCTCCTTGTCCCCTCACCCTGTCTCCCACATTCCCTCATCCTCCCCTCGCCCACTCCTCTGGACTCTTCCGACTCCCTCCTCCAGTCTCCGTTTGCGAACCTGTACGCAAGCATACTGAGAGCCTCCAGCGGCCCCCGAAATGTGGAGGTCTCCAGCGGTTGTCGAGGATTCTGACTGCGGTCAGACCTTGAAGAAAAGCGCCGCTGCATCCCTCGATTACGTATGGGCATCCTTTACATGCTCTCTGCTTCCCCCGTCCAAAGATACCCCGGCATTGGGGCTGGAGATGGGGATGAGACTGGAAATGGACATTGGGAGGGAGGGAGGGAGGAAGGGCGGGTGAGGAAAAGGATTAGTAGGAGGAGGAGGAGGAGGAGGAGGAGGAGGACGAGGAGGAGGAGGAGAAGGAGAAGGACGAGGAGGAAGAGGAGGAAGCAGGAGGAGCACGAGAAAGCAGGATGGAAGGCGCCTGGGGGTGCCCTCCATCCTGACACCCCGTGATTACGCTGATGGTTTCCGTTTGCGTTGCTGCCGCCCCCGCGCCGTCTGCCCCCCGCCACCTGCTATCCGTTGCCTGGCCAAAGCGAGTTTCCTCGATCCTTTCAAAAACTTTGGGCCCTGACTAGGCGCCACACCTGCGCGTTCTTCGTCCGAGGCTCTGCAAACTGCACGGCCGCGATGGTCTTCCCCGACACCGAAGCGAGAGAGGGACCGTACCCGTCCAAGAACTTCTGAACTTCTGGTCAAAGTAGCTCACGACCAGCAGGTCCGTCTGCGCCGAACTGTCTGTGAGTAAACCGTTATCAGTGCAGAAGTCCTTGACCTCTCTCAGGTGGAAGTCGCGATTGCGGTTCATCCGAACCGAGATGCCCAGCTCCTCGAGGCGAGATTTCGTTCCCAACCAGTCGAGCCGCTTCCCGATCGGGTCCAGCGCCTCCTCGGCCATCCTCTTGTTCGACGCCAGGTCGAGCGCCGCATGGCTGCCCAGCGGCGGCAAAGGGCGGCTGTCCTTCGGCGCCTCCGCCAGCCACGTCAAGCACATCTTCTCCTTGGGCTTTGCCTGGCGGTTGACAACCATGTCGCCAGCGCTCGAGCCCGGAGCCTCCAGGAGCCGAGCGGCGCCGACGCCGTGGCCCCAGCCGACCCCGAACGTCCGGCTCTGCGCCGCGAGCTGACCCACCTCCTTGCCCCACTGGCTGGCCGCAGGGCCCATCGCCAGGGTGCGCCTGCCTCTCGCACCTGGAAGGCTCGTCTGCCACGTAGAACTCGCTCGGGACCCAGCGCGGCCCAAGGCGAATGCTGGCGCAAGCAGAACCACGCCCGCCCGCGGGCAAAAGCTGAGCAAACCGCACGAACGGGCACGCCTTCTCGACAGGCAAAAGCATAACATTACGTCGTCAACGAGCAGCAGGCGACGCTCTCCAAAGCTACGCTGAGTCCGATACAACCGCCTCTGCGCTGGCACAGCAGCCCTGCCTTCCTTACGCGCCATACTGTCGCCGAGGAAAATCCAGGTAACGCACAAAAGCGCATCGCAAGACCCTTGCGCCATGCGGCTCAACAACACTTCGGGGAAGTCGGGGTCCACGCCATACTTGAAGGAACCCCAATCTCCAGAATCATCCCAAAGGCCCTCTCGAGCAGCCCCAGGAGCCCAGACACGCCAAGGCAGTAGCGAGGCCTTCTTGGAGATCTAAGCCTGACGAGCAAGACCTTGGGACCCACTGACTAAGCACAAGGCGCTTGCACCGCCACCTCTCCATCCACCCCCCCCAATCTTTCGTGCGTCGTCAACCTCGAGGTAGCGCCAGTAGACGCCGTGGCCGGTAGGCGAGGCACCTGCAGGCGGCAGTGGGATTCCACTTCTTGACGGAGATCGGCAACGGCGAGAGGCAGATCCGACGCGATTCGCAGAGACTCGGCGGGAGGAGTTCAAGCTTGTCGCTCTGCGCCACGAGGTCACCCCGGCGCCGCGAGAGCGGCGGCGCACGGCAGCGCGCCGCGGTCAAGCCTCTCGACGGTCGGCGCCACTACACAGGGCCCCGCGCTCGCCCAATCGAGCGCCACGACCAGGCTCCAAAGCCCGCCGGGACCGGGGCCGACGGCGCCCGAGACCGGGGAACCGAGCCCGGCGCGTGGACGTCGAGGCAGGGCCCGGAGACATCGTGGATAGCGAAGCCGCCGTGCTCCATCTCTCTCTCTCTCTCTCTCTCTCTCTCTCTCTCTCTCTCTCTCTATTGCCGCTCATCGCGCAGGCCACCAGGTTCCTCGCGCGAAACAACACCGGCATTCAGCTGTCACAATATGCCGCCCAGAACGACCAGGTACATCCGCGGGCGGGGCAACCAAGCACATCGAAGCTCCCTCATCAAATGTTGACATGTTCAAGACGTCCCCCGACACGCCGAACTCCAGACTCCCCGCGAACACGACAGACTCCGAAGCAAAGTCATCATAATGCTAGCACGAATAAATCTCGCCTGGGACCCACTACAGGGCCTGCCCTTCCTGGACCCCCAGGTTACTCAAAGAGGACTTCAGCGCCCATGTTCGGCATGAGGAAGAGGGGCAATCCTAAGATAACACTGACCGCAGTCGAAGACGGGACGTCGCATTCCGGACTTCTCCAAAACCACGAACGCCCCGATTCGAGAATCAGGGCGCCGAACCACCCCGGCGGCACAATATGCAAAACCAAAAGGCGCCCACAAAAGCCGGCCCGTGTAGGACGCACTCGGGGCTCTTTGTCAGACAGCTGGCCCCCGCGAGCATCTTCTCTTCATGAATATGACAGCACTCTCGGGGCAAGCCCACCAAGACTGACCCCAAATCAACTTGCGAACGACCCACGCCAGAAAACGCAAGGTAGTGCTGAACCACGGGGGCCCAGGGGCCCTGTGGCATGTAGGCCCCCTGCATAATCATGCTCAAAACCCACAGCTCATGAAGGGCGCCCGAACGAGTGACACCAGGAGGCTTGAGGCCCAGCTCGCGGACACGGCAGACACGACGAGCGAAGGCAGCGCGCTGGCACTGCGGCGGGCTTAGAAGGTCAGAAGCGCCCGGAGGGGCAGGCGCAGGCCAAGCGCCAGAGCGCATGAAACTCACCCGTCGACAGAAAATTAACCGCGGCAGCCGCGGCCCACCCCCCCGCCAGGCGCCGCGCCGTCGAACGGCACATCCCCGCAAGGATACCTCTCCGCCCCGCTGCAAGTCGGGGAAGAGGAATGACGTGACGATACCTGCCAGGGACATTCTCGGGCTCCTGAGCAGTACCAGCGTCTTCGGACACTGGCATAACTCCTCCTAAAATTCGAATCAACGGCCAAGCTGGGGAAGTCATCCCCAGCTCGACACCCGTCTGCTGCACCTGGCCCTCAAGGAAATTACCGAGGCACGGGCGAGCCTTGCGCTGCTCCTTTGAGATGGCCGCCTCTTCCCACACCCGATCCGACACGTTGGCCGAGAGCACTGGGGCCCCCAACGCGCCCCCGGCGCGCACCCAGTCGCCCATGAAGCGCGCCCCGTCCTCGCAGCTCGGCGCGATAACCGCGAACTCATGCACCAGCGCCAGGTTGGCGTCCTCATACGCCGAGCGGTCTCCATCCGGGATCTTCTCATCCGCCAACCACTTCAGATGTTGGGCCCGCGGCCCCTCCGACATCTCGATGGCCCCCCGGCGATGCCACTCAGCTGTCCTCGGCCAATGTCGTCGCCCAAGACCTGGTCATTCGCGCTCGACGCCGTCGCTGCCTGGCACCACTTGGTCCACTCCTCTCAGAAGGTGTCGATCTCCGCCTGGCAGTTGTTCAGCTGCCCGACGAGAGCAGGCCTCGGGACCTGGATGTCAGGGAGACGCGTAAGCCCGTGCCAAGTCGCCTGCACTGCACCGGCAAGCATCGTCATGAGCTCACCGATGCCGTGCTGGCCCCCTGAGCGCCACGACACCGATCGCCTCCGCCAGCAAGTTATCGACCTCTGCATCTGTCGGTTGCCCTTAAAATCTGTAAACTTGAGCGCCCCCGAATCTGGGCCCAAAACACCCCGTTGTCGCCAACGCTCCGTACCAGCTCGAAAGTCCCCTGATATCCCATGCCCTCGTCGTACATCGCAATCTGGGCTCGCTATCGTGACAAACCTTACGGACACATCATTCAGAAACACCCGCTCGTGCAACAACTCCCCGCTCGCGCCCGCTCACTGCACAAACGCTCGCCGGAAAATCGGCATCGCTCCGACCCCATCGGCAACGGCAGCCCGACCTGCTCCATCCTGTACGCACGCGACGCCCACCTGCACGCCCGAGCAGCCGAGGCAGATCACTGGGCCAAACATGAGCTGCCAAGTTTGGTGACCCCCGCATTGCTTCGCACTCGCAATGACATTGGCACACCGGGTCGGGGATCTCTGGGTACCTGACCTCCGCCTTGCCCGCGGCCCGCGCAGACTCCCCTGCGTCCGAGAAAAGGCCGCGGACCACCCAGGCGGAGAAGGCAGTCACCATGCTGATCGTCGCCACCTGCAGCGGGGCAGTGGAAGTGAGCCAGACCATGAGCATCCACTTCCGCGGGGGGCGGTCCGTGCGCCCCTGATGGCGCAGCAAGAATATCCTTGAGGTTTGAAAACGGCCGCGGAGAAGGACGACCAATGCTGCGCAACGCACAATCATAGCGACATGCTGAGACATGATTGGCCCTCTCGGCCTCTCTGGTGCCTGTTCGGGCCATCTTGGGTCGTTATGAAGCCCCACACAAAGCGAACCTAAGAAGACGCTCAATACAAAAGCACTCAAACCACCTCAAATGACAAAAGACTTGGAACAAGAAAGGTGCGCGAAGCTCTTAGAAGCCAACGCTGAAAACGGTAGGAAAACAGCCTCCATCACCAACGTCATCGAACAAAATACGGCGATTGCTAAAAGCCAGTACAAGCGAGTCTGCCCATGAAACAACCAAGGAAGCTATCAGATCTGCCACCGTGCTGTAGGCACTTACTCGAGCATCATCTAGTCCCTTCGAGTCCTCAACACTTACATTCTGGTACATATCTTTAGGGGCCCAGACCCCCAACTCGCAGGACTCCTGGGCGCCCTCGCACACCTTTTCGGCTTCTGGCTGGGCTGTCCTGGAGGTCCTGGACGTGCTATGAGGACGACGAACTCCCAGAGTGCCGCAGGATGGCCCGAGAAGCCCGTCCTATTGCCGTATGGGGGGGGCCTGAGACTCCACCGGTCTGAAACAGGTGCCAAAAACAGCCAAGATCTATGTCATCGAGGGGGAGGGGAGGTGCGAGGGCCCGGGCCGATCGACAAAACAATGAATAAGATAATCCTGTAGCGCTGACTTGTGCATTGAAGCAACCACCAACCCCTCACACCACGACAGCACTGCCCTTCGTCCCAAACGAGATTCCGCCTGCGAGCCCGCCTGAAGAGGGGCAGGAACTGCCGTCGGCATCCCCGTGCCAATGGCAATGCTCCAGATGCTGGGCATTGCTTCTGGTCGGGCCGCAGGGAAAGCGAAAGCGGAGGGAGCTGCAGTCGTAGAGACAGGAAAAGCGGCATGAACACAAACTTTCGCAGCTCCCCGCGGAGTTCTTGGATCGGCGCTGGGCCGCCCTGGCGGCGCCTCCAGAGCCGCACCTGGCGCGCTCCGCGCGCCAGGGAGGGGGGCCCAGCACAATTCCAAGACATCCGCGCGGAACTCCGACAGTTTATGTTTATACTTCGAACTCGCCCATCCACCTCTCGGGTGCCCGGGGGAATGGCGCAAGCCTGCTGAATGAACTGGAAGGCCTACGCCCGGAACGCGAGGTAGCCGGCGGGACCGATTGTTTTCCTCTCGGAGGACGTCCGATCGTGGAAGCAAGTGAGCCTTCACTCACCGCGGAAGCGATGCCCTCCGACACGACTGGTGCATAGAGGGCTGCCACAGTGGAGGAAGGGGACGAGGAGGAGGGAAGAGAGAAGAAGGGACAAGAGGATATGATCCGAGGGAGAAGCAACCGCATAACCATAAACCGTCGGAGCTCCGCGCGGGTTTCTCGGGTCGGCGCTGGACGCCACTGCCTGGCGCGCGGAGCGCGCCAGGGGCGGCGCCAGAGGCGTCGCCGAGGGGGCCCAGCGCATATCTAAGAGATCCGAGCGCAGCTCCGAAAGTGTATGTTTACGCCGGCTCCTTCTTTCTCCCACGATGGCAGAGGGAACACATCAGGGAACGAGGAGGCAATGACTGGGGCGGCACGCGCGGCCACGAGCACTCTACGCGAGATCCTTGATCTGCTTCGGGACGGGGCACAGCTGGTACTTGCCGTCCGCACCGAACGTGTACTTGCACGCGGCCTTGGCAGCGACGCGGCCGAAGACGACGCAGTCCAACAGGGAGTTCCCGCCCAGGCGGTTGTTGCCATGGATGCCGCCAGCCACCTCGCCCGCGGCGTACAGGCCTGGGATCGCCTTGCCGCTCTTCGTGTCCAGCACCGCGGAGTCGACGTCCACCTCCAGGCCGCCCATGCAGTAGTGGATGACGGGGGTGATGATGGCGACGTAGAACGGCTGGGTCTTCACGGCGGAGCCCGGGATGATGTTGTGGTAGAACTTCTTGCCGGAGCCCGTCTTGCCGCTGGGCTCGTCCCAAGACTTGCCGGACGGGTAGGCAGGCCAGGAGCCGCCATCCGGGTCCTTCTCCGTCTTTTTCGCCGCCTGGTAGTGCAGCTCAGTGGTCTCCTCGAGCACAGACACCGGGATCCCCATGTCCTTGGCGAGGGCCTCGCCATTCTCGTAGAACTTCATGACGCCGCGGCCAGTGTAATGCTTGCAGTGCCTCACGAGCGGCGAACATGTCCGCATCCGCGCCCTCGCGGTCTGGATTCTGGGGCGCGATCCCGCGGACACGCGGTCGTACGCATAAGTTCTGCGCGGGCATCCGCGAAAAAGCGCCCCGTATCCCAGCCCGCGAGGCCGCGGGTACGGATATGCGTTTCGCCCCCGAGTGCCAGCTGATCTCGTCGGAGGCCGCCTTGTTCAGGCAGAGGCGGAAGGGCGGCTTGTTCTTCCACATCTCGCCGGTCACGTAGTCCCGGCGGCCCAGCTCGTTCGCGAAGCGCTTGCCGTTGGCGTCGAACACCAGCCCGCCCACGCCGCGCAGGGCCTCTGCAGCCAGGAACTTGATCTTCGCATCGGGGTCGTCTGGCTTCACCAGCCCCGTCGGGTGCACCTGGACCCACTCCAGGTCGATGGTCCGCGCGCCGATTGCCTCGCCCATCTTGATTCCGTCGCCAGTGCAGTGCTCGCCGTTGGTGGTAGGCAGATGGAGCAGGTCGGGGCGGTACTGCGCCAGCAGCGAGTTCGTGGTGAAGTCGGCGCCGAAGCCACCGCTGGCCAAGATCACGGGGCCGAACTCCTTGAAATCCTGGACAAAGAAGTAACGGCATCGTACCAAATGTTCGGAGCTCCGCGCGGATTTCTTGGATCGGCGCTGGACCCCCTGGCGGCGCCTCGGGAGCCGCCCCTGGCGCGCTCCGCGCGCCCGGGGGGGAGGCCCAGCACAATGCCAAGACATCTTGGCGGACCTCCTAAAGCTTATGGATTAAACTCATGTTTTCCTTCTTCGAGATCCTCACCGTTCTTGGAATAGACCAGGCCCACTACGGAGAGCTTGCCCCCCGACGTGTTGGTCAGCAGCTTGTGGGCGCAGGCTTTGGTGATGATGCGGGCACGGTCCGTCTTCTCTGCAACCTTTACAGGGCCCAGGGAGACACGAGCAAAGAGACGCAATTTCCCGAATTCCCCATAGTTTGTCATATCTTCTGACGTTTCATCTTCCCCTCAATTTCCCAGCGAGTTCCCCATATTTTATCGGCAATCGTAGTTTTGTTGTGTCTCTGTCTAGCTTTCCCTCCAGAGCCTTCTCAAGCATCTGGATCAGGGCGTAGGTAATGGTCATGCCGGGGAAGCGCTCCGCGCCACGGTGAGTGCGCGGCGCCGAGTGGCCACCGAGGCGCGCCACAAGAGACAGGTCCAGGTCGAACTTGTCGACAAGCCAGTCCACGTCTGCGCCACTGTTCCAGCAAAGGATCTTAGCGAGCTCCGGACGCTTGGCCCCACCCTTCAAGGTGTCGTTGGTGAAGAGATCGCGGGAATCCTGGATGCCCTTGGCCTTCTGCGTCTTCGTCTCCGCACCATTGATGCCGCTGGTCGCCTTTGTCGAGTTGCCGCCGCAAAAAGAGGACTTGTCTACCAAAACGACCTTGCCCCCGCACTCGAGAACCGTGTTGGCTGCGGACACGCCTGCCAAGCCGCCGCCGACGACGATAGCTTGGTTCGCGGGGAATACCATCGCCATGGCTCCGGACAAGATCTGGGTGGCAGCGAGCAAGACGCAAAACTCTGCCCCAGGAAGGCTACAGCCAGCGAAAAAATCCACTGTAGCAGAGCTGGCAACGGATGGCTGATCGCCACGTCCTCCTCCTGCTTACTCCTTCTCCCCGTCCTCGTTCTCCTCGTCGCGGCGCGTGATCGGACCGCGCTCTTCGCTCTTGCCTCGACGGCTCGAGGGGCTGACGCGCAGCGAGGACGGACAGGGCAGCGGAGGAGGGGCGCAGGCCACGAGGAAAGGGGGAGAAGAGGAGGAGAAGGCGCACCGGTGCTGCGGGGGAACGATGTGGGGGGGGGACTGGCTCGGGGGGGAAACATCGACCTTGAATCGGCGATACATCGCCGATAGATCGGCGACAGGCCCCCAATGGCGAAACGGTGGTTTCCTGGGCGGGGTGGGCCATCAGGCCCCCGTCGGCGACGAATAGGCGATTGGGGGTCGCTGCGCTCTGGCCCCCTTCGCCTATCCGCCCCTGACACTGCCCCTCGATGTGCCCTTGGAACGGCCCAGGCCAAACCTGGCGTGGATCCTCACGCCCAGCCCCGAGTCGAAGGGTGGTCCTGAGCCTCAGCTCGTCCAGAAAACACCTTTCTTCCCCCAGAACGCCCCTTGCTGGGGATCTGGACCACGGGCGTCCGCGGAGGGTCGCAGCGTCCAGGAGGACCATAGGCGGCTTCATCAGGGCCCCAGATAGCGCAAGACACCATCCGAGATGGCGCAGGATCACCCGAGTTGGTACAAGGTAGCCTCCAGCATGCCTCTGTGAGAGCCCAGGACGGCCCAAACATGGCTCGGTGGCCGCAGAGACTCTTCAAGGGTACCACCGATCGCAGAAAATCGAGGGAAAACCGCGAGCTGTGCCACGGGCCTGTGGGCAACGGTGTGGCCGGGCCCGCTTCCCAGATCCCCAGAAGTCCGACACCGAGGACCGCCCCCCTGTTCCTTGTGGAAGGCCCCATGAATCGATGCGTTGTTTACAAATTGCCTTGCGTCACGTTGCATCGCTTCGTATACCATGACATTGTTCCCTCTTGGAGTCAGAGCCTCGGAGCGCAAACGGAATGGACCAAATTGGGAAATCGGTTTCGGTTCGCCCGTCTCGTGAAGAGCGCGGGAGAAGCGAAGCTGCGCGAGCGGGCGGAAAGCGAAGACCAGCTCCAGCTCGAGGCATCTTCGGCAAAATGTCTCCGCTTTCGGGGTCCTCAACGGTGCCCCAGGGTCGTCCCACGGCTGCCCTGTGGTTGGCCTAGAATTGTCATGTGTTCGTCCTGTGGTCGTTGTGGTGACCCTGCGCCTGTCCCGCGGTTGTCCCACAAATGTCCCGCCGGCACTTCGCGGTTGTCCCGCGGCTGTCCTGCGGTCGCCCCGCGCCGGCTCCGGGGTCAATTTCCACTCGGTTGTGCCGCGGTTGCCCCGTCCGTGGACAAAGAGAAACGGACGGCAAGATGCAGTTTGGGTTTCGCGAGATTCGCCAGCCCCACGGGCTAAAAACGTTCTGAAAACCCCGATAAGAAATTCAAAAGACTTGTACATTGCAAGTTCACGCGCGCGTGGCAGACCCTGGGGGTGAGGGGCAACGTTAGCTCGCAGGTGAGCGAGACACACTGACCTGGAATCGGCGATACATCGCCGATAGATCGGCAATACGCACCGATAGCGAATCCCCCTCGTAACGTTGACCCTGAGGGATCTTCGTCGACCTGTGATAGAGCGTGATCCACCGCCGCTTTACTGTGAAAAATTCCCCCCCATTTTCCTCCGGAACCCGGGGGTCCCCCCCCTCCGAAAATCCCCACTCCCCCTGCTGGATTCCCCCCCCCTCCCCTCCCCCTGGCAAAACCCCCCCCCCTCCCCTAACCCCCCCCCCCCACCCCCACCCCTTGAAAACCGGCCCCCCCATTCCCTCGAAAACCGGAAGGGGGTCACTACCAGTTCGAACCCCTCCCCCCCCCCCCTCACCACCGGCAAACGACTCCCGGTCGCTACCACCGTCCGCACCACATCCCCCACTGGTGTTCCCAGCAACACTGTCCTCACCACCACTGTCCCAACTGGTTCCACCACCCTCCCTACTATCCCCACCAGTGCCCCCACCACTGTCGCACTGTCCCCACTGTCCCACCACTGTTCCCACCACGGTTCCACTCTCCCCACTTTCTCCACAGCCCCAACCACTGCCCGACTATCCCCACTGTCCCCACTGTCCCACTGACTCCTCCGCTGTCCCACTGAGCTGTCCCACTGTTCCCACCACTGTCCCGACTGTCCCCACCACTGTCCCCACTGTACCTCTGTCCCATTGTCCCACCGCCGTCCTCGCCGCCGCCTTCACCACTGTCCCCACCACCACTGTACCCTCCACTGTCCCATGTTTCCACCACATTCCCACTGTCCCCACACCACTGTCCCCACCACCACCGTCCCCACCACTGTCCCACTGTCCCCACTGTTCCCACCATTGTCCTCACCACTGTCCCCACCACTACCATCCCCACCACTGTCCCACTGTCCCCACCATTGTCCCGCTGTCCCCTCACCACTGTCCCCACCACCACCGCCCCCACCACTGTCCGCACCCCCACCCCGGTTTTCGGGGGGGGGGGGAGAGTTCGAACCGGCAGTGACCCCCCCGGTTTTCGAGGAGGGGGGGTGGGGGGGGGTTCGAACCGGAGGTGACCCCCCCCTTTTCATGATGGACTGGGGGGGGGGGAGGGGTTCGAACCGGCAGTGACCCCCCCTGGTTTTCCGCGGGGGGGAGGGGGTTCGAACCGGTAGTGACCCCCCCCGGTTTTCCGCCAGCAGCGGTAGAACACGCTCTTTCCGACCTGTTCTCGGGCCGCAACTCGGGCCTCCCGCGGCCGTTCGGAGCGATCCTGGGGCACCCAGATCGCTCTCGGCGAGGCGCGGCCGCTGGAAGGCATCCCGAGGCTAGCAAGGACACCCCAGAGAGCCAACACATCGCCCCGAAGACCTCGAACCTCGAACCTCGAACCTGAGGCCCCTGAGCCTGTCTCCCCCGAATGCTGCCCCTGAGTGGCGGCCGAACGGGGGCCACGGCAGGGAAGCACCCCAGCAGGGCCCCAGCAAGGGCACGGCAGGTGTGTATCGCAGAGGTGCCGACGCTCTCCCTGTGCGGTGGCCTCTAAACCCCCGCGGCAGCCCTTGGAGCGCCCCAGGGGAGGCCAAAGAGCCCCGCGAGGAGCGGAGAGACCCTCAGGACGGCCTCAAGACGGCCCCCTCAAGTCGGCCCCAAAGGGCCCCTAGTCTGCCCCAAGAAGCAGCAGAATCCCCACGGACCCGGAAAGGAGTGTGCGTGTGTGTGTGTGGAAAGAAGCGTGGGAACGCGTTGAAGACACCTGGCCGGACAACGGGACACTGCAATGCTGAGGGTATCGGCAGTGAAGTACCCGTCCAGGGGCTCTGCTGTGCCGTGCTGGGCTGGATTGAGGTGTGTCATGCCGCGCTGAACTGTTGTGCTCTATATTGCGTTGTGGGCCACGTCGTCCTTGGCATCCGAATCCTGACAAAACTGTCCTCGATCTGACACAAGAGCTGGCTGAACGCATAGCTGGCCCAAAACTATTAGCGATCGAAACGAGCGGGACGATCAACCAGCTCGAGATAAAAATCCGATTCCATTCAAAAACGGTGCGAACCAAGAGGGGGAGGATCCGAACCGTGGCGAAACGCACCGACAATGAACGGATCGAAACACGACGAAAAGAAACGAAACAACGAGAGCCGACCCTGATCAAATCAAGGCAAGCCGAACCAAGACTGGGACGAACTGCATACGTTTCGGCTCACCCGAGGGAGCCGCACTCCGACGGCCAAGACATTTCGAAAATCAGCGATGTGCGCCCCCAGGGCCACGAAGCTGGCAAAAATTGCGATTGATCCGTGCTGTGATGAACTGTACTGCGCCGTGCCGTGTTGAACTGTGCTGCGTTCCAGTGCGCTGTGGACCATGTCGTCCTTCGCATCCGAATCCTGGCAAAACTGGAGCGTGCGGTAAACCGTCAACCATGTTTTTTGTGGGTTTTCGCACCTGTGGTCCAGCTGTGTTCAGCTAGAGGCGTGAAGCTGCCGCAAAAAAAAATGCGGGCTGCACTAGAGAGTGCCTCAGCAGCAGAGAGTTCGGCAAAAGTGATTGCGGCCCCTTCTTCAAGAGTCCACGCGGCTACGGCAACGCCCCTCCAAACGAGAGGCGTGGAGGATGACACATGGAAGGAGGAGGAAGGAGGAAAAGGGGAGACAGAATACGGATGATAAGAATATTGGTCATATCGGCGGTTGGCGAAGCCTATATGCAGCCAAAAACCACATCCCGTTCCTTTGCTGCACACGCCTCCGTCGTAGGCCCCACGGATGGCGATCGGTTGAAGGAAGTCCTCGAAACCATATTGAAACTTGAACGTGTTATAGAATGTGCGGCCCTCACGGGCCAAGTGGGTTAGCTGGTCCGCGCGCGTGCTACCTACCCTTTAGTCATGTATGTAGATATCCATCCCCAGGCCAGAACTACGTGCTCCCCAGCCCCCAACGGCTTGTTCCATTGAGTCAATACATCCCCCCACTCACTGCAAGTACAGTTTGTTGTCACAACGCCAACGCCCATTGAGCCATGAGTTTATTAATAAGCTGTCCCCCTTTAGTTCAATTTCGATCCCAGGGCTGACCAAGTCCCTCACGGTTTGTCTTTCGGCAATTCGTGCCAAACGCATGGCAAGTTCTTCCTGCTCCTTTGGTGTCGGGTCTCTCAACGTCTGCTATCTCTACTCGCGGTGCGAAATGGCTCGGCATCCCCTTCCAGCTCTGCACAAAGTAATAAAATATCTATGTTTTATTATACTGGGCGCCGGCGGTAAACCGTCAACCTTCCTTACCGCCGGGGGACTCGTAGAGCTTCCTGAGCATATATAATGTCGAGAAAAATTGCAGAGAACGCATAGTTTTTTATCCGAAACAATTTCAGACCTCTCGATGCAACAGCCAAACGCCCCTCATGCTTCTGGATCGTTTTCTGTGCGCCCGAGCTCCGTAGCTATCCTACAGCCCGAGTTACGTGCAAAAGTCGACAGCACCTCTCAAAATCACTCGAACAATACAAATAGTTTCGCAAATCTGGCTCGAGTATCAGACCGAGTTCAGACATCTGAATACAACAGGCGGGCGCGCCTGATGTCTTCGAATCGATTGCTGTGATTACCAGCCCTACAGCCCCCTTACACCCCGAGTTAAGTGCAGAAAATCGACAGCACCTCTGAAGATGACTCGAACAATACGAATAGTCGGACCTAGCTCGGGCAGCAGGCCGAGTTCAGGGCTCTGAATGCGACAGGTGGACGCGACTGATATCTCCGAATCGATTCCAGTGATTACCAGCCCTGCAGCCCCCTTACAGCTCGAGTTAAGTGCAGAAAACGGACAGCACCTCTCAAGATGACTCGACGAATACGAACAGTTTTGCGACCTAGCTCGGGCAGCACACCGAGTTCCGAGCTCTGGATGCGGCAGACAGACGCGCCTGATGTCTCTGAATCGAATCCTGTGAGCACGAGCCCTGTAGCCCCCCTACAGCCAGAGTTAAGCTCAGAAAACTGTCAGCACCTCTCAAGATGACTCCAACAACACGAACAGCTTCACGAACCTAGCTCGGGCAGCAGACCGAGTTGAGACCTCTAGATGGAAGAGACGAACGCGCCTGATGATTTGCAATCGATTTCTGTAATAATCAGCTCTGTAGCTGCCCTACAGCTCGAGTTTAGTACAAAATACCGACAAGGCGTATCAAGATGACTCGAAACAGCCGATCCCGCCGCGATGTTTTTTGCAGAAATATATACCCGATCGAGCGGAGATTAAGATGGCGAGCGGGAATAAGATCGAATATGGTCAGAAAAAATACTACAGCTCAAACGAATTGTTCAATTTCGAGAACAAAATTTTTAACCGACCAAAAGTCAGCAAAGGGTCCGTCGAGATTTTTCTTGCCAACTAGCTCTCCAGCGCGCCGGAATTACTCTTAAGCTTCCAGCAACTAGCTAAGGGAAGCTCTACGAGTTATGAACACAGAAAGGTTTGCCACCCCTCCAAGAATGCACGATAAGATCCCGAGACCGCCTCCCACCACAGGGGACAGAATGCTATGATGTAAGGATGTTGCCAGCTCCGCTGTCCAATCGAGTCTCCACCTGCCCTGAGCCTTCTGCCCGACGATGCTTGTGCGCGGTTGCCGTGTATGCGAAGGGTTTCAGCCAACGCAGCCCGACGTGTATACCACTCTATGTTGTACATCAACAGACCTCTCCTCGAAATCACAAGAGCTCTGTTATGCTGATTTGTCTAAACAATCTTTTCTGAAGCGCTGCCAGGAACGCTAGTACGCGCGCCTGCACGCGTGCAGGCACGCGTAGACGCTTGCCGGAAGCTCTCCCAGACACGCTGCCGGGCCGGGCGAGGCGCTGCGGGATCGTGGACCGGCGGAGATGGGCTGCTGGCGGGCACCACCACCGTCCAGCTTCTAATCGAAATCCCTCTAGCTCTCAGAGAGCTCCCCGGGAAAAACCGACCAAAAATTATCACTTTGTCCTTTCTGCTCGAGTGGGTCAACTAGCTCCACCCCGCGCCGGAATTCCTCTAGCTCATCGATAACGAAGAGCTCCACGAGGTAAGAGACCCTCGGTAATGGGAAATATTTCCTAGAGAGCTCTGGGGGGCCCCCCTGCAGCGCTTCTGAAGCGCTGCCAGGAATGCTTCCACGTGGAACGCGCCCCCAAACCAGCTGCCGGCTCGGGCGAGGCGCTGCGGCGGACGTGGGCCGCCGAGGACGAGCTCCTGCCGAGTACCACCGCCGTTTGGCTGCACATCTAAAACCCATTCGCTTTCAGAGAGCTCTCAGGGAAAAATCGGGAGAGCAAAGAGAACAGACATATACACCGCAAAGCTTTCCTGGCGAGCGCTCGGACGCTCTCGTGAAGCACTTCTGGGGCTCTGGGGCCACCCTGTAGCCCTTCTGAAGCTCTGCCAGGAACGCGTCCACGCGTGTCTGCACGCGCGCAGGCACGCGCCGACGCTTGCCAAAAGCTCTCCCGGACCCGCTGCGATGTCCTACAGGTTGAGGAATTCTGGCGCGGGGTGGATCTAGTTGGCCGTTCCGGTCCGGGCGGACAACTGGCATCCCGTGGTAAACCGTCAAGCAGGTAATCGCCGGGAGGCTTGTAGAGCTCTGTTCTTGCGCGGCGCTGCTCGGAGCACACGAAAAAAGCTCAATCGCCAAGAAAAAAAAGCTCGAAACATACTTTTTTTCCCCGGAGAGCTCGCTGAGAGCTGAAGGGCTTAAGATTAGAAGCCGGATCCGGTGGTGGTGCCCGCCAGGAGCTACTTTCCGTCGCTCCGGCTTTTTCGGCCCGGCAACGGGTCCGGGAGAGCTTCCGGCAAGCTTCCACGCGTGCCTGCACGCGTGCAGGCACGCATGGGTGCGCTTCTGCCAGCGCTGCGGCAGCGCTGCAGGGGAGCTTCCCAGAGCTCTCCAGGAAAGATTTCCCGTCCCCGAAAGGTTTCTTCGCTCTCCGGGTTTTGGACGCTACCAAGTTAATTTTGTATCTTCCTTTCGTGGACCTAGCTTTGGTGCCAGACCGACTTCAGACCTCTCGATGCGAGAAAAGAACGTGCCCGGTGATACTGGATTGTTTCATGAGCGTACCATCTCTCTAGCTATTCTAAATCTTCAGTTAAGGGATACCGACAGCACCTGTCAAGATCACTTGTACAATACGAATAGTTTCGCGGCTCTAACTCGATTAACAGATCGAGTTGGGACCTCTCGAGGGAAGAGACGAACGCTTCTCATGATTCTAAACCGGTTCCTGTGAACATCTGCTCTGTAGCTATCCTGAATCTCGAGTTAAATACAGAAAACCGTCAACGCATGTCGGGATGACTGGGAATGGCCGACGGTTCCAGCAAGTCTTTGAATAGTAACACTGCAGCTACGGACCTGAGAATTTGACTGGCGGACGCGGCACAATCCGCCATAGATGGGAAAAAAACCGGTTCTCAAAACAAATTTCAAATTTTGCAGAAAGATGGAAAAACCGACCCCAAGTCGTCACATTGTCTCGAAAAGTCGGGTCGGCCAACTAGCCCCACCTGCGCCCGAATTCCTCTTAGCTCATCTTGGCGAAAAGCTCTACGAGGTATTTGAAAATGTTGGGTCGGTTTTGCTAAGATTTGAAAGATATTCGACCATTCATTTTGCGAAACCAGAGTTTTGTATCTGTAGTGGGTCATGCCGTATCTGCCAGTGAAATTCTCAGGTGCGTAAGTGCAGTATTATTATGAAAACACTTGCAGCAACCGACGACGGATAAAAACAGACAAACGTGATTTTTCTATTTTTTTGTTTCTTGCTCCAGAAGCTTTCTCCATGTGTTCCACTGGTCGCCATGCAAGGAGAGAGCTCTATGAAGTTCCTGGCGGTAACCAAAATGACGGTTTACCGCAAGTTCCCAGTTTGTTTTACAGCTTGCTGCGAGGATCCTGGACCGGCGGAAATGAGCTGCTGGGGGCACCGCCACCGTCCAGCTTCAAACTGGGCGCTCGCGGTAAACATCAGAAGAGAGGGCTTCTGGAAGCGTTTCTCGAAAAAGAGAAAACATGTTTTTTTTCATGTCGACATGAAGTTGGTTTCGCCAAGTGTTTTGATAGTAAAAATGCATCTAGAGAGCTCATATCAAGACGTAGAGGCCCTCATAGTCGTCTACAGGTGCGAAAAAACTGCTGTCTCAAAATAAATGGTCAAGTATCTTTCAAAAAATCGCAAAACCACCAAAAGTTGTCACGTTGTCCTTTCTGGCTGGGTCGGCCAACTGGGCCCCGGCGGTAAACCGTCAACCTTCGTTACCGCCGGGGGACTCGTAGAGCTTCCTGACAACATATAATGTCGAAAAAAAATTCACACAAAAAAATTTTTTTCTGCCCAAGCAATTTCAGACCTCTCCGATGTCACAGCCGATTGCCCCCGATGCTTCTGGATTGTCTTCTGTACTGTAGCTATCCTACAGCCCGAGTTACGTGCGTAAATCGACAGCACCTCTCAAGATGACTCGAACAATACGAATAGTTTGGCGAACCTAGCTCGAGTACCAGACCGAGTTCAGACCTCTGCATGCGACAGGCGGACGCGTCTGATGTCTCTGAATCGATTCCTGCGATGACCAGCCCTGCAGCCCCCTACAGCCCAAGTTAAGTGCAGGAAACCGACAGCACCTCTCAGGATCACTCGAACAATACGAATAGTTTCGCGGACCTAGTTCGGGCAGCAGACAGAGTTCGGGGCTCTGGATTCGAAAGGCGGACGCACCTGATGTCTCCGAATCGATTCCAGTGATTGCCAGCCATGGAGCGCCCCGGAGCCCGAGTTCAGTGCAGAGAACCGACAGCATCTCTAAAGATGACTCGAACAACACGAATAGTTTCGCGATTCTAGATCGGGCAGCAGACCGAGTTAAGAGCTCTGGATTCATCAGATAACGGCCACTGATGGTTCTGAATCAGATTCTGTACGCATCAGCTCTGTAGCTGTCCTTTAGCTCGAGTTAAGTACAGAAAATCGAGAGCCTCTGTCAAGATGACTCGAATAATACGAATAGGTTTACGGAACTAGCTCGGCTAGCAGACCGACTTCACACCTCTGGATTCAACGGTCGAACGCGCCTGATCATTCTGAATCGATTAGCTGTGCTAACCAGCTCTGTAGCTGTCCTAAAGCTCGAGTTATCTTGAAAAAACCGACAGCGCGTGACAAGATGACCCGAAACGGTCGATCCGGCCACAATCCTTTTTGGCAGTAAAAATTACCCGATCGAGCTGAGATCAAGATGGCGAGCGGGAATAAGATCGAATACCACGGGAAAAAATACTAGAGCTCTAACGAATTGTTGAATTTCGAAAACAAAATTTTCAACCGACCAAAAGTCACCAAAATGTACGTCCAGATTTTTCTTGCCAACTAACTCTCCAGCGCCCCGGAATTACTCTTAAGCTTCCAGCAACAACTTGCTAAGGGAAGCTCTACGAGTTACTAGCTCCACCCCGCGCCGGAATTCCTCTAGCTCATCGATGCCGAAAAGCTCTGAATCAAGTTAAGATACGAATGCTCGGAGTAAAATTCTGTTTTCTTAAAATGAATTGTCAAATTTCTTTGAAAAAATTGCAAAACCACCCAAAAGTTACCACTTTGTCCTTTCTGGCCGGGTCGACCAACTGGGAGCCGGCGGTAAACCGTCAACCAGGTTACTGCCGCGAGCCTCGTAGAGCTCTTTTCTCGCACGGCGCTGCTTTTTTTCCTGATACACGAGCTCAAAACTCGAAAAGTGAGATTTTAGTTGTCACCGAACGACAGTTCCGCCAAGTGTTTTCATAAGTACACTGCAGCTACGGACCTGAGAATTCATTGGCAGACGCGAAAAAACCCACTACAGGTGCGAAAAATACCAAATCTCAAAACGGATGTTCAAATCTCACAAAGTTCGTCCAACCGACCCAAAGTTCGCACATTGTCCGTCGGAGCCGGGTCGGCCAACTAGCTCCAGCCCGCGCCCGAATTCCTCTAGCTCATCGATGCCGAAGAGCTCTACGAGGTACTAGCTCCACCCCGCGCCGGAATTCCTCTAGCTCATCGATGCCGAAGAGCTCTACGAGGTAAAAACCTGGAGAGCGAAGAGACCCTTTGGGAATGGGAAATCTTTCCTGAAGAGCTCTGGGGAGCTCCCCAGCAGCACTGCCGAAGCGCTGGCAGAAACCCTTCCATGCGTGCCTGCACGCGTGCCAGCTGCCGGGTCGCCGGAGCTCTCCAAGCTCTCCGGGACCAGTTGCCGGGTCGCCGGAGTCGCTGCGCGGACTGTGCAGCGACGGAAAGGAGTTCCTGGCGGGCACCACCACCGTCCGGCTTCTAATCTTAAACCCTTCAGCTCTCAACAAGCTCTCCGGAAAAAACGGACCCAAAGTCGTCACATTGTCCGCCCGGGCCGGGTCGGCCAACTGGGCGCCGGCGGTTCTCGGTCAACCTTTGTTACCGCCGGGGACTCGTAGAGCTTCCTGACAACGTATAATGTCGAAAAAAATTACACCGAAAAAATATTTTTGTTCAGCCCAAGCGATTTCAGACCTCTCGGATGCAACAGCCGAACGCCCCCGATGCTTCTAGATTGTCTTCTCTACGAGCTCTGTAGCTGCTACAGCCCGAGTTACGTGCGTAAATCGACAGCACCTCTCAAGATGACTCGAACAATACGAATAGTTTGGCAAACCCAACTCAAGTATCAGACCGAGTTCAGACCTCTGCATGCGACAGGCGGACGCGTCTGATGTCTCCAAATCGATTCCTGTGATTACCAGCCCTGCAGCCCCCCCTACAGCCCGAGTTGAGCGCAGGAAACCAAGAGCATCCCTCACGATGACTCAATCAAAACGAATAGTTTCGCGAATCTAGTTTGGAACTCTGGATTCGGAAGGCGGACGCGCCTGATGTCTCCGAATCGATTCCAGTGATGACCAGCCATGCAGCCCCCCTACAGACCGAGTTAAGTGCAGAGAACCGACAGCACCTCTCAAGATGACTTGAACAATACGAATAGTTTCGCGATTCTAGATCGGGCAGCAGACCGAGTTCAGAGCTCTGGATTCAACAGAGAACAGCCAATGGTGATTATGAATCATATTCCGTACGCATCAGGTCTGTAGCTGTCCTTTAGCTCGAGTTAAGTGGAGAAAACCGAGAACGCTTGTCAAGATGACTCGAATAATACGAATAGGTTTGCGGACCTAGCTCGGCTAGCAGACCGAGTTCAGACCTCTCGGCTCAACAGGCGAACGCGCCTGAAAATTCTGAATCGATTAGCTGTGCTTACCAGCTCTGTAGCTGTACTGAAGCTCGAGTTATCTTAATAAAACCGTCACCGCGCGACAAGATGACTCGAAACGGCCGATCCCGCCTGCCTGCTTTTTGGCAGTAAAAGTTACCCGATCGAGCTGAGATCAAGACGGCGAGCGGGAATAAGATCGAATATCACGGGAAACAATACTAGAGCTCTAACGAATTGTTGAATTTCGAAAACAAAATTTTCAACCGACCAAAAGTGAGCAAAAGGTCCGTCGAGATTTTTCTTGCCAACTAGCTCTCCGGCGCCCCGGAATTACTCTTAAGCTTCCAGCAATAACTTGCTAAGGGAAGCTCTACGAGTTACCAGCTCCACCCCGCGCGAGAATTCCTCTAGCTCAGCGAAGCCGAAAAGCTCTACGAGGCATCTATGACCCTCCAGCTCTTAGAGAGCTCTCCGAGAATTGGCAGCATCCAAAACCCGGAGAAAGGAGAACACACACCCGACAGCTGCCCTGGCGAGCTCTCGGAAGCTCTCGTGAAGCGCTTCCGGGGCTCCGGGGGGCTCCCCTGCAGCGCTTCCGAAGCGCTACCAGGAACGCTTCCACGCGTGCATGCACGCGTGCAGGCACTCATGGACGCTTGCCGGAAGCTCTCCCGGACCCGCGGCGACCTCGGGCGAGGCGCTGCGGGGGTCGTGGACGCGCGGAGATGGGCTGCTGCGGGCACCACCACCGCATGGCTTTTAGTACCTCGCAGAGCTCTTCGTTATACCGCGTAGAGCTCTTCGGCAAGGACGAGCTAGAGGAATTCCAGCGCGGGGTGGAGCTAGCCTGTACCTCGTAGAGCTCTTCGGCATCGATGAGCTAAGGGAATTCTGGCGCGGGGTGGAGCTGGTAACTCGTAGAGCTTCCCTTAGCAAGTTATTGCTGGAAGCTTAAGAGTAATTCCGAGGCGCTGGAGAGCTAGTTGGCAAGAAAAATCTCGACGGACCTTTTGGTGACTTTTGGTCGGTTGAAAATTTTGTTCTCAAAATTCAACAATTCGTTAGAGCTCTAATATTTTTTCCCGTTATATTCGATCTTATTCCCGCTCGCCATCTTCATCTCAGCTCGATCGGGTACCTTTTACTGCCAAAAAGCGTCCCGGCGGGATCGGCCGTTTCGAGTCATCTCGTCACGCGGTGACGGTTTTCTCAAGATAACTCGGACTTCAGGACAGCTACAGAGCTGGTAAGCATATCTAATCGACTCAGAATGATCAGACGCGTTCGCGTATTGAACCCAGAGGTCTGAACTCGGTCTGCTTGCCGAGCTAGGTTAGCAAACCTATTCGTATCATTCGAGTCATCTTGACAGACGCTCTCGGTTTTCTCTACTTAACTCGAGCTACAGGACAGCTACAGAGCTGATACGTACAGAATCTGATTCAGAATCATCAGTGACCGTTGTCTGTTGAATCCAGAGCTCTGAACTCGGTCTGCTGCCCGATCTAGAATCGCGAAACTATTCGTATTGTTCGAGTCATCTTGAGAGATGCTGTCGGTTCTCTGCACTTAACTCGGGCTGTAGGGGGGCTGCATGGCTGGTAATCACTGTAATCGATTCGGAGACATCAGGCGCGTCCGCCTTTCGAATCGAGGGCCCGAACTCTGTGTTCTGCCCAAACTAGAGCTCCGCGAAACTATTCGTACTGTTCGAGTCATCCTGGGAGGTGCTGTCGGTTTCCTGCACTTACCACGCGATGTCTGTTTTCTGAACATAACTCGAGCTTTATGACAGTTTCAGAGCTTGTAAGCACAGCTAATCGATTCAGAATGATCAGGCGCGTTCGCCTGTTGAATCCAGAGGTCTGAACTCGGTCTGCTAGCCGAGCTAGGTTCGCTTAACTCGAGCTGTAGGGCAGCTACAGAGCTCATACTTACAGAAACCAATTGGGAATTATCAGACGCGTTCGTCTGTTCAATCGAGAGCTGAACTCGGCCTGCTGCTCGAGCTAGGTTCGCGAAACTATTCGTTGTTCGAGACATCTTGAGAAGTGCTCTTGGTTTTCTGCACTTAACTCGTGCTGGGGGAGAGCTACAGTGCTGCTGGTCACAGACATCCATTTTGAAGACATCAGGCGCGTCCTTCTTTCGAATCCAGAGCTCGGAACTCGGTCTGCTGCTCGAACTAGGTCCGCAAAAACTATTGTATTATTCGAGTTATCCTGAGAGCTGCTGTCGGTTTTCTGCACTTAACTCGGGCTGTAGGGGGGCTGCAGGGCTGGTAATCACAGGAATTGATTCAGAGACATCAGACGCGTCCGTCTGTCGCAAGCAGAGGTCTGAACTCGGTCTGATACTCGAGCTAGGTTGCCAAACTATTCGTATTGTTCGAGTCATCTTGAGAGGTGCTGTCGATTTACGCACGTAACTCGGGCTGTAGGAGAGCTACAGAGCTCAGAAGACAATCCAGAAGCATCGGGGGCGTTCGGCTGTTGCATCCGAGAGGTCTGAAATTGCTTGGGCTGAAAAACTATTTTTTCTGTGCAATTTTTGTTCGACATTATATGTTGTCAGGAAGCTCTACGAGTCCCCCGGCGGTAACTAAGGTTGACGGTTTACCGCCGGCGCCCAGTTGGTCGACCCGGCCAGAAAGGACAAAGTGATAACTTTTCCCGGAGAGCTCGCTGAGAGCTAAAGGGCTTAAGATTAGAAGCCGGACGGTGGCGGTGCCCGCCAGGAGCTCCTCCACGGCGGTCCACAGGCCTTACAGAAACTCCGGCGGCCCGGCAGGGCGTCCGGGAGAGCTTCCGGCAAGCTTCCACGCGTGCCTGCATGCGTGCAGGCACGCATGGAAGCGCTTGTGGCAGCGCCTCCGCAGCGCTCCAGGGGGCCCCCCCAAGGCTCTCCAGGAAAGATTTCCCGTCCCCGAGATTCCCGGAGAGCTCTCTGAGAGCTATAGGGTTTTAGATTAAAGGCCGGACGGTGGTGGTGCCTGCCAGCAGCCTATCCTCGCCGGTCCAGAATCCTCGCAGAAGTTCGTTCGGCCCGGCAGCGGGTCCGGGAGAGGTTCCGGCACGCGTCCACACGTGCCTGCACGTGGGCAGGCACGCGTGGGGGGGTGCCTGGCAGCGCTTGAGAAGCACTTCCGGGGAGCCCCCCAGAGCTTCCCAGGAAAAACTCCTGGAAAAATCCCCCAGAGCTTCCCAAAGGGTTTAAGATTAGAAGCGCGACGGTGGTTGTGCCCGCCAGCAGCCCATCTCTGCCGCTCCACGATCCTCGCAGCAGCTCGCCTGAGCCGGCAACGTGTGCGGGAGAGCTTCCGACAAGCTTTCACGCGTGCCTGCACGCATGCAGGCACGCATGGAAGCGGTTCTGGCAGCGAGTCAGCGGCGCTGCAGGGGAGCTTCCCAGAGTGACAGAAGAGCTTTCCGAGAGCTTTGGAGGGCTCGCCAGAGAAGCCTTCTTCTGTGTTTGCCCTTTGCTCTCCGGGTTTGGGAAGCTACCAAGTTTCCTATACTCGTAGAGCTCGTGGGCATCGATGAGCTAGGGGAATTCCCGGAGAGCTCTCTGAGAGCTAGAGGGCTTTAGATTAGAAGCCGGGCGGTGGTGGTGCCCGCCAGCAGCCCATCTCCGCCGCTCCACGATCCTCGCAGCAACTCGCCCGACCCGGCAGCGTGTCCGGGAGAGCTTCCGGCAAGCTTCCACGCGTGCCTGCACGCGTGCAGGCACCCGTGGAAGCGTCCCTGGCAGCGTTTCAGAGACGCTGCAGGAGGGCCCCCCGAGCCCCAGAAGAGCTTCCCGAGAGCTTCTGTGGGCTTGCCAGGAAGGATTTTCAGTGCGTGTCCTCTTTGCTCTCCGGGTTTTGGACGCTACCAAGTTCCGGCGCGGGGTGGAGCTAGTTGGCCGATTCGGCTAGAAAGGACAAAGGGATAACTTTTGGGTGGTTTTACAAAAATTTGAAAGATGTTTGACAATTCTTTTTGAGAAAGCAGATTCTTCGCACCTGTAAAAGGTGATAAGAACCTCAGCGTCTTGATATGAGCTCTCTGGGCGCACTTCACTACCGACACACTTCGGGGAACTAAGTTTGGTTCGACTTAAAAAAAATCAATGTTAAATGTTTCGGGAATTGCCTCGAGAAGCTTCTCTTTCGACTCTCAGCTCTCTCACACGTGGAAAGAGCTCGACGAGGTTTCCGGCGGTAACTAGGTTGACGCTTCACCGCCGGCTTCAGTTTCCGAGGTCTTTTCGCTCTCCGGGTTTTGGACGCTACCAAGTTGGGTGGTTTTGAAATTTTTGAAGATATTTGACAATTCATTTTGAGAAAGATTTGTCGTATCTGTTCTGTCTTAGTATGAGCTCTATAGCCGCACTGCTACTATCAAAACACTTGGCGGAACCATCTTCACGTCGACACGAAAAAAATGAATTTTCTCTTTTTCGAGAAATGCTTCCAGAAGCTCTCTCTTTCGACTCTAAACACTCTTACGTATGAAAGGAGCTTTACGAGGTTTCCGGCGGTGACCAGGTTGACGGTTCACTGTTTCCCGTGATATTCGATCATACTCCCGCTCGCCATCTTGATCTCAGCTCGATCGGTACCTTCTATTGCCAAAAAGCACTGCGGCGGGATCGGCTCTTTCGAGTCATCTTGATATGCGCTGTCGGTACATTGGACTGAACTCGAGATATATGACAGCTACAGAGCTGGTAAGCGCGCCTTATCGATTCAGAATGATCAGGCGCGCTCGTCTCTTCCATTCAGAGGTCTGAACTCGGTCTGCTGGCCGAGCTAGGTCCGCAAACCTATTCGTATTATTCTGTACTTAACTCGAGCTATAGGACACATAGCTGATACGTACAGGAATCGATTCAGAATGCTCAGTCGCGTTTGTCTTTTGAATTCAGAGCTCTGAATTCTGTCTGCTGCCCGATCCAGAATCGCGAAACTGTTCGTGTTCTTCGAGTCACCTTGAGAGGTGCTATCGGTTTTCACTCAACTCGGGTTGTAGGGGGCTATGTTGCTGGCGGTGACAGCAATCGATTTGAGACATCAGGCGCGTGTGCCTGTAGAATCCAGAGCTCAGAACTCGGCCTGCTGCCTGAACTCGGTCCGCGAATCTGTTCGTATTGTTCGAGTCATCCTGAAAGACGCCATCGGTTTTCTGCACTTAACTCGAGCTGTAGGGGAGCTGCAGGGCTGGTAATCACAGGAATCGATTCGGAGACATCAGACGCGCCCGCCTGCCGCATTCAGAGGTCTGAACTCGGTCTGATACTCGAGCTCGGTTTAGGAAACTATTCGTTTTGTTCGAGTTATCTTCAGAGGTGCTGTTGATTAGCGCACGTAACTCGGGCTGTAGCAGAGCTCCAGAGCTCGTACGAGCTCAGAACTCGGTCTGCTGCCCGAACTAGGTCCGCGAAACTGTTTGTATTGTTCGAGTCATTCTGAAAGATGCTGTCGGCTTTCTGCACTTAACTTGGGCTGTAGGGGGGCTGCAGGGCTGGTAATGAGAGGAATCGATGCGAAGGCATCAGACGCGTCAGCCTGTCGCATTCAGAGGTCTGAACTCGGTCTGATACTCGAGCTGGGTTTGCCAAACGATTGATTTTGTTCGATTCATCTTGAGAGGTGCTCTCGATTAACGCACGTAACTCGGCTGTAAGAGAGCAACAGAGACAATCCAGAAGCATTGGGGGGCGTTTGGCTGTTGCATCGAGAGGTCTGAAATCGCTTGGGCTGAAAAACTATTCGCTCTCTGCAATCTTTCTCGAAATTATAAATTGCCAGGAAGCTCTACGAGTCCCCGGGCGGTAACAAAGGCTGACGGTTTACCGCCAGCGCCCAGTATTTGAAAGAGATTTGACCATTTATTTTCAGAAAGCAGATTTTTCGCACTTGTAAACGACTACGAGAGCCTCTCTGTTTAAATATGAGCTCTCTAGGAGCTCTCTTACTGTCAGGACACTTGGCGGAACCATCTTTATGTCGACATGAAAAAAAAACAACTAGACTGGCGCCGGCGTTGAACCGTCAACCTGGTCACCGCAGGGAACCTCGTAGAGCTCCTTTCACGCGTGAGAGAGCTCAGAGTCAGAAGAGAGAGCCTCTGGAGGTCTCGAGAAATTGAACAGTGATTTTTTTCATGTCGAAATGAAGTAACTCGTAGAGCTTCCCTTAGCAAGTTATTGCTGGAAGCTAAGAGTAATTCCAGGGGGTACCTTTTACTGCCAAAAAGCAGGCAGGCGGGATCAGCTGTTTCGAGTCATGATACGTGCTATCGGTTTTCTCAAGATAACTCGAGCTTCAGGACAGCTACAGAGCTGGTAGGCACAGCTTATCGATTCAGAATGATCAGGTGCGTTCGCCTGTTGAACCCAGAGGTCTGAACTCGGTCTGATAGGACAGAAATTGATTGGGAATCATCGGGTCCGTTCGTCTGTTGAACTGAGAGCTCTGAACTCGCCCTGCCCTGCTGCCCGAGCTAGGATCGCGAAACTTGTTCGAGTCATCTGAGAGGTACTGTCGCTTCCTGCACTTAACTCAGGCTGTAGGCGGGCTACAGTGCTGGTGGCGACAGCAATCGATTTGGAGACATCAAGCGCGTCCGTCTGTCGAATCCAGAGCTCGGAACTCGGTCTGCTGCCCGAACTAGTTCGAGTCATCCTGAAAGATGTTGTCGGTTTTCTGCACTTAACTCGGGCTCTAGGGGAGCTCCAGGGCTGGTTATCACAGAAATCAATTCGGAGACATCAGACGCGTCCGTCTGTCGCATTCAGAGGTCGGTATGCTACTCGAGCTGGGTTTACGAAACTATTCGTTTGTTTGAGTCACCTTCAGAGGTGCTGTTGATTAGCGCACGTAATTCGGGCTGTAGCAGAGCTACAGAGTTCGTACAGAAGAGAATCCAGAAGCATCAGAGGACGTTGGGTTGTTGCATCGAGAGGTATGAAATCGCTCGGGCGAAAAATTATTCGTTCTCTGCAATTTATTTTTCATATTCTATATTCTCAGGATCTACGAGTCTCCCAGCGGTAACAAAGGTTGACGGTTTACCGCCAGCCCTCAGTTGGTTCCTCCAAGTGTTTCAATGGTAAATCTGCGCCTAGAAAGCCTTTACTGGGCGCCGGCGGTAAACCGTCAACCTTTCTTACCGCCGGGTGACTCGTAGAGCTTCCTGACTATATATAATGTAGAAAATAAATTGCAGAGAACGAATAGTTTTTCAGCCCAAGCGATTTCGAACCTCTCAATGCAACAGCCGAACGCCCCCTGATGCTTCTGGATTGTCTTGTGCACGAGATCTGTAGCTCTGCTACAGCCCGAGTTACGTGCGCTAATCAACAGCACCTCTGAAGATAACTCGAACAAAACGAATAGTTTCCTAAACCGAGCTCGAGTATCAGACCGAGTTCAGACCTCTGAATGCGACAGGCGGACGCGTCTGATGTCTCCGAATCGATTCCTGTGATTACCAGCCCTGCAGCTCCCCTACAGCTCGAGTTTAGTGCAGAAAACCGATAGCATCTTTCAGGATGACTCGAACAATACGAACAGATTCGCGGACCGAGTTCAGGCAGCAGGCCGAGTTCTGAGCTCTGGCTTCCACCGGCGGACGCGCCTGATGTCTCCAAATCGATTGCTGTCCCCAGCAGCACTGTAGCCTGAAGTTTAGAACGCGACAGTACCTCTTCAGATGATTCGAACAATAGAAATAGTTTCGCGATTCTAGCTCGGGCAGCAGGGCGAGTTCAGAGCCTAATGATTCCCAATCGATTTCTGCGACTAGCTCTGTAGCTGCCCTACAGCTCGAGTTTAGCAAAATACCGAGAGCGTCTGTGAAGATGACTCGGATAATACGAATAGGTTTTTAAATCTAGCTCGGCTAGCAGACCGATTTCAGACCTCTGGGTTCGACAGGCGAACGCGCCTGATCATTCTGGATCGATTAGCTGTGCTTACCAGCTCTGTAGCTGTTCTGAAGTTCGAGTTATCTTGAGAAAACCGTCACCGCGTGACGAGATGACCCGAAACGACCGATCCCGCCGGGACGCTTTTTGGCAGTAAAAGGTACCCGATCGAGCTGAGATGGAGATGGCGAGCGGGAATAAGATCGAATATCACAGGAAAAACTGCTAAATCTCTAACGAATTGTTGAATTTTGAAAACAAAATTTTCAACCGATCAGCTGTGCCCACTGGCCCACTGGCCCTGTAGCTGTGCCCACTGGCCCTGTAGCTGCCCTGAAGCTCGAGTTATATTGAGAAAACCGACACCGCGTGACAAGATGACTCGGAACGGCCGATTCCGCCTGCCTGCTTTTTGGCAGTAAAAGGTACCCGATCGAGCTCAGATCAAGAGGGCGAGCGGGAATTAGATCGAATATCATTGTTTTTTTTTGGGGAGGCTGACCAGGCACCGAGCGCCCCAGCGCCCGTTAAGTGCCTACAGCTGGAGGTCTTGGGCCACCTGGACTGCGGCCCGCAAGAGGCCCTCGAGACCCGAAAGCTCAGCGTCAGTGATACTGCTATGGGAGGGGAGTGCCTGTGCACAACGCCCTACTATTTCCCATATGATTGGACAAGGAGAGGAGGCTTGGGGGAAGAGGGAGACTACACGAGCTCTCTTATCTCTATGCTCAGGGTCAGGGTAAGGGTCATGGAATCGAGGAATATATCCAATCTGCAGAAACCAGCCAACGCCCACACCTTGGGCACACACTCCGCCGTCGAAGGATCCGCGGAGGCCAATAACTCGAAAGTTGTCTCGGACATCAGAACGAAAGATATGGTGGTGGAACAGCTCTCTGAATATCTGGCCTTCCCGTGCTAAGTGGGTAAGTTCATCAGCTACTGTGTTACTCTCTCGATATATGTGTCGAATGAAGTCGTTGCCCCATGAGGGGGGTCGTATTCCTTCCTCCTCCAACTCTTCCAAAAGAGAAATAATATTTGCCACCCGCCTACGATAAGAAGCCCCATCTCCTCCTTCTCCTCCCTCAACCTTCCAGAGACCATTGATCCAGTTACAGATAAGAAGCGAATCGCCCGTCAGCTCGAGACCGATCCCATCATCACTCAGATCCCAAGTCGGCTCCTGTTCATTGTTCGAGGCCAATCTCTGGGCCAGCTTCTCGGACTCCTTCGCCGACAACGGACGAGCCAACATCTCCTCCCCCCTCTCCTTTATGTAGTCTCCTCTCCCTCCAGTTCCTCCACGGACAACAAACAAGTCAAACAGAGACCCCAAAGTACAAGCTTCCAGGAACTGCCTGCAATACTGAACGAAGCCAGAGTAAGAGAAAGAGCACGCCCTCCACCACCGATCCTCCAGATTCACAAACGAGGGAAATATCGTCTGGAACATGAAACACCAAGGATGTTCACCCGTCGCCTGCCCCTTAGTACTGCCTAATCGTGTCAGTTTCGAGGCCTCCTTCCACTTCCACTGTGAACGCCAATATTTTGACTCCAGTGTCCTTTTCTCCTCCCACCTCGGGGTACAGCACATCAGAAGCCGGCGTGCGTCACGATGCGCACGAGGATACACCGTCTGTTGTCCAGGTCCAGGAACAGCCACCCTCCGACGTTTCGGGGGGGGCCTGGGGGAATCCCTAGGCCCCCCCCGCTCACAGGGAACTTCAACATCTCGAGAAGAAGAGGCCCTATCAGAGGGCATAGCAGAAGAGACCATCCCATGCATATCTGAAGAGACAGCGCCCATCCCATTCGTATCTGAGGAGACTGCGCCCATCCCATTAGTAACTGCAGAGACAGCACCCATCCCACTGGTAACTGAAGAGACTCCCACCATCCCATTAGTAACTGAAGAGACCACACCCATCCCACTGGTAACTGGAGAGACCATCCCATGCATATCAGAGACAGCACCCATCCCACTGGTAACTGAAGAGACTCCCACCATCCCACCAGTAACTGAAGAGACCACATCCATCCCACTGGTAACTGGAGAGACCATCCCATGCATATCAGAAGAGACCACACCCATCCCATTCATATCTGAAGAGACTGCACCCATCCCACTAGTAACTGAAGAGACAGCCCCCATCCCATTGGTAACTGAAGAGACCTCCCCCATCCCATTGGTAACTAGAGAGCCCGCGACCATTCCTGGGCTCAGCTCCGACTCAGGAATCTGATATCCGCTGTCGACATTAGCTCCAAAATATGATGCTATGTCAGCTCCAAGCTGCCACAAGGAATAAAGAACTCTCTGCACTGCACTCTGGCACTTTGCTTCAAAGAACATCCGTCTAGCAATTCTGAGTCGAGCTGGCTTCCAAACAACCCAACTTTCGGAGGCTGGCTTTTGGGGTGACGTCATCTGGTAAAGACAATTTCCCTCAAAGACATTCAGGCTCTGCAAGGAGTCCCTGTCCCAACTAATACCTTGACTTCCATAAATGAGAATGCTCTGAACCCGAGTGATATAACTCCTACACTTGGCCGAAAACGGGACTGCCTTTGATCATTGTTACCGCCGGGCCACTCGTAGAGCGCGTTCATCGCACGGCGCTTCCCAGTGCACATCTAGGAAGAGTCTGCAGCGAGACTCAAAAAACTCGAAAAAAACACGTTTTCATATTTCTATCCAAAGACGCTTCCGCCAAGTTGTTAGATAGTAATACAACGCCTACGCACCTCGGCGGACGCGACAAAAACCCACTACGGGTGCGGAAAATACCGGTTCTCAAAACGAATGTTCAAATCTCTTAGAAAGATCGTCCAAGCGACACAAAGTTCGCACATTCTCCGTCGGGGCCGGATCGGCGAACTAGCTCCACACCGCGCCCGAATGCCTCTAGCTTATCGATGCCGCAGAGCTCTACGAGGTATTTTGACGCAAGACCCTCATAGTCGTTTAGAGGAGCGAAATTTTTGTAGCGTCCAACTTGTACCGCCGATGAACCGTCAACATGATCACCATCGCGAACCTCGTAGAGCTCCTTCCACGCGTGAGAGTGCTCAGAGTCGAAAAAGAGAGCTTCTGAAGGCATTTCTCGTGAAATTCAACAGTATGTTTGTCATGTCGAGATGAAGTTGGCTTCTCTAAGTGTTTCGATCAATGTGCGCTTAGAGAGCTCATATTAAGCAGAGGCTCTCATAGTCGTTTACAGATGCAAAAAAACTGCTTTCTCAAAATCAATTGTCAAATATTTTTTGAAATATTTGCAAAACCACCCCAACTGGGCGCCGGAGGTAAACCGTCAACCTTGGTTACCGCAGGGGAACTCGTAGAGCTTCCAAGCTCGACTAAAGTTAAGAAAACCGACAGCACCTACCAACATTCTGACTCATAGTGAATATGTGTTTGATCTCTGAATGCGAAAAGCGGACGCGTCTGATGTCTGCGAATCGACTGCTGTCATTACCAGCCCAGCAGCCCCCCTACAGTACGAGGTCAGTCTAGAAAACCGACAGCATCTCTCAGGATGACTCGAAACATAGAATAGTTTCGCGAACCTAGTTCGGGCAGCAGACCGAGTTCCGAGCTCTGCATTCGACAGGCGGACGCGCATGATCTCTTTAAATCGATTCGTATGACAACCAGCACTGTAGCCCCCTCTCAGCGCAAGTTGAATGAAGAAAACCGAGAGCACTTCTCAAGATGACTCGACCAATACAAATAATGTCTTGATTCTAGATCGAGCAGAAGACCGAGTTTAGAGCTCTAGATTCGACAGACAAACGCAACTGACGATTCTGCATCAGTTTCTGTAAATATAAGCTCTGTAGCGGTCTTACAGCTCGAGTTGAATACCGAAAAACGCGAGTTTCTGTCAAGATGACTCGAATAATACGAACAGGTTTACGGACCTAGCTCGGCTCACATGCCGAGTTCAGACCTCTGGGTTCAACAGGCGAACGCGCGTGATAATTCTGAGTGCGATAGCTGTGCTTACCAGCTCTATAGCTGCCCTACAGCTCGAGTTAAGTACAAAATACCGACAGCGCGTATCAAAATGACTCGAAACGGCCGTTCCCGCCTGCCTGCTTTTTGGCCTGCAAAGTTACCCGATCGAGCTGAGATCAAGATGGCGAGCAGGAATAAGATCGCATATCATGGGAAAAAAATACTAGAGCTCTAACGAATGGTCAAATTTCGAGAACAAAATTTTCAACCGACCCCGTCGAGATTTTTCGTGCCAACTAGCTCTCCAGCGCGCCGGAATACTCTTAAGCTTCCAGCAACTAGCTTAGGGAAGCTCTACGAGTCAAGTTGTCACATTGTCCGCCTCGGCGGGCTGGACGCATTGGTAGCGTCCACTTCTAAGCGTCCACTTGTAAGCGTCCAAAACCCGGATAGCGAAGCCAAGCGCGGAATGCCGCACGGGGACCTCTGCCAGGCCGCCTGAAACGATGCGCGGGACGCTGGAAACCTCGCAGGAGACACTTGCAAGGGCGCCGTTTACGATGCGTGGGGCCCTGCAAAGCGCGCAAGGAAGATCTGCCTGGGAGCCTGGAAGAACTGCCGAAGCTCTTCCGAAGCTCTGCCGACTGGGCGCCGGCGGTAAACCGTCAACCTTGGTTACCCCCGGGGAACTCGTAGAGCTTCCAAGCTCGACGTTGAGAAAACCGAGAACACCTACCAACGTTCTGACTCATAGTGAATATTTTTTTACCTCTGAATGCGACAAGCGGACGCGTCTGATCAGACCGAGTTCAGACCTCTCAATGCGACAGGCGGACGCGTCTGATGTCTGCGAATCGACCCATGTGATTACCAGCCCTACAGCCCCCCTACAGCCCGAGTTAAGTGCAGAAAACCGACAGCATCTCTCAGAGTGACTCGAATAATATAATAGTTTCACAGACCTGTTTCGAGCAGCACACCAAGTTCTGAGCTCTCGAATCGACCAACGAACGCACCCAATGTGTGCAAATCGATTTCTATGACCCGCTCTGTAGCTCTCCCCCGGCACGAGTTAGGTGCAGAAAATTGAGAGCACTTTTCACGATGATTCGGACAATACGAATAGTTTCCCGAACCTAGCTTGGGCAGCAGGCCGAGTTCAGAGCTCTCGATACAACAGACTAACGCGCCCGATAATTTTCAATCGATTTCTGTGACTGTAGGCTCTGTAGCTGCCTACAGCTCGAGTTAAGTACAATACCGAGAGTGTTTCTCAAGATGACTCCAATAATACGAATAGGTTTGCGGACCTAGCTCGACTAGCAGACCGAGTTCAGACTATGGATTCGACAGGCGAACGCGCCTGATGATTCTGAGTGCGATAGGCGTGCTTATCAGCGCTGTAGCTGCCCTGCAGCTCGAATTAAGTACAAAATACGGACAACGCGTATCGAGTTGACTCGGAAAATACGAATAGGTTTGCGGACCTAGCTCGGCTAGCAGACCGAGTTAAGATCTATGGATTCAACAGGCGAACGCGCCTGATAATTCTGAGTGCGATAGGTGTGCTTACCAGCACTGTAGCTGCCCTACAGCTCGAATTAATTACAAAATACCGACAACGCGTATCAAGTTGACTCGAATAATACGAATAGTTTTGCGGACCTAGCTCGACTAGCAGACCGAGTTCAGACCTATGGAGTCAACAGACGAACGCGCCTGAAGATTCTGAGTGCGATAGCTGTGCTTACCAGCACTGTAGCTGCCGTACTCGAAAAGAAAGTCCGACAACGCGTATCAAGATGACTCGAATAATACGAATAGGTTTGCGGACCTAGCTCGGCTAGCAGACCGAGTTCAGACCTATGGATTCGACAAGCGAAGACGCCTGATTATTCTGAGTGCGATAGCTGTGCTTACCAGCTCTGTAGCTGCCCTACAGCTCGAGTTAAGTACAAAATACCGACAACGCGTATCAAGATGATTCGAAACGGTCGATCCCGCCAGTGTGCTTTTTGGCCTTCAAAGTTACCCGATCGAGCTGAGATCAAGATGGCGAGCAGGAATAAGATCGAATATCACGGGAAAAAATACTAGAGCCCAAACGAATTGTTGATTTTCGAGAACAAAATTTTCAACCGACCAAAAGTTGTGAAAACTTCAGTTTTTTTTTCGAGCCAACTAGCTCTCCAGCGCGCCGGAATTATTCTTAGTTTCCAGCAATAACTAGCTAAGGGAAGCTCTACGAGTTAAGCGCTTCGCGCACCCTCGAGCCACGCGTACTTGCACGCGTGCCTGAAACGCTCCCGAACACGCTGCAAGCCCCGGCGAGTCGCTGCAGAGATCGTGGACCGGCGAGCGTGGGCGTGTCCTCCTCACCACCCACCGCCGGCTTCTTATCTGAAACCTCTGCTCTCAAGGATCTATCCGGGAACTTGTAAGCGTCCAAAACCCGGATAGCGAAGCCAAGCGCAGAACATCGCACGGAGACCTCTGCCAGGCCGCCTGAAACTGGCAACCGGCGGTGAACCGTCAACCAGGTTACCGCAGGGATCCTCGTAGAGCTCTTTTCTCACACCGCACTTCTCAGAACACAGGGAGTAAGCTTCTTGAGTGAGAAACGAAAAAATCGAAAAATCACGTTTTTCTGTTTTTTCCAACTTCGGTTCCCCCAAATGTTTTGATTGTAATACTGCACCTACGGACCTCAAAAATTTTACTGGCAGACGCGTCTTAACCCACTACAGGTGCGAAAAATCTGCTTTCTCAAAATGAATTGTCAAATATCTTTGAAACTGGGAATCGGCGGTAAACCGTCAACCAGATTACCGCCGGGCACCTCGTAGAGCTCTTTCGTTCCAGCGCTTCTCGAAACACGTCAAGGAAGCTTCTCAAGAGAGAGCCGAAAAATCCGAAAAATCACGATTTTTCAGTTTTCATCTCAATTCGGTTCCTGCAAGTGTTTCGATAGTAATATTGCAGCTACGGACCTGAAAATTTTACTCGCAGACGCGTCATAACCCACTACACGTGATAAAAATCTAGTTTCTCAAAATGAATTGTTGAATATCTTTCAAATCTTAGCAAACCGACCCAAAGTCACCACTTTGTCTCTTAAGGCCAGGTCGGCCAACTAGCTCCACTGGGCGCCGGCGGTAAACCGTCAACCTTTGTTACCGCCGGGGGACTCGTAGAGCTTCCTGACAACATATAATGTCGACAAAAAATGCAGAGAACGAATAGTTTTTCAGCCCATCGAGTATCAGACAGAGTTCGGACCTCTGACTGCGACAGACGGACGCGTCTGATGTCTCCGAATCGATTCCTGTGATTAATTAACCGCCCTGCAGCCCCCCTACAGCCCGAGTTGAGTGCAGAACGCCGACAGTAGCTCAAGATGACTGGAAGAATACGAACAGTTTGATTCTGGATCGCGCAGCAGACCGAGTTCAGAGCTCTGGATTCAACAGGCGAACGCACCTGATCATTCTGAGTGTGATAGGTGTGCTTACCAGCACTGTAGCTGGCCTACAGCTCGAGATAAGTAGAGAATACCGACAACGCATATCAAGTTGACTCGAATAATACGAATAGGTTTGCGAACCTAGCGCGGCTAGCAGACCGAGTTCAGACCTATGGATTCAACAGGCGAGCGCGCATGATGATTCTGTGTGCGATAGGTGTGCTTACCAGCACTGTAGCTGCCCTACAGCTCGAGTTAAGTAGAACATACCGACAACGCGTATCAGGTTGACTCGAATAATACGAATAGGTTTGCAGACCTAGCTCGGCTAGCAGACCGAGTTCAGACCTATGGATTGAACAGGCAAACGCGCCTGATGATTCTGAGTACGATAGCTGTGCTTACAAGCTCTGTAGCTGTCCTACAGATCGAGTTAAGTACAAAATACCGACAACGCGTATCAAGATGACTGGAAACGGCCGATCCCGCCAGAGTGCTTTTTGGCCTTCAAAGTTACCCGATCGAGCTGAGATCAAGATGGCGAGCGGGAATAAGATCGAATATCACGGGAAAAAATACTAGAGCTCTAACGAATTGTCAAATTTCGAGAACCAAATTTTCAACCGACCAAAAGTCATCAAAAGTTCCGTCGAGATTTTTCTTGCCAACTAGCTCTCCAGCGCGCCGGAATTACTCTTAGCTTCCAGCTATAACTGGGAACCGGCGGTAAACCGTCAACCAGGTTACCGCCGGGCACCTCGTAGAGCTCTTTTCTTGCACATCGATCCTCGAAAGACATCAAGATAGCTCCTGAAGCAAGAGCCGAAAAATCGAAAAATCACGTTATTCTCGGTTTCCCCAAAAATCGGTTCCTGCAAGTCTTTCGATAGTAATACTGCAGCCACGGACTTGATAATTTAACTGGCAGCCGCGTCATAATCCACTATACGTGAGAAAAATATGGTTTCTCAAAATGAATTGTCAAATATCTTTCAAATCTTAGCAAAACCGACCCGAAATCATCACTTTGTCTCTTAAGGCCGGGTCGGCCAACTAGCTCCACCCCGCGCCGGAATTCCTCTAGCTTATCGACGGCGAAGAGCTCTACGAGGTACTAGCTAAGGGAAGCTCTACGAGTTACTCCGCGTCGGAATTCCTCTAGCTCATCGCTGCCGAAGAGCTCTACGAGGTATACTGGAACCGGCGGTAAACCGTCAACCTGGTCACCGCCGGGAACCTCGTAGAGCTCTTTTCTTGCACAGCGATCGTCGGAACACATAGAGAAAGCTTCTGAGGCGAGAAACGAAAAAATCGAAAAATCGTGTTTTTCTGTTTTTATACAACCTCGGTTCCGCCAAGTGTTTTGATAGTAATACTGCATCTATGGACCTGAAAATTTTACTGGCGGACGCGCCATAACCCACTACAGATGCGAAAAATCTGCTTTCTCAAAATAAATGGTCAAATATCTTTCAAATATTCGCAAAACCACCGAAAAGTTGCCACATTGTCCGTTCTGGTGGGGTCGACCAACTAGCTCCACCCCGCGCCGGAATTCCTCTAGCTCATCGATGCCGAAGAGCTCTACGAGGTATTAGCAAAACCACCCAAAAGTTGTCACATTGTCCGCCCCAGCCGGGTGGGCCAACTAGCTCCACCCCGCGCCCGAATTCCTCTAGCTCATCGATGCCGACGAGCTCTACGAGGTAGAAACGCTGGAACCTCGCAGGAGACGCTTGCAGGGGCGCAGTTTCCGATGCGTGGGGCCCTGCAAAGCGCGCAAGGAAGATCTGCCTAGGAGCCTGGAAGAACTGCCGAAGCTCTTCTGAAGCTCTGCCGCAGCGCTTCGCGCACCCTGGAGCCACGCGTATTCGGAAACTGGGCGCCGGCGGTAAACCGTCAACCTTTCTTACCGCCGGGGGACTCGTAGAGCTTCCTGAAAATGTAAAGTGTGAGAAAAAACTCCAAGAACGACTAGTTTTTCAGCCCAAACGATTTCAGACCTCTCGATAACGCAAACAAAAAACAAACAGTTTCGCAACCCAGTTCGAGTATCAAACCGATTTCAGACCTCTGAATGCGACAGGCCGCCGCGTCTGACGTCTCCGAATCCACTCATGTGATTCCCAGCCCTGCAGCCCCCCCTACAGCCCGAGTTAAGTGCAGAAAACCGACAGTATCGACTCGAATAATAGAAAAGTTTTGCGGACCTAGTTCGAGCAGCAGACTGAGTTCCGAGCTCTGGAATCGACCGCCAAACGCGCCTGATGTGTGCGAATCGATATATGTGACCCGCAGCACTGTAGCCGGCCCCAAACACGAGTTCAGTGCAGAAGACAGAGAGCACTTCTCAAGATCATCCGGACAATACGAATAGTTTCGCGAACCTAGCTCGGGCGTTAGAGCTCTCGCTTCAGTAGACGAACGCGACTGATGATTCCCCATCGACCTCTGTGATAATGAGCCCTGTAGCTGTCCTGCAGCTCGAGTTAAGTACAGAAAACCGAGAGCGTCTGTCAAGACGACTCGAATAATACGAATAGGTTTGCGGACCTAACTCGGCTAGCAGGCCGAATTCAGACCTCTGGATTCAACAGGCGAACGCGCGTGATAATTCTGAGTGAGATAGGTGTACTTACCAGCACTGTAGCTGCCCTACAGCTCGAGTTCAGTAGAGAATACTGACGACGCGTATCAAGTTCATTCGGATAATACGAATAAGTTTCCGGACCTAGCTCGGCTAACAGACTGAGTTCAGACCTATGGATTCGACAGGCGAACGCGCCTGATGATTCTGAGAGCGTTAGATGTGCTTACCAGCACCGTAGCTGCCCTACAGCTCGAGTTAAGTAGAGAATACCGACGAGACGTATCAAGTTGACTCGAATAATACGAATAGGTTTGCGGGCCTAGCTCGGCTAGCAGACCGAGTTCAGACCTATGGATTTAACAGGCGAACGCGCCTGATGATTCTGAGTGCGATAGGCGTGCTCACCAGCACTGTAGCTGCCCTACAGCTCGAGTTAAGTAGAAAGTACCGACAACGCGTATCAAGATGACTCGAAACGGCCGTTCCCGCCTGCCTGCTTTTTGGCCTTCAAAGTTACCCGATCGAACTGAGATCAAGATGGCGAGCGGGAATAAGATCGAATATCATGAGAAAAAATACTACAGCTCTAACGAATTGTCAAACTGGGCGCCGGCGGTAAACCGTCAACCTTTCTTACCGCCGGGGGACTCGTAGAGCTTCCTGACAATATATAATGTGGAAAAGAATTTCAGAGAACGACTAGTTTTCAGCCCAAGCGATTATAGACCTCTCAAGATGACTCTAACAAAACAAACGAACAGTTTTCCAATCGAGCTCGAGTATGAAACCGAGTTCAGACCTCTGAATGCGACAGGCGGACGCGTCTGATGTCTGCGGATCGATTCCTGTGATTACCAGCTCTGCAGCCCCCCATACAGCCAGAGTTAAGTGCAGAAAACCGAGAGTAGCTTTTAGGATGACTCGAATAATACAACAGTTTCGCGGATCTCGTTCGAGCAGCAGACCGAGTTCCGAGCTCTCGGTTCGACGAACGGACGCGCCTGGTGTCTCGAAATCGATTCCTGTGACCAGCAGCACTGTAGCCCTCCCCCAGAACGATTCAAGTACAGAAAACCGAGAGCACTTCTCAAGATGACTCGAACAATACCAATAGGTTCGCGAACCTAGCTCGGGGAGCAGGCCGAGTTCAGAGCTCTTGATTCAACAGACGAACGCGCCTGATAATTCTCAATCGATTTCTGTGATTATCAGCTCTGTGGCTGCCCTACAGATCGAGTTAAGTACGAAAAACCGAGAGCGTCTGCTACAATGACTCGAATAATACGAATAGGTTTGCGACCCTAGCTCGGCTAGCAGACCGAGTTCAGACCTCTGGATTCAACAGGCGAACGCGCCTGATCATTCTGAATGCATTAGCTGTGCTGACCAGCTCTGTAGTTGTCCTGAAGCTCGGGTTATCTTGAGAAAACCGACAGCGCGTATCAAGATGACTCGAAACGGCCGTTCCCGCCCCCCTGCTTTTTGGCCTTCAAAGTTACCCGATCGAGCTGAGATCAAGATGGCGAGCGGGAATAAGATCGAATATCATGGGAAAAAATACTAGAGCTCTAACGAATGGTCAAATTTTGAGAACAAAATTTTCAACCGACCAAAAGTCACCAAAAGGTCCGTCGAGATTTTTCTTGCCAACTAGCTCTCCAGCTCCCCGGAATTACTCTTAAGCTTCCAGCAATAACTTGCTAAGGGAAGCTCTACGAGTTATTTCGAAACAAAATTTTCAACCGACCAAAAGTCATCAAAAGGTCCGTCGAGATTTTGTTCCAACTGGGCGCCGGCGGTAAACCGTCAACCTTTCTTACCGCCGGGGGACTCGTAGAGCTTCCTGACAATATATAATGTGGAAACGAATTTCAGAGAACGACCAGTTTTTCAGTTTTTCAGCCCAAGCGATTATGAACCTCCAAAGATGACTCTAACAAAACAAACAAACAGTTTTCCAATCGAGCTCGAGTCGACAGGCGGACGTGTCTCATGTCTGCGGATCGATTTCTGTGATTACCAGCTCTGCAGCCCATACAGTATGAGTTAAGTGCAGAAAACCGAGAGTACCTCTCAGGATGACTCGAATAATACAACAGTTTCGCAGATTTCGTTCGAGCAGCAGACCGAGTTTCGAGCGATCGGTTCGACGAACGGACGCGCCTGATGTCTCGAAATCGATTCCTGTGACCAGCAGAGCTATAGCCCTCCCCCAGCACGATTTGTGTACAGAAAACGAAGAGCACTTTTCAAGATGACTCGAACAATACGAATGGGTTCGCGAACCTTGCTCGGGGAGAAGGCCGATTTCAGAGCTTTGATGCAACAGACGAACGCGCCTGATAATGCTCAATCGATTTCTGTTAGTATGAGCTCTGTGGCTGCCCTATAGATCGAGTTAAGTACGAAAAACCGAGAGCGTCTGCTACAATGACTCGAATAAAACGAATAGGTTTACGACCCTAGCTCGGCTAGCAGACCGAGTTCAGACCTCTGGATTTAACAGGCGAACGCGCCTGATCATTCTGAATGCATTAGCTGTGCTGACCAGCTCTCTAGGTGTCCTGAAGCTCGAGTTATCTTGAGAAAACCGACAGCGCCTATCAAGATGACTCGAAACGGCCGTTCCCGCCTGCCTGCTTTTTGGCCTTCAAAGTTACCCGATCGAGCTGAGATCAAGATGGCGAGCGGGAATAAGATCGAATATCATGGGAAAAAATACTAGAGCTCTAACGAATGGTCAAATTTCGAGAACAAAATTTTCAACCGACCAAAAGTCACCAAAAGGTCCGTCGAGATTTTTCTTGCCAACTAGCTCTCCAGCGCGCCGGAATTACTCTTAGCTTCCAGCTATAACTAGCTAAGGGAAGCTCTACGAGTTACTAGCTCTCCGGCGCGCCAGAATTACTGGGCGCCGGCGGTAAACCGTCAACCTTTGTTACCGCCGGGGGACTCGTAAAGCTTCCTGACAACATATACTGTCGGAAAAAAATGCAGAGAACGAATAGTTTTTCAGCCAAACTCGAGTATCAGACCGAGTTGAGACCTCTGAATGCGACAGACGGACGCGTCTGATGTCTCCGAATCGATTTCTGTGATTACCCGCCCTGCAGCCTCCCTACAGCCCGAATTAAGTGCAGAACGCCAAGAGTAGCTCTCAAGATGACTGGGAGAATACGAACAGTTTCGTGATTCTGGATCGCGCAACAGACCGAGTTCAGAGCTCTCGATTCAACAGGCGAACGCGCCTGATGATTCTGAGTGCGGTAGGTGTGCTTACCAGCACTGTAGCTGCCCCACAGCCCGAGTTAAGCAGAAAATGCCGACAACGCGTATCAAGTTCACTCAAATAATACGAATAGGTTTGCGGACCTAGCTCGGCTAGCAGACCGAGTTTAGACCTATGGATTCAACAGGCGAACGCGTCTGATCATTCTGAGTGCAGTAGGAGTGCTTACCAGCACTGTAGCTGTCCTACAGCTCGAGTTAAGTAGAAAATACCGATAACGCGTATCAAGTTAACTCGAATAATACAAACAGGTTTGCAGACCTAGCTCGGCTGACAGACCGAGTTCAGACCTCTGGATTGAACAGGCGAACGCGCCTGATCATTCTGCATGCGTTAGCTGTGCTTACCAGCTCTGTAGCTGCCCTAGAGCTCGATTTATGTTCAGAAAACCGTCAGCGCATATCAAGATGACTCGAAACGGCCGATCCCGCCACA
>CAUYUJ010000227.1:0-14852 GCA_963575745.1 Prorocentrum cordatum | reverse complement strand
GGAGTAGAGTAGAGTAGTAGTAGTAGTATTAGTAGTAGTACTAGTAGTAGTAGTAGTAGTAGTAGTAGTAGCAGTAGTAGTAGTAGTAGTAGTAGTAGTAGCAGTAGTAGTAGTAGTAGTAGTAGTAGTAGTAGTAGTAGTAGTAGTAGTAGTAGTAGTAGTAGTAGTAGTAGTAGTAGTAGTAGTAGTAGTAGTAGTAGTAGTAGTAGTAGTAGTAGTAGTAGTAGTAGTAGTAGTAGTAGTAGTAGTCGTAGTAGTAGTAGTAGTAGTAGTAGTAGTAGTAGTAGTAGTAGTAGTAGTAGTAGTAGTAGTAGTAGTAGTAGTAGTAATGAACAAATGATAATAATAATTCCCCTCCTTTCCTCCAGGGTGCCAAGGTAACGTCTCCAAGGTGCGGGAAGTGGTATTCTTTTGTCGAAAGGGGGGGGGAGTCCTTGACACAGCTTCCTTCGGTTACGCTGGAGGAGGTCGGTGGCGGGGGTGATGAGGAGGTTGATCAGGGGGACCGTAGGGCAGACAGTGCGAATGAAAGAGAAAGAGAGAGAGAGAGGGAAAGAGAGAGGGAGAGACGTGCGCGTGTACACGCATGCGCTTGCATGTGTACTCATGGCTCGTATGCAGCTCGTGGCGGGAGGGGGGGAACGATAACGAAAAACCGAGAGAGAGAGAGAGAGAGAGAGAGCGAGAGAGAGACATAGAGATCATGATAAGAACAAAAACCTCAAAACCCACATTCGTAGCGCTAATGGGAGGCTTGGACTGGTCGATGCTGGAGTAGAAGAACGAGAGCGCGAAAAAAGGCAGGAGGGGTAGGAGCCGGAGCCGAGGGAACGGAGTGGTCTGGAAGGAGGTGTTGTGGGTGGGAGGTAGGTGCGCCCTTTTTCTTCTCCTCCTCCTCCTCCTTCCTAGCCCTATCCTCCCCCGACCTCTGACGCATCGATTTGTTCGCAACGTCGGCCCCCAGAGCTAGAGGTCTCGAGTCCCTCGGGCTTCTACTGACCCGGGTCAACGCCAACCCGAGCCAGTGAGGCTTTGCAAGATCCTGCAAGATCCTGCAGGATCCTGCGCGCCAGCCCCCGGCTCAATGCAACCCTGGCTCTGCAGGATCCTGCAGGATCCGGCGCTCTGGCTAAACCCCGCCTGCATTGGCCCTCGTCTTTTCCAGCTCGAGTCTCGACCCCTTCGCAGGGACCAGCCTCTCTTACCGAGTCGGCATCTGGCGGCCCATGGGGCCCCCAGGGACCAAATGGCCAAAAAAGCCAGCCGTCGCAGCGACTGGTTCGCAACGCGGGCCCCCCAAACGCCTCGAGTCTCGACCCCGTCGCAGAGACTGGCCTCTCGGCCCAAGTCACTGTCTGGCGGTCCATGGGCCGCCCAGGGGCATAAAATTGCAAAGAACCAGCCGTCGCAGCGATCTGTTCGCAACGCGGGCCCCCAAAGGTCTCGAGCCTCGACGCCTTCCGCGAGCAGCTTCTCAGCCCAAGTCGTTGTCTGGCGGTCCACAGGCCTCTCGAGGGCCTAAAATTGCAGGGGGCCAACCGTCGCGACGATTTGTTCGCGACGTGGGCCCTCGAACGTCTCGAGTTCCGACGCCTTCTAGGACCATCTTCTCAGCCCAAGTCGTTGTCTGGCGGCCCAGGGGTCGCCTGGGGGCCTAAACTTGCAAAGAGCCAGCGGTCGCGACGATCCGTTCGCAACGCGGGCCCCCAGAGGTCTCGTGTCTCGACGCCTTCCAGGAGCGACTTCTCGTCCCAGGTCGTTGTCCGGTGGTCCGTGGGCCTCACGGGGGCCTGAAATTACAAAGAGCCAACCGTCGCAACGATTTGTTCGCAACGCGGGCCCCCAGAGGTCTCGAGTCTCGAGGCCTTCTAGGGCCAGCTTTTCAGCTCAAGTCGCTGTCTGGCGGTCCATGGGCCTCTCGAGGGCCTGAAATTGAAAGAGCCGGCCGTCGCGGCGATTCGTTCGCAACGCGCGCTCCCAAAGGTCTCGAGTCTCGACGGCTTCTAGGACCGCCTTCTCAGCCCGAGTCGTTGTCTGGCGGCCCATGGGCCGCCGGGGGGCCTAAGATTGCAAGGGGCCAGCCGTCGTGGCGATTCGTTCGCAACGCGGGCCCCCAAAGGTCTCGAGTCTCGACGCCTTCCAGGAGCAGCTTCTCATCCCAAACCGTTGTCTGGCGGTCCATGGGCCCCCTGGGGGCCTAAATTTGCAGAGAGCTAGCCGTCGCAGCGATATGTTCGCAACGTGCGCCCCCCAGAGGTCTCGAGTCTCGACCCCTTCGCAGAGACCGGCTTCTCATCCCAAGTCGTCGTCTGGCGGTCCATGGGCCCCCCGGGGGCCTAACATTTCAAAGAGCCAGCTGTCGCAACAGTTTGTTCGCAACGTGGGCCCCCAAAAGGTCTCGAGTCTCGACAGCTTTCAGGAACGGCTTCTCATCCCACGTCGCTGTCTGGCGGCCCATGGGGCCCTCAGAGGCCGACAAATTGTAAAACAACAGCTGTCGAGACTTTGTTCACGACGCGAGGAGGTCTGAAACATCACCTCCTGCTCGTCCTCGTCCTCCTCCTCGTCCTTGTCCTCGTCCTACTCCTCCTCCGCCTGCTCCTCCCACATGCTTCACCTCCTCTTCCTGCTCCCCCACCTCGTCCACATCCTCCTCCTCCTCCTCCTCCTCCTCCTCCTCCTCCTCCTCATCCTCGACCTCCACCTCCACCCTTCTCCTCTTCCTCCTCCTCGGTGCAAAGGTGGGAGGAAAAGGTGGGAGGGGTGGGGGAAGGACTGGAAGTCCTGAAGAAAACATCTGGGGGCCCCGCGCGGCAGCGTGAAGCCCGCCTCGCGCCCGATTCACATCGGAGTCACGTCGGGCTCCCTTCGGACTGCATCTCGATGACGACGATCTCGACGATCCCGACGACGACGATGGCGACGACTCCGACGACGACCATGTCGACGACGACGACGATGACGACGACCTCGACGACGACGACCTCGACGACCTCGACGACGACGACGACGACGGCGGATCCGCGTCGGAGCCACGTTGGGCTCCCGCTGGACTGCCTCGGGCGTACGTCGGATGCACGTCGGATTCCAGAGCATCGGCGCGCGAACGTCGTGACATATCTTGCGGGGCGGACGTGCGGACTAGCTATAGTACACCTATGGGGCGCCGCGTGAAGCCTCCAGGATCTCCCTCCTCCCCCTCCTCCGTAGCCATTTTGGCCCAAGGCCGCCCGCCGCCGTGGGCTGCTCCACGGCGCCGCATGGCGGAGTCCCGTGAGGCCGGCGCACGCCGCGCCGCGCTGCCGCGAGCGCCTTGGCGGCGCCCTGGCCGCCTGGGCGGGCGCGGACCTGCTGCTGCTGCGCCGCTGGGCGCTGGCCTGCGGCCCGCGCGCGTTGGCGGCGCCGCGTCGTCGTTGGGCCGGCCGACCTCCTGCGGCGGGTCGCTCCGGCGTCCCCGCAGGTGGCCCCGGCGTTACCTCCTGGTGCTGGCCCGCCCGCCGCCTCCTGGCGCGCCGCTGCGCTGCTTGGCTGCCCCGAGCTCGTGGGCGAGCTCGGCCTGTACATAGTGGCCATAGTGGCCGTGGAGCAGCTCTTGGTGCTCGTGGCGCCGGTCGTTGCCGTCGCGTGGCTCGTCGAGGAGTTGCTGCTCGTCGTCGGAGCCGTGAAAGCCGTGGACTGCCTCGTGTTCGCGGTCGGGAGGTCTGGCTCCTCAGCTGGAGGCCAGGCCCCCCGCGGCGGGAGGGACAGCAACTCCCCTTGTGAGGCTCGCTCCTCCTCCTCCTCCTCCTCCTCCTCCTCCTCCTCCTCCTCCTCCTCCTCCTCCTCCTCTCTACTTCCTCCCCCTCTCCCCCCCTCCTCCTCGTCCGCCTCCTCCTCCTCCTCCTCCTCCTCCTCCTCCTCCGCGTCGTCTTCCTCCTCCCCCGCCTCCTCCTCCTCCTCCTCCTCCACCTCCTCCTCCTCCTCCTCCTCCTCCTCCTCTCCCTCCTCATTCATTCATTCATTCATTCATTCATTCATGCATTCATTCATTCATTCATTCATTCATTCATGGGCATCTGAAGGGAAGCCAAATCATTGCTCGCCTACTCCTCCTCGTTCTCCTCGTTCTCCTCCTCCTCCTCCTCCTCCTCCTGCTGGCACGCCCGTGAAAAAGCTACATCCGGCGGCGAGCGAGGGGGGAAATGAGAAGGACAAGGTCTTCTCAGAAGGCGGCGGGGCTTATCATAAACCCTACGGACTTCTGAACAATTTTCAATGTCTTGAGGGAAGGCTTCCGTGAGATCCGACGTTGGAAGCAAAAATCGACATCGCAAAACATTACATACGCCCAGAGCCCCGGACCCCATCTTTCTGCGTCATTCTTCGAGCCGGATCGATCCGTGAGGGTCCCGGGGCCCGACATTGAACGAAGACGCCCGTTGTGAAAAAATGGCAACGCCAGGATCTCAGGGAAGGCTTAGAAAACTTCTCAGAAGGCGGGGGGGCTTCCGAGCCTTCTGGGGAGGCCCGCCCCCTCTGCTGGTGGCGCTTGGGTCGTACCACTCGGGCCTCCACAGAGTCCGCTCGGGGCGATATCCGGGCACCCCCGGAGAAAGCCCCTCGGCGGGGCGCAGCTGCCGGGGAAAGCAGCCCGAGGCTGCCGAGCCGCCGAGGACCGACGAACACAGGTGAACACGTAGCACCCCGCAGTCGCGGACAGGAGTGAGGGGGGCGGCGGGGACGTCTGCAGTCTGCGAGGCTCTGAAGAAGCCCGCCGCTGGCGCTTCATGTTTCCAAATTATGCTGCGAGCCCGCCGCAGGCGCCGATCCTTCGCTAAAGCAATGTGGGTGGGTCGCAGGTGGGTCGCGGGTGGATCGCGGGTGGGTCGCGGGCCGGGTGGCGGGTGGGTCGCGGTTGGTCGAGGGTGGGTCGCGAATGGGTCGCGACGTGGGTGGGTCGCGACGTGGGTGGGTCGCGGGCGGGTCGCGGGGTGGGTCTCAGGTGAGTCGCGGGCCGGGTCGCGGGTTGACGACGTCAAACAACAACAACAACAACAACAACAACAACAACAACATCAACAACATCAACAACATCAACATCAACAACAACAACACCACCAACAACAACAACACCAACAACAACAACAAACAACAACAACAACACCAACAACACCAACACCACCAACAACAACAACAACGTCAACAACATCACCAGCACAATCACCAGCAACAACACCAACACCACCAACAACAACAACACCAACAACAACACTAACAAACGAACGAACACACAACCAAACAAACGAACACACAACAAACAAACAAACAAACAAACACACAAACAAACACACACACAAACACACAAACACACACAAACAAACAAACAAACACACAAACAAACAAACAAACAAACAAACAAACAAACAGACAGACAGACAGACAAACAAACAAACAAACAAACAACAACAAAACCACCACCACCAACAACAACAATCATTATGAGGCTGTTCGCTCTTGTCTGTTCGAATGTCATGCAACGTGTATTTCTCAAACCCTCGATGCCCGCCCTATTCATCTTCGATCGAACTCCTTTTGGGGATAATATATTTTTGTTCCTGCAGGCCGGGCCCTGGCAAGCGGCGGGGCGGCCGCGGGCCGTCGGCCTGGCCAGCGGCAGCGCTGACCGGCGGCAGCCCGACCCCAAGAGGGACGGACAGGGGACCGACCACGACGACGACGAGGACGACGACGATGACAACGACGGCGACGACGATGACGAGCGAAAGCGAGAGCGACAGCGGGGCCACGAAGGGCAGGAAGGGGGCCACGAAGGGCTACAGCGGGACCACGAAGGGCATGCGTATGGGGCCACGAAGGGCGCGAACGAGCGGGGGCCACAAAGGGCATATAATGCGGGGCCACAGAGGGCAACGACGGGGCCAGTGAGGGTAGCAACGTGGCCACGTAGGACAACGAGGGGGCCACAAAGGACGACAGCGGGGCCACGAAACACATGCATACTGTATGGGGCCACGACGGGCGTGAACGAACGGGGGCCACAAAGGGCATATAATGCGGGGCCACAGAGGGCAACGACGGGGCCAGTGAGGGTAGCAACGTGGCCACGTAGGACAACGAGGGGGCCACAAAGGACGACAGCGGGGCCACGAAACACATGCATACTGTATGGGGCCACGACGGGCGTGAACGAACGGGGGCCACAAAGGGCATATAATGCGGGGCCACAGAGGGCAACGACGGGGCCAGTGAGGGTAGCAACGTGGCCACGTAGGACAACGAGGGGGCCACAAAGGACGACAGCGGGGCCACGAAACACATGCATACTGTATGGGGCCACGACGGGCGTGAACGAACGGGGGCCACGAAGGGCATACGTATATTGCGCCACAGAGGGCAAGGACGGGGCCACTGAAGGCAGCAACGGGGCCAAGAATGACACCGAGGGGGCCACGAAGGGCGACAACGGGGCCACGAAACGCATGCATATAAGGGGTGCGTCGGGGCCACGAAGGCCAGGGGGCCACGAAGGGCTGCAACGGGGCCGCGGATGGCAGCGAGGTGGCCACGAAGGGCTGCAACGGGGCCACGAAGGGCAGCGAGGGGGCCATGAAAGGCTGCAAGGGGGCCACGACGGGCAGCGACGGGGCCACGAAGGGCTGCAACGGGGCCACGAAGGGCAGCGATAAGCTGTGAGGGAATCCGAAACGTGAGCGCGAGTCCTGGGTGCCTGAGTGTCGGGAACGCGGCGCTTGAGTACATCGCGGGGAATCCCAACGCAAAAGCGCGATTCTTGAGTAAATTGCACGCGCGTCCCCAGCGAGAGCGCGACTCCAGAGCGCCGAAAAATTACTCTTAAATAGATTGTGAGGAATTCCCAAGCGAGAGCGCGACTCCTGAGTAACATGCGAGGAAATCTCAGGCGGGAGCGTGGGTCATGGCTAAATTGTGAGGAAGTCTCCGGCGGGAGCCGTTGTTATTGTATTCCGTGGGCCAACAGCCCAGTTTGAGCCTAGTGACTGTCCCTGTTAAAAAGCAGGGTGCGAGCCCCAGGGAAAACACTTCAATTGAAAAGAGCGAAAGTCACTGGAGGGGGGGGATCAACAACCATTATTCTGCACTCGTACATAATTCAAGAATCCGCATCGCGGAATCCCATTTCAGCCACACACCCAGGGACAGTGAATGACCGTTCGGCCACCTCACTCTGACATCGAACCTCAGACCTCGAACACGAACTGCCTTCCCCCCCGGGCTCGCCGCCGAAGAGGCCGAAGGAGGCTCCGCCGCAGGGCGTGGCGGCTACTGCTGCGCGCACTGCCTCGCGGACCGCCCCTCCCGAGCCCGCCGCTGCACCTCGAATAGCCTCGCCAGGGCGCCGACTCTCTCGTCCTCCCGGCGCGCGCGCTCCCGACGTCCTCGGCGACGTCCTCGTCGACGACCTCGACGACGACGACGATCTCGACGACGGCGACGATGTCGATGACGAGGATCTCGACGATCTCGGCGACGACGATAGCGACGATTCCGACGACGACCGTGCCGACGACGCCCATCACGACGACGACGACGACGACGACGACGACGACGGGGACGACCTCGATGACGACGACGGCGACGACGAGGATGCCCCCCCCTGAGCCTACCTACTGGGGCTTGCATTGATTCCACAACGCGGTCCATCAGATAATGACCTCTGCCTGTGTTGACTCTCAAGTGATGTGGCGGGAGGGCGGGTTGGGAGTGCGCGAGAGAGCCTGCGACGCTAGCGTTGGGAACTTATACCCGGCTCCACGCTCCATTCCCCATCCCCTCCCTCCTCTCCTCCGCCCTGTCCGTCCTTTTCTTCCTCTTTCGAGCGCATTTCGCCAGCCTTTGCAGCCGCCGCAGGCTTTCCCCGGCACGCGCGGGAAAGCGTCCGAGATTCCGTACATGCTTTGGGAACTGGCGCGGGCGACCTGCATGCCACACGGGCTGTGGTGTCGGAGCTGCCCGTCTGCGGAGTCTGGGGTGGGTCCCCCGCCAAACTGTCAGCGACTCAGCGAGCCCAGCAGCCCTCCGCAGGCAGGACATGCAGGGCGGTCGCTGGACGCCTGTCGGGACGTGTTCTGCTGTGCTTCACCCGCCACCCGCAGCTCCCACTGCCACTTCTCGCTTTTTCAGACGTGCCCCCAATAGCAGCGGCAGAAGCTCCACCGGCAACAGCAGGAGCTCCTGTGGCGCAGGAGAGCGACGAGAAGGAGGAAACACAATATGGCAGGAACGAAAAGACACACCACACCGTGGGACACGCTCGGGGCGGAGGGGGTCGCAGAAACAGTGCTCCTGGATGTACGCCGCTGGATCGGATAACTGCTCTCTGCGACTCCTCCCGCGCGAGGTGTCCCAGAAGGCGTCGGGGGTGCTGCTGTTGTTTCCAATAGAGTGTGGTGCTTCGGAAAATGTCCGAGCAGTTTCGAGGGAGCTGCGGGAGAGTCCCAGCGGCCGTCTGGCAGCCTCTGGGGGGTTTCTTTGGGGGGTTGCTGGCCATGGGTGGGGGGGCAGCGGGAAGGGGGGGGGAACGCTCCAGAGTTGGCCCTGTTGGGCCTCCCTTGGGGCCGTATTGGGCAGTCGTTTGGCCATCTCGGGAGTCCCTGCAGCCAACTTGAGGGTCTCCGGGGCCGTCGTGGGCTTTCTTGGGAGATCCCTGGGTGCCCCCCGGACCATTGGGGAGGCTTCTGGCGGGCTGGGCGTGCTCTGGCCTGGGAATTGATCGTAGGAGAGAGTACGGGTAATCCTCGAGAGTATTTTTCGTCCTCGTGCCCATCTCGGAGACCAGATGGGACCCAAACGTCCGCCGATATGATTTTTTCAATCCGCGGCCTCAGAGGTCACGACCTCTTCCACGGGGGTGTTTTTTTCGACCTTGGTCCATTTTTGATGGTCCCCTGGCCCGATAACGGGAGCCGGAGGCCGAAATCCAGGAAAAACTGCAGGATTGAAAACGTTGTACCCGCGGATCTCTGGGGAGCCTTTCTGGAACCTGGTGAGGGCCTCCTCGGGCCGTCTGGGAGATTCTGGAAGCCCTTCTGCGCTGCAGGGCCCTGGGGGGCTGGCGCTGCATTTTTTGTCGCCACTTTCGAGGGCTGCTGGTGGGTCCTGCGGAGTGAGGCACCGCGGGGATCTGAGCGGGACCTCGCCGTCCCTCGGGGGCTGCGGTCTGCGACACTGTCGCTACTTTCGAGGGCTGCTGTTGGGTCCTGCGGAGTGAGGCACCGCGGGGATCTGAGCGGGGACCTCGCCGTCCCTGGGGGGCTGCGATCTGCGACACTGTCGTCATTTTCGAGGGCTGCTGGTGGGTCGTGCGGAGTGAGGTACCGCGGGGATCTGAGCGGGACCTCGCCGTCCCTGGGGGGGCTCTGGAGAGCTGCTGCGGGATACGTTACGCGCAACGGGCGCATGGCACAGCCAACGGGGGTGATTTGTGAAACAGACCATCTGCCGGGCGATGACCATAACGTTGCGCCTACACGTGTCCCGCGGGGGCTCTCAAGAGCTGCTGTGGGATACGTTGGGTGCAACGGGCGCATGGCACAGCCAACGGGGGTGATTTGTTATTACGTAGCCCTTAGATCTTGATCTGGGGCCCGCGAGCCTTCGGATTGCTGCTCGCAAAATCACATGCGTCCATGTTGCATCATCGCCCCCGTTGTAGCAATCCTGATGTACTTATGCCCCGCATTGCGCAAGGGTTGGGTACGTCGCCAAGGTAATTTTGCACCAAGCGTCTTCGCTCGATTTCGGGCCCGGGACCCTCACAGATCGGTCGGGCTCGAAAAATGACGCAGAAAGATGAGGTCTGGGCCTCCGGGCGCGATTTTCGCGATGTTGCAACTTTATTGCAACGTTAGAGGCCTCCTAGATGGGGTCGGAGTAGATGGGGTCGGAGGATCGCGCCGCATCGCCGATTCATCAGCGATGTATCGGCGATTCCCCTGCGATGCACCGTCGACGTCGGCGGTGCATCGGCGACGTCGACGGGGAGCAAGTCGGGCTCCACATCGAGCCGCATCGAGGATGCATCGGCGATGCGGCGCGATCCTCCGACCCCACCTACTCCGACCCCATCTAGGAGGCCCAGAGACGTCGGATCTCAGGGGGGGGCGCTCTGGGGGGCCTCGTCGGGCCGTTCGCGCGGGGCCTCCCCTCGCGGGTCAGGACGTCGGAGCCCCCCGCGGAGGCGCCGCCGCCGCGGGCCCGGCGCGCGGGCGCAGCTGGTGGACCCCTCCGGCACGCGGTCTTCCCCGAACTGTGCAGTCGGCCCGTAGCATAAGTAAGGAGCCGAACTCTATACACCCACGCTCTTTCCGGCCCTGCGCTGAACCTCTCACGAGAGAGCGGATCCTGGTGTATGTGGGGTCCTGGTGTATACGCCCTTCGTTGCTTCCCAGGGGGCCAGGGACAAAAAGTATACACCACACCACCCCGACGTCGTCCCCGTGCCTCAAAAAAGTCCTGGGATTGAAATACCGCCCGCCACTGGTTATGTATGTGCTCCAGTTTCCGAATAAGGACGCACGACAATGACGCAAGGGCCTAGGGCGCCCCTTTCGAAGCTTTTAGGGCGGGGCGCGGCAAACGAAAGTGGCCAAGGAGGGACCGAGGAGGCAAGGATGCAAGGGTGCCCTTGGGAGAATTGTCCATCCTTGCTATGCGGGTTGACTGTAATGTGGATGGCGTTGGGCTCTAGCTTCGCTTCCTGGGGCTGGCTTGGAGCGTGGAGGCTCCGAAAAGGCAAGAACGCTGAAACCCTTCAGCAACCCCAGGGAAATCAATGACTTTGGCCTCTCGGGGCCCATCTTGGAGGCCTCTTGGGGCCCTCCTGGGCCGTATTTTGGCACTGTGGGGCAGTCTGAAAGTCGTACTGCCGACCTCTTAGACCGTCTGGGGGCGTCCTGGGCCATCTCTGACCGCCTAGGGGCTCTCAGACTGGCCATCGCTCGGACGGCCATTCCCTTTTTTTTTGGGGGGGGGGGGGTCGCGCGTTTTTATTTTATTTTTTGTTGTTTTGTGTTTTTCTTTTTTTGTTTTGTTTGTTTTTTTGTTATTATGAGTTTTACATATTAGTATTATCAGCATCATCCTCATCATCCTTATTATTATTATTCTTAGTATTATTATTATTATTATTATTACTACTATTATCATTATCATCATCATTATTATTAGTATGATTATTATGATGATTATAAATCTATTATTATTATTGTTATTATTACTATCACTATTACTATTCTTATTATGATTATTATTGTTATTATTATTATTCTTATTCTTATTATTATTCTTATTCTTATTCTTATTATTATTAGCATTATTATTATTATTAATATAATTATAATTATAATATTATATAGAGATACATCTTGTTTTTTCGACAAATGATCAAGGATGCTCCTCGATGGTCCTCGCCGAAAGACAAATGCACACGTCCGAGCGATGCCAAGCGGAAGTCGTCCTGGAGCCCCCCGGGGCCAGCTGGGGCCGGTTTGGGGCCTCTGGATCCCCCGCCCCATCTGGCACGCGCGACCCCCGGCGTTGTGATACAGACGACGTCGGGTTCCAGCTTCGCTTCTCCTCCTCCTCCTTCGTCTGGGGGCTCCTCCTCCTCCTCCTCCTCCTCCTCCTTCGTCTGGGGGCTCCTCCTCCTCCTCCTCCTCCTCCTCCTCCTCCTCCTCCTCCCTCGCCTCCTCCCGAGCACTGACGACGCGCGTTGCCATTGCCCGTCTTTTCTGCATGCGCTGACAGTCGCAACGTACTGGCTTGGGGCGAACTGGGCACCTGCTCGAATTCCTTCTCGCGGAGCAACCGCAGTGCTGCGCTCCCATGTTTTGTCTGACCGCGGTGTTTGATCGACGCCTCGAAGGAAACGAGTGGCACGCGTGCCATGGCTCGTGCACAGAAAGGAAGGGGGAGGAGGAGGAGGAGGAGGAGGAGGAGGAGGAGGAGGAGGAGGAGGAGGAGGAGGAGCAGGAGGAGGAGGAGGAGGAGGAGGAGGAGGAGGAGGAGGAGGATGTGGAGGAGGGGGGGGGAGAGGGGACGAGAAATCAGAGGATGAGGGCTTAGAGAGTGCTGCAAGAAGGGCTTCAGAGGGCGAGCTTGAGGAGGCGCTAAGGGCCGTCCCCCACAAGATGGCCTCAAAGACCTGCAACATGCTTCCAAGAGACCTCCAACAAACATCCAAGAAGCCCACAAATGGTCTCAAAAGGCTCCCGTTGACAGCAAAAGGCATTGAAAAAGCTTCCCAGAAGCCTCCAAGGTCCAAGGAGGGCCCCAAGAAACTCTGGAGCAGATCCAGCTGCTGGATGCTCGCAGTGCAAAGTGCCACATGTTACGGCCTTGCACAGAGAACGCTTGTCCAGGGCAGTCGTTATGCGTGCAGAGTCTGTCGGGCATATCCTTGGGGGTTGGCGGACTTGTATGCGCCTCTCGAATACGTAAAAAGCTTCCCCCGTAAACCAAACTTGCGGCCCGAGCCGTTTCGCTCGCCGGCACCGTAGCGCCCAAGAGCGGCGCTCTGGCTGGTGGGTGGGGGGATGCGGAGGAGGCGCGCGGGATGGGAGGGGGGCGGCGCTGTGCCGAAATAAAGTGGTCCGGGCGGAGTGGGCACGCTGGCTGGTGGATTGGGTGATGGAAGGGGGTGCGCGGGATGGGGAGGGCGGTGCCGTGCCGAAATAAAGGGGTCGGGGCGGAGGGGGCGCGCTGGCTGGTGGGTGTGCGCAGGGGGCGCGCGGGATGTGGGGGGCTGGTGAAACAAAGGGGTCGGGGTGGAGGGGGCGCGCTGGCTGGTGGATGGGGCGATGCAGAGGGGGCGCGCGGGATGGGAGGGGGGCGGTGCCGTGCCGAAATAAAGGGGTCGGGGCGAGGGGCGCGCTGGCTGTGGATGGGGTGATGGAGGTGGCGCTCGGGATGGGGGGGGCGTGCCGTGCCGAAATAAAAGGATCGGGGCAGAGGGGGCGCGCTGGCTGGTGGGGCGAGCAGAGGGGGCGTCGGGATGGGCGGAGCGGTGCTGCCGAAAGGTCGGGGCGGAGGGGGCGCGCTGGTGGTGGGTGGGGTGATGCGGAGGGGCGTGCGGGGGGGGGGGTGGGGTGGCGGTGCCGTGCTGAAATAAAGGGGTCGGGGTGGAGGGGGCGCGCTGGCTGGTGGGCGGGGTGATGCGGAGAAAGCGCGCGGGATGGGGGGGGCGGTGCCGTGCCGAAATAAAACGAGTTGGGTCGGAGGGGGCGCGCTGGCTGGTGGGTGGGGTGATGCGGAAAGGGCGCGCGGGATGGGAGGGGGGCTGTACCGTGTCGAAATAAAGGGGTAGGGGTGGAGGGGGCGCGCTGGCTGGTGGATGGGGTGATGGGGGTGGCGCTCGGGATGGGGGATGCGGTGCCGTGCCGAAATAAAGGGGTCGGGGCGGAGGGGGCGCGCTGGCTGGCGGGTGGGGCGATGCATTGGGGGCGCTCGGGATGGGGGGCCGTGTCGTGCCGAAAGGTCGGGGCAGAGGGGGCGCGCTGGTTGGTGGGTGGGGTGATGCGGAGTGGGCGTGCGGGATGGGGGGGGGCGGTGCCGTGCCGAAATAAACAGGTCAGGGCGGAGGGGGCGCGCTGGCTCTTGGGCGGGGGGTGGGCGGGGTGATACGGAGATGGCGCGCGGGATGGGGGGGCGGTGCGGTGTCGAAGTAAAGTGGTCGGAGCTCTAGACACCCTATGCAAGAGAATAACGCCTTCCCGAGACCACTGACCGATGCCCAGCATCCGAAAAGACACGGCACTGCGGCTCGAACCAACATGGCGTGAGCCAAACAAACTTGAACCACCGCCTACCATCTCTTGCTATTCCATCTCTTCTCTCCCCTCCCCCTGGTTCCTTGCTCCTTCCATTTTGTTCCGTCTCTGCCAACTCAAATCTGCTTTAAGCAGTCTTTAAGCTAGGGGTTCACTGTCACCCTCTCTCACTTTCTTTTTGTTGTTGTTTCCCTCTCTCTCACACTGTTTTTCTTTCTCCCTTCTTTATATATTTACACATATATATATATATAAACATCTCTCTTTCTCTCTCCACAGAGTGGGTAACAACGAATTTCCGCGCATTCCCCCTCGTTCTCTTCTCCTCCCTTCTTACGCATCTGCCCGCTCAAGTCTGCTTGGGGCAGTCCCTCCGCTGGGGTGTCACTTCCATAGGAAAACAAAAAGGAACAAGCAGTGGCATAGACAGAAAGACTCGGAGATCCGCGCGGGTTCCTCGGATCGGCGCTGTACCCCCCTTCCCTGGCGCGCGGAGTGAGGCGCAGCCAGGGGGGACCAAGCGCCCGTCCAAGAAATCCGCGCGGGCCTTCGAGCTTCCTGCTTTTGTCATTGTCTGTTCCCCGATGTTACTTCCTCTCTCGCTCTCTCCCCAGACCCCCGATTTTTCTTTTAATTTTTTTCATTCAATTGCACGACCCCCAGAGGTCCCGACCCATTCCCCGGGACCGGTTTTTCATCCCCAGTCGTTTTTTTGATGGTCCCGGGGCCCAGTGAGGGCCCCCAGAGGCAGAAAATAGCGATAAACCTCCCGTCGTGTATTTTTTCGCAACGCGAGGGGGTCTGGGTCTCTCTCGACCAAAGCAAGCGTGGCAGGAGGCAGGGAGGGAGGGATGCAGGGGAGAGAGCGGGCTGCCCGCCCGGGACCGCCGCCGCGCCGGCGCGGCCCGCCTGGCCCGCCTGGCCTGGGCACCAGAGGCCCTGCTCCGCACAGAGCCACAGGGCCCGTCGAGGAGGAGGAGGAGGAGGAGGAGGAGGAAAAGGAGCAGGAGGAGAAGGGGGAGGAGGAGGAGGAGGAGGAGGAGGAGA
>CAUYUJ010000226.1:657146-663601 GCA_963575745.1 Prorocentrum cordatum | reverse complement strand
ATCCCTATGCGCATGGCGACAGTGCAGGGGGTGCACTGAGAGGGGGAGCAATATGGCCATAACGCGCGTTATTGCCCAGGCGATGAAGAACGGGGCTCCTCCGTCTCCCCTCTTTGCTGTTCCGACAACTCCTGCAACTCCCTTCCTATTTCTCCTCTTGCGCCCCTTCCTCCCGCTCCAACCTTCCTCCGCAGCCTTCCCCCCCAAGGTAAGCTCGGATGTCTCACGTCCTGCTGTGACCAAATTCGCAATGCGTTGCGAATGTGTGCTATGCCATGCCTTGCGGCCGGCTCCTGTGAACAGCCCAAACGCACACAATCATCCTCATGTGCACGCGCAATCCAATCAGTCTGTTCCAGTATGTGGCTCCGATGCCAGGCTCGCTGCGTGCATATCCCGATGAACAAGTCCAACGCGGTGTCCAAAGCATCGCTTCTCAAACGATACCGCCCCTCGAACGCTGCCCTGCACGCTCCTCCGACCCGCTGGCCAGCCTGCCCGCACGCTCCTCCGACCCGCCCGCATGCCGCGTGCTTCTGCACTCCTCACCGCCCCCCTTCCCCATCCGCTTCCTTCCTCCTCATCCTCCTCCTCATCCTTTCCTCCCTACTCATCCCCCTCCCAATCCTACTCCTCACTCCCTTACTCCTCACTCCTGATCCTACTCCCCGCCTTTCCCTCCCTCCCCCTCCTCTTCCTCCTCCTTCCCCTCTCCATCATCCTACGTCCTCCTCCTCCTCCTCCTACACCTTCTTCTCCTCCTCCTCCTCCTCCTCCTCCTCCTCCTCTTCCTCCTCCTCCTCCTCGTCCTCCTCGTCTTCCCCCTCCCCCGCCTCCTCCTCCTCGCTCATGGTCTTTGTCACAACGACGACCCTCGGAGGCCTCGACCCATTCACCCCAGGGCTGGCCTTTACATCCTCGGCAACTCTTGGATCAGGAGTGCCATGTAGGTACCAATGCCGCTGCTCCCTCGACCTCTCCCGGGATGCGTCCTGGCCAGAAGTCCGAGGCGAAGCCAGCGGTGGCGACGAGGGAGGGCCCCCCAGGAGGCCCAAAGAGGAGAGAACGAGGGAAGGGCAGCGGTGTCGGAGCGCAGCTTTCCTCCATCGACTTGTCTGGGAGGGCGTTCCTGGTGGCTTTGGGGCCATGACTCGAGCCTCTGGAGGCCAATCGCGACGATCCGGGCACCCCCAGAACGGCCTCGGCGAGGCGCAGCTGCTGGAGAGCTTCCCGAGGCTGGAAAACCGCCGAGAACGCCCGACAACCTCGAACCTCGAAGCGCGACTCGCCACGACCTGGGCCATAACTTTGCGGATGCCACGACAATGAACACCCTAACAGTCCTATCCTTGAAATTTAAGATGTGTTTCAAGTGTCGGTCACATGTCCTAAACATGTTTTAAACAGGTTTTACGTTCTTTGTTCCCCACATCCTGAGTGGGGTTCTTGTTTTCCCAGAACACCCTCTCCTTCCCACCCACCTCCCGCTCCATCTTCCATACAGCACAATATTATTCCTACCACACACACCATACCATACCACAGCTCCTACCACACATACCATACCATACCATACCATACCATACCATACCACACCATACGTACCATACCGTACCATACCATACCATGGCGTACCATAGCATACCATACCATATCACACCAATGCCACACCGTACCATACCATACCATACCTCCAGTACCATACCATACCATATCATACCATACCTACCATACCATTCCATACCACTCCATACCGAAAACCATACTACTTTTCCGAAAACCATACTATTTACATGGTTTCGTGCCCCTCCCACCCCTCCAGGGAGGCCCCGCCTGAGCGAGGAGGGTATCGGAAAACCATACTATTTACATGGTTTCGTGGCCCTCCCACCCCTCCAGGGAGGCCCCGCCTGAGCGATATCCGAAAACCATACTATTTACATGGTTTCGTGCCCCTCCCACCCCTCCAGGGAGGCCCCGCCTGAGCGAGGAGGGTATCGGAATACCATACTAGTTACATGGTTTCGTGCCCCTCCCACCCCTCCAGGGAGGCCCCGCCTGAGCGAGGAGGGTATCGGAATACTAACTATTTACATGGTTTCGTGCCCCTCCCACCCCTCCAGGGATGCCCCGCCTGAGCGAGGAGGGTATCGGAAACCATACTATTTACATGGTTTCGTGCCCCTCCCACCCCTCCAGGGGTGCCCCGCCTGAGCGAGGAGGGTATCCGCAAACCATACTATTTACATGGTTTCGTGCCCCTCCCACCCCTCCAGGGAGGCCCCGCCTGAGCGAGGAGGGTATCGGAATACCATACTATTTACATGGTTTCGTGCCCCTCCCACCCCTCCAGGGAGGCCCCGCCTGAGCGAGGAGGGTATCGGAAAACCATACTATTTACATGGTTTCGTGCCCCTCCCACCCCTCCAGGGAGGCCCCGCCTGAGCGAGGAGGGTATCCGAAAACCATACTATTTACATGGTTTCGTGCCCCTCCCACCCTCCAGGGAGGCCCCGCCTGAGCGAGGAGGGTATCCGAAAACCATACTATTTACATGGTTTCGTGCCCCTCCCACCCTCCAGGGAGGCCCCGCCTGAGCGAGGAGGGTATCCGAAAACCATACTATTTACATGGTTTCGTGCCCCTCCCACCCCTCCAGGGAGGCCCCGCCTGAGCGAGGAGGGTATCCGAAAACCATACTACTTCTTCCCCTGCAGGGAGGCCCCGCCTGAGCGAGGAGGGCATCCGAAAACCATACTATTTACATGGTTTCGTGCCCCATCCCACCTCTCCAGGGAGGCACAGCCATACTATTTACATGGTTTCGTGCCCCTCCCACCTCTCCAAGGAGGCCCCGCCTGAGCGAGGAAGGTATCGGAAAACCATACTATTTACATGGTTCCGTGCCCATCCCACCTCTCCAGGGAGGCCCCGCCTGAGCGAGGAGGGTATCGGACAACCATATGTTTTACTTGGTTTCGTGCCCCTCCCACCCCTGCAGGGAGGCCCCGCCTGAGCGAGGAGGGTATCCGAAAACCATACTATTTACATGGTTTCGTGCCCCTGCCACCTCTCCAGTGTCTGCGTTCGAATTGTAGTTACCAGACACATCGGCAAGTGCTTTCGTCTAGCGAACTCGTGTCGCCCACCCTCTTGTATAACCTCGACTGGACGAGGGAAATGAGACCATTCAGACCAACCTCACGAATCGGACCTCACGAGGAAAATGAGACCACTCAAACCAACCTCCCGCTGCTGCTCCTGCTGCGGTTCCTGCTGCTGCTCTTCGCCATCATCCATCTTATCCTCTTCCTCCTCCTCCTCCTCCTCCTCCTCCTCCTCCTCCTCTTCCTGGAGGGTATCGGAAAACATGCTGTTTACACGGTTTCGTGTCCCCCCTCCACTCCTCCAGAGAGGCCGCGCTTGAACGAGGAGGGTCGCGGAAAGCATTACTCTTCGCCAGGTTTCGTAGCCCTCCCCCCTTCCAGCGGGGCCCCGCCAAAGCGAGGAGGGCATCAAGAAAATGGGTCCCACGAAACCGTTAATCTCTTTATGTGGGGAACTCCGTTAGCATAATTTTTCTGTTCGAGCAGCCCGACGAGGGGCGCGCATACGCACAACAATTATGCTAACGGAGTTCCCCACATAAAGAGATTAACGGTTTCGTGGGACCCATTTTCTTGATGCCCTCCTCGCTTTGGCGGGGCCCCGCTGGAAGGGGGGAGGGCTACGAAACCTGGCGAAGAGTAATGCTTTCCGCGACCCTCCTCGTTCAAGCGCGGCCTCTCTGGAGGAGTGGAGGGGGGGCACGAAACCATGTAAACAGTATGGTTTTCGATACCCTCCTCGCTCAGGCGGGGCCTCCCTGGAGGGGTGGGAGGGGCACGAAACCATGTAAATAGTATGGTATTCCGATACCCTCCTCGCTCAGGCGGGGCCTCCCTGGAGGGGTGGGAGGGGCACGAAACCATGTAAATAGTATGGTATTCCGATACCCTCCTCGCTCAGGCGGGGCCTCCCTGGAGGGGTGGGAGGGGCACGAAACCATGTAAATAGTATGGTATTCCGATACCCTCCTCGCTCAGGCGGGGCCTCCCTGGAGGGGTGGGAGGGGCACGAAACCATGTAAATAGTATGGTATTCCGATACCCTCCTCGCTCAGGCGGGGCCTCCCTGGAGGGGTGGGAGGGGCACGAAACCATGTAAATAGTATGGTATTCCGATACCCTCCTCGCTCAGGCGGGGCCTCCCTGGAGGGGTGGGAGGGGCACGAAACCATGTAAATAGTATGGTATTCCGATACCCTCCTCGCTCAGGCGGGGCCTCCCTGGAGGGGTGGGAGGGGCACGAAACCATGTAAATAGTATGGTTTCCGATACCCTCCTCGCTCAGGCGGGGCCTCCCTGGAGGGGTGGGAGGGGCACGAAACCATGTAAATAGTATGGTTTCCGATACCCTCCTCGCTCAGGCGGGGCCTCCCTGAGGGGTGGGAGGGGCACGAAACCATGTAAATAGTATGGGTTTCCGATACCCTCCTCGCTCAGGCGGGGCCTCCCTGGAGGGGTGGGAGGGGCACGAAACCATGTAAATAGTATGGTTTTCCGATACCCTCCTCGCTCAGGCGGGGCCTCCCTGGAGGGGTGGGAGGGGCACGAAACCATGTAAGTAGTATGGTTTTCGGTATGGAGTGGTATGGAATGGTATGGTAGGTATGGTATGGTACGGTATGGTATGATATGGTATGGTATGGTACTGGAGGTATGGTATGGTATGGTACGGTGTGGCATTGGTGTGATATGGTATGGTATGCTATGGTACGCCATGGTATGGTATGGTACGGTATGGTACGTATGGTGTGGTATGGTATGGTATGGTATGGTATGGTATGGTATGTGTGGTAGGAACTATGGTATGGTATGGTGTGTGTGGTAGGAATAATATTGTGCTGTATGGAAGATGGAGCGGGAGGTGGGTGGGAAGGAGAGGGTGTTCTGGGAAAACAAGAACCCCACTCAGGATGTGTGGAACAAATATTTACCACACGTTGTAGGCATCGTCTTCGGCATTCACATGCCGCCCTTCGTCGGCTTGCTGATGAAGGGGGAGGTGATGAAGGGGGAGGAGATCTCCTTGGTATTATATGTGTTTTCTTTTTTCTTTGTTTGGCAGCATGCCTCCTTTCCATTGATCGTCCTCCACAACCATGACGCACGCCCTCGGAGGCCGGTCGCGACGAGCCGGGCACCCGCGGAGCGGCCTCGCGGCGAGGCGCAGAGCTGCGGGAGGGGCACCCCGAGGCCGGAGGGCACCGCCGAGGCCCGCCGAGCACCCGCCCGATAGAATCCCTCGAGCCTCGAGGCGCGGCAAACGGCTTGGCTAATGTACCGCCGCCAAGAGGCCTCGAGTCCTCTTGGCGGCATTTCGCGCGCACGGCAGACTCACAGTTGCAGTGCAACGCGATCTGTATAATGCTGATGATCGTTTTTCCACTTTTTTCCACATCTGTGTCCTGCGCACCTCCGGGTGTATGACTTCTTGCTTGCTTGCTTGCTTGCTTGCTCGAGGCGCAGCACGCCACGACGCCCCGGAGCTGGAAGAACACGGTCGGACCCGGTCGGGCAGGGCACGCGACAGGACACAAGCTAGGGCTCCCAACTTCGCGCTTCGCGCTGCGCGAAGCGCGAAGCGCGAATAACTTCGCGCTCTCGCGCCGCCCTCCCAAAGGGAGAATAGGAGGACGAGGAGGAGGGGGAGAAGGAACGAGGACCGCGAAGCGCGAAGCGCGAATAACTTCGCGCCCTCGAGGGAGCCCTTCCGAGGGCCACACTGCCACAGGGATGTAGGAAGCATGGGTCGCGAGGCACACGGCACGAGGGTACCCTCTTGATTGGGCAGGGTCGACCTACTAATCCGGGCCGGCGGTAGCGAATGAGATCTCCCGCCGTCCGCGTAGTGTTTTTCCTCAACAGAATGCCAGCAGAGTGCGAACCCATGTGCAATCTCCAATCTGAACGCCTTCGGTCCTTTCGGAATGGCGCTCCCGCTACACGGTCGGCTCCGTGGCCCCGTTCTCTGGGTCCTTCCGGATCACGTGCCCGCTGCAGCGCTGACCTCATTTCATTGTTTCGGTTCTTCCAAATCGCGGTCCTGCTGCAGCGTTGGCTTCAACTCCGCGCTTCCAGTCCTTCAAAATCGTGCTCCCACTGCAGCGCGGCTCTCACTTCCGCGGTTTCGGTCCTTCGAAATCGTGTTCCCGCTGCAACGTTGATGTCATGATGCGCTTCCCGCTTCCCAAACCGTCCACTTAGATGTTCCATTTTGTGTGGTTTCTGAACTGAATCGCGTGCTCGACGCGACGACGTCGGCTGTGGCCGTGCTCTTCTGCCATGCTCTGCCGTGCTATACCATGCATCGCGCACCCTCTCGGGATCATTGTCATGTTCGACGTCCGACTA
>CAUYUJ010000226.1:622146-654646 GCA_963575745.1 Prorocentrum cordatum | reverse complement strand
CGCGTTGGAGCGTCCAAGATGGCCCCAGATGGCTCCAAGAGCGCCTCGGAGAGCCCAAGATGACCTCCAAGATGGCTCAAGATGACTCCCAAGATGCTCCAAAAGGCCCAAGACCGCTCCAAGACGGCTCCAAGTGGCCACGGAGTCTCCCACGGAGGCCCCAAAGAGGCCAACATCCGTCCAAAACCTATGGAGAATCAGTGAGCTTGACCGTCTCGCCTTTTTGCTTTCGATGGCCTTCCGAGCCTCAGTATCGCTCCAAGACGGCCCAAGAGGGCTCCAAAAGAGGCCCAAGACGGCCCCAAGAGCGCCCAAAAGCGCCCCAAGAGCGCTCCAAGAGGGGTCCAAGAGGCGATGTTTTGCAATCTCGAAGGGCGAGGCTAATTGATGCTCCTCCCCTTTTGGATCGATGTCTTCCAACATGGCTGCAGGAGCGTCTCCAAGGCTCCCAAAAACGCCCCAAGAGGGCCCCATGAGGCGCCCAGGAGGCCCCAAGAGGCGTCCAAGAGGCCTCCAAGAGGCTCCCACGAGACCCCCAAGAGGCTCCCCGATGCGCCCAAGGATGCCTCCAGGAGTGCCAAGAGGCTCTCAAGACGCCCCAAGACGTCCTCAAGTTCGCCGTGTTGCTCCTCAGGCCAGAGAAACTCGTCGTCGTTCAAAGAAGCCCTCCTCGTCGCCATCCTCATCCTCATCCTCATCACCATCCTCATCCTCATCCTCATCATCATCATCCTCATCCTCATCATCGTACTCATCATCATCATCATCATCATCATCATGACCAGCAGCATCAGCATCATCACCATCACCATCATCATCAGCATCATCATCATCATCGTATGCCTGTATGTCATCATCCTCCACCCTCCATCATCTATCCTCCTCCTCCTTTTCTTCCTCATCCTGCCAACGATATCGGCTGCCTCCCTCTTTGCTCCTGCAATTCCCTGGTCACCTCTACTCGCCAGGGCGTCGCTTCTACTCGCCATGGCGTCGATTTCTGGATGGGCTCGTGGAGATACTTGTTTTTTTGGTCTGCGGCCGCGCGAAAACGGTCTGGCGGCGAGGGGCAATGTCTGGGGCGGGCGGCACAAAGCGAATTGGCGACCCCAACCGCCACGTTGGCAGGCCGGATCGTATCTGCACAACAAGCGCGCACTTGCACACGCACTGAACAAAATGCTCTGCATTCACCAGCAGACGCACCTAGGCGCAGCCCAGTAAACCAAGGTGTACAAGCGGCCGCGGGTGCGAGTGCAACGGAGTAAGTCGCCGGTGCGGCGCCAAACTCCAAGCAGCCAGCCCGGCGAGCTAAGAGACACGAGCCCGGGAAACTGGGCTGCCGGCGGTGAAAAACAAGAGGCAGAGCGAGCGCGGAAGGCTGAGCCACTCAGCGCGCAGCCGTCAGACTCCACCGCTCAGTTGAAGGGGGCCAGCGGCCCCATCGCATCGAGTCCGGCGCCTGCGTCGAATGGGCCCGGGGTGAATGCGACGATGCGCGAAACGCAGGCTGTACAAGGCTGCAACAGTCAGAGCAAGGCCTTCGGGCACACAATTCCCACTGCCAGTGGACGCCAGCGACTGCCCGAACACCACAGTGCCGTCCTGCCGCGGAGAGGCCCACCGATGCCAGCCGCGGACAACGCTGTGGGTCGGCCAGTGGGGGGGGGGGGGACCTCAGCGCTGCCTGTCCGACGGGCCTTCCGACATGGCCTCCACGGCCGCCGCGGGCGAACCCCTGAGGCACAGTGGGGGACACCCACCGGGCCGAAGCGGCGGGAGGCGAGCCGTCCCACACCGCGGCCAGCCCGCAGCAGCGCCGGGGGACGTTTCCAGTCATCCGGTGTGTCCAGGGGTGCGTGCAACCCGCGGAGAGCACCTTCACAGTGGAAAAGGGGGCGCAGCTAACCGCCGCAAGACACACCGCCGCAAGACACAAGTAACTTGATAGCTGCTGCACGCCGAGAACATCTGCGCATGAGGGGGGTGCAGCTAACCGGCGCGAAGCACCATTACATCGAGAAGGGGTGGCAGAACCTCGCCGATGCGGTCCCAGCTGGAGTGTGCCAGCGTCGGACGCGCCTCATGGGGGGGTTCATGTGCCGCAGCCGTACGCACCGTAGCTGAAGCTGCAAACTAGGCCTAGGCACCGGCCGAGCGGCGTGCAGGGGGGGACTATTTCAGACGACTGCCCCCTGCCACCGAGAGGCTCGTGGAGATACGCGAAGCGTAAAAAAAAGCATGTTGTGCGCCCCACTAATGCCACAACGCCGGGGCAGTAATATCTGACCAGCCGCCGACGCAAAAAGTGTATGCGTGTGTGCGTGCGTGCGTGCGTGCGTGCGTGCGTGTGTGTCTGTCTGTCTGTCTGTCTGTCTGTCTGTCTGTCTGTCTGTCTGTCTGTCTGTCTGTCTGTCTGTCTGTCTGTCTGTGTGTGTGTGTGTGCGTGCGTGCGTGCGTGCGTGCGTGCGTGCGTGCGCGCGCGCGTGCGTGCGTGCGTGCGTGCGTGCGTGCGTCTTTGTGTGTGGGTGTGTACATCCAATATATCCACGCCGCATGATCAACTTGATCTGGGCCAGCCCGCACGCGTCTCACTTCCGCTGGACCTTCACTGCGCCGCGCCGCGACGCTAAAGCAAGTATGTGTGTGTGTGCGCGTGTGTGTGCGTGTGTTTGCGCGCGAGTTCGTACGCGTAGGACGTCAACTGTGAGAGAGGGCAGCGCAGAAGGAACACGAGAGCGGACCCCGCGCAAGAGAACGATGCGACAGAGCAGGAGCTGGAGCAGGATGAATCGGAGGAAGTATGAACAAAAAACCACATGTTCCTTTTAGGTGGTGCAAGGAATCAACTCGGCACGTGTACATTCAGATACAAATGGCGTGGTGTCCACCACACGTTGCGTCTGCAACCTCCCGCAAAATGGCGGTAGGCGGCAAGACCCCTGCACCTCTTTCTCCCCCTCCACGGACGCGAATGTTGGGTTGACGCCGCCCAGGAATGAGACTGATAGGCAGGCCTTGCGCAAGGCGGCACTCCGGCGGACCTCCCGGAAGCGGCTCCAACTGCTGGAGCAGCACAATTGCCGGCACATGTTGAAGTCTAACAAGTGCCAGCAATTGTGCTGCGCAATTGGCAGCGGAACTGCGTAAGACCGCCCTCCGATGGACATCCCATAAGCTCACGAGCGTGCCGGCAATTGTTCAGTTGGCAACGCCCAAAGAGGTGGATAGTTTGGAGCTGGGTACGGCAGGTTCGTGTCGTGTCGGCTTCGGCATTGGTTCCTGACACCGCGGGGAACATTTAACCTTGAACGATCGGCCGTTTCTGAAACATCTGATCGTTCAACATCGGCCGATTCTGGGTCGCTGGCGGCGTTTAACGTTGAACGCCGGCAGCGGGGTCGCCGCCGGTCGACACGACGCGAACCTACCGTACGGATCCAACTTTGCCCATGATTTGAGATCCGTAGCAAAAACCATTCCCAGTTCAATACCCAGGCTTCAAGATCGATGCCCGATCGAGAGGGAGGATGACGGAGAAGAAAGAGCAAAAGATCGGGAGACGATGATCGACCATTGGTCGACACGATTCGAAACTCCCGTAGGACAGCACTCCGCAGAATCCCCCAGGGGCTTGCGAATGAGCCGAACGGTGATGATGATGATGATGATGATGATGATGATGATGATGATGATGATGATGATGATGATGAGGATGAGGAGGAGGAGGAGGAGGAGGAGGAGGAGGAGGAGGAGGAGGAGATGAGGAGGAGGAGGAGGAGGAGGAGGGAGGAGGCGCAGCCGTCAATTCCAGGGAGGGGCCTACAACAGCTTGGACCCGTCCGGGACCGCACTCCGCTGCACCTCCCAGGAGCTTCTCAAAAGTGCAGATCAGCTGAGTATCCTCCTCCTCCTCCTCCCTCCCTCCGTTCCTCCTCCTTCCTCCTCCTCCTCCCCCCCTCCTCCTCCTCCCTCCCTCCTCTCTCCTCCTCCTCCTCCTCCTCCTCCTCCTCCTCCTCCTCCTGGGGGGCCAGGTCTGGAGGGTCGGGGCGCAGGGCGCCCGGGAAGCCTGCCACTTCCTTTCTCAATCTGCAACGTCTGTTTGGGGCCAGCTTGCCGTCATGGGCGACGCGCCGACACCTCCAAAGTTGCACCGACGACCAGAACATACTACTGCCAGGTTCCTGCGCGCAGCTCCACAGGAAGGGAGGGGACCTGGCCCAGGAATGTACTCAACAGGTAATCGGTCAATGGGCAGCGCCCGCGGAGGGTTCTCACTCCCGGACCGCGCAAGACCGCACTCTGGTGGACCTCCCCGAAACTCAGGCTGATGCCAGCGCTGCGCACCTAGCAACGCCCGAGCAAAGGACTGGTGGTCTGGGTTTCCGTAAGACTGCACTCTGATGGAACCCCAAGAAGCTGAAACGAGCGCGGCAGTTGCGCAGTTATCAACTTCCAGCGAGATGACTATATCTACATATATACACATCTATATTTATACACAAACATATAGATAGATGCATATACATGTATCAATATGGGTATGCGGTATGCGTGAGACCGCACTCCGCTAACCTCCCAAACGCTCGCGGAAGAGCCGAATACCGTTCAGCTGGCAGCCACCAGGAAGGACGTAAAATGGTTTGGGTCTGCGAAGGACCGCTCTCCGCAGAACCCACCCCCACAAGAATTCACGAAAGTGGCGACAGCTTGTCAGTTGACAGCACCCAGGGAGGGGATAACTCTTTCCCTGAGACCCGAAGTATGCAAATTTCTGACTCTGGGGGCCTCGCTGGGCCCCGGGACCGACAAACTAATCTCAGGATGCAACACCCGTCCTGCGGAAAGGGTCTGGACATCGGGGGTCACCATATTTGACAAATCAAGGCGTTGAATCTCTGGGTTTCTGTCTGCATAAGACTACACTCAACTGGACCTCCCAGGAGCCCACGAACGTGTCGACAGTTGTTCTGTTGGCAACGCCCAGGGAGGAGATGAGTATGGGGTTGCGTAAGACCGCGGCGCTACGCTGGACCTCCCAGAAACCGACAGACAATGCAGACGCTTGCGAAGATAGCAACGCCCAGGTGTCTGTTCGAAACGTGTACCCACACTGAGGAGATGCAAGAAAACGACGTCAGCAGATGCGCCGAGCGAGTCCATGAGCAAGCCTACACCCCACGTGTTCATCAAGTGGACACGGCGCTGTCCGTAGAACGCCGCACTCTTACAATTGAGACTTTCCGACCAATGCTTGCGCCGAGGCTCTCTTACTCGTGTTGCTCAGTAGTCCACCTTGCCCTCTGGGCGTAGGTGGTCTAGCAAGCCACGCATTCCAGCCTGTCTATTCCACTCTGGGGAGCAGCTATCGAGAAGGGGATCGACGGATTTACCCCAGAATTTCCTTCTTCGCCGAATCCACGACTTCGCCCAATCCACGAGCAGAAAGGATACGTCTTTTTGTAGATTCGACGAGGAGATCAATTTCGGGGCAAGTCAATTCTGCAGTCGACCCCCTGTCGGGGATCTTCTGACCTGGGTCAATTCAGACCGGGGTCAATCAAACCTTGCAGAATCCTGCAGGATCCTGCACCCAAACCCGGGTCAATGCGAAGGATCCTGCAAGATCCTGCAGGATCCTGCGCCCAAGCCCCGGTCAGTGCGACCCTGGCCCTGCAGGATCCTGCAAGATCGGGCGCTCTGAAGGAGGAGGGAGGAGGGAGGAAGGAGGAGGAGGAGGAGGAGGAGGAGGAGGAGGAGAAGGAGGAGGAGGAGGAGGAGGGAGGAGGGAGGAGGGAGGAGGAAGGAGGGAGGAGGAGGAGGAGAAGGAGGAGGAGAGGAGGAGGAGGAGGGAGGAGGAGGAGGAGGAGGGAGGAGGGAGGAGGAGGAGGGAGAGGGAGGAGGAGGAGGGAGGAGGGAGGAGGGAGGAGGGAGGAGGGAGGAGAGGAGAGGAGGAGGGAGGAGGGAGGAGGGAGGAGGAGGAGGAGGGAGGAGGAGGAGGAGGAGGGAGGAGGAGAGGAGGAGGAGGAGGAGGAGGAGGAGGAGGAGGGAGGAGGAGGAGGAGGAGGAGGGGAGGAGGGGAGGGAGGAGGAGAGGAGGAGGAGGAGGAGGAGGGGGAGGAGGAGGAGGAGGGAGGAGGAGGAGGAGGAGGAGGAGGAGGAGGAGGAGGAGGAGGAGGAGGAGGAGGAGGAAGGGATTGCCTGACCCCGCTTGCATCCACCCCCGTCCCTGGAGACCCGGCCCCGCTCGAAGCGCTCCCAGGGCCTGCAGCCCTCCCCCGCTGGGCCGCTGGAGAGCCCGGGATGGCCCGGGCCGGCTCCACGGCGACCCCCCGTCCGCCGAGGGTGCCCTCCAGGACGGCAGAGGATGCCCTGAGGTCGGGCGCGTCCCCCTACAGGCGGATTCTGGCAGAAAAATAAGCAAAAGACAAAACATACAAGATTCAACGATGCTGAAAAATGCCAAAGCAATCGTCGCCAGACTATTGTTTGACTATTTTTGACTATTCCTCCTGTAGAGAGGGACGCGCCCGACCTGAAGGTAGCCCCACGATGGCTCCAGATACAGCAGGAGCTCGACCACGAGAAACCTTCCACCAGAAACCCAAGTCTGAAGCCCAGGAAGTCCATGGGCTTGTTTTTTTTTGGTGTGTGTGTGTGTGTCTGTGTCTGTGTCTGTGTGTCTGTGTGTCTGTGTGTCTGTGTGTCTGTGTGTGTCTGTGTGTGTCTGTGTGTGTGTGTGTGTCTGTGTGTGTGTGTCTGTGTGTGTGTGTGTCTGTCTGTCTGTCTGTCTGTCTGTCTGTCTGTCTGTCTGTCTGTCTGTCTGTCTGTCTGTCTGTCTGTCTGTCTGTCTGTCTCGTATGCGTGCGTGCGTGCGTGCGTGCGTGCGTGCGTGCGTGCGTGCGTGCGTGCGTGCGTGCGTGCGTGCGTGCGTGCGTGCGTGCGTGCGTGCGTGCGTGCGTGCGTGCGTGCGTGCGTGCGTGCGTGCGTGCGTGCGTGCGTGCGTGCGTGCGTGCGTGCGTGCGTGCGTGCGTGCGTGCGTGCGTGCGTGCGTGCGTGCGTGTGTGTGTGTGTGTGTGTGTGTAAGTGTAAGTGTGTAAGTGTGTGGGGCGTCACGCTTTCCATCGCAAAACCATCGAAACCCAGGAAACCCAGGGCACCCTGGAGGCAAGCAGGGCGTTTCTTGGCATGGGTTTCCACTGTAGCCTCTCACCTTACCTCCTAGCAGGGCTGAACCTAAACGGTGTTGTTTGTTTTCGTTGTGTGTTCGTTTTCCCTCGTTTTGTCTTCAATCAGCCTTTACCGCAAAACGACATCGAAACGAAAACGGCCCACGAAATCGCCAAAACACCGTTTAGGTCCAGCCCTGCCTCCCAAAGGCTCCAAGACGGCTCCAAGACGGCTCCAAGTGGCCACGGGGCCTTCCAAGGACCCCTCCCCGAGAGGCATTCAATGCTGGTTGGGCTCTCGCCGTTTCGCTTCCGATCGGCCTTGGAGGCCTCACAATTGTTGCTCCAAGGTATCAGAAAAAAGGCCCCCTGGAGGGCCAACGAGCGCACCAGGAGGGACCCAAGAGGGCTCCAAGAGGCGACTCTCAGGCGTCCGATGGGAAGGCTGGCGTAGGCGCCGCCCTCTTTTTGATCGATGGCCCCCGACATGGTCTCAAGGCCCCGAGAGAGCACAACAGGTCTCAAATGGGCAAACGTGAGCTGCCAAGAGGCTCCCACCTCGACAGCTCCGAAAAGGCACGTGTGATTACTCCTGCGCCTGCTCAGGCTGATCCCGATCTTCGGTGTGACGGCTGTCCCACCCATTTGCTCCACTGCTTGCTCCTGCACTTCCCTGCTATAGGGAAACCGGGAGGTACCCATACCGCTACTCCCCGCACCCCGGGTGATGATCAAGACAACCCGCCTGAGCATCGATCCTGGATGGGCCCAGGTCGAGACTTCTCTGGCGCTGCTGGGTGTTCGCCCGTGAGGGGCGCCCGTGGCCGCATCCGTCGCCGCCTTTCGTGCGGTGCGCAGGCCAGCCTTTTTCCCGTGTGTTGGCCGCACGTTGCCGCCCCATGCGCCATGCGCTGGCTGAGGTAACAGGAGGTATGTCGACCCCTATCCCAGGCTCTGGGAGGTGTTTTCGACTGGGCCAAGAATTTGGGACCCAACCCTGGAAAATACAAAGGGGGGGGGTGCATCCTCGATAGGGGTGCGTCGAAATGCCCCCCTGGGGGTGTATTCCAAAGTTTCCCTCCTTCTCTGAGCGGCTTCATTTTCTTGGAGAAGTCGGGGGTTTGGGGAGAACAGTCGCCTGCTGCGAGACGAGGGCGAAAGAGGTACAAGTTCACAAAAAGAACAATGACATTCAAAAGACACTTACATCATAAAGCAGGTGAAACTGTCGCCGCACTCGGCGAGACCTCGAGTGCGCAGAGCGAGCAACTTTGCCTCGCCCTGCGAGAGCCCGGAATCGATCCCGCAATAATCGGATCGGCGGAAACCGGCAGGCCACTGAGGCCTCCACTGAGCAACCGAAATCCAGATCGGACTCCGAAGGCGAATCCACGTGGAATTAGCATCGAATCCGAGTCGAGGAGGAGGCATACTGAGCCAGATATGCGTAGCCGCAGCTCGCCATCGCTCGGACGCCCACTCCACGTGCATGTTGGTTCCGTGCGCGTTGTTTCTCCCAGGGTGATCCAGGATGCTCCTCCATGGCCCTCGCCGAGAAAAGAATGCACACTCGCGAGCGATGCCAGGAGCTCGACCACAAGAAACCTTCCACAAGAAACCCAACCCTGAGACCCCAGGACGACCATTGATAATCTTTAGTGTGGGAACGCCACGCTATCGAAGCCCAGGAAACCCAGGGCACCCTGGAGGCAAGCAGGGCGTTTCTTGGCATGGACTTCCACTGGCCATCGCTCGGACGTCCATTCCCTGTGTTTTTGTGTCGTGCGTGGTTTTTCTGCCACATGATCAAGGGTGCTCTTAGATCGTCCTCGCCAAAGGAACAATGCACACGTCGGAGCAATGCCAAGTCCACCGCAGACTGAGCCTTGGGCGTCCCCTGACCAAGGGAGACCGCCGCAGAGCGCCCTCCGCGGCCCCTCCCCCCCGTGGGAGGTCCGGAGGCCCGCCGAGCCCCCCTGCCCGTCGCAGGGCGGCGGCCGCCGAGCCCTCCTCGGGGAAGCGCACGGGCCGCGGCAGGTGCGCGCGGTGCCGCCTCCGGCGCTGGCTCGAGCCCGTGCAGGGCCACTGCGCCCTCGGCAGCGGATCTGCGTGAGGCCGCGCCGAGCGCACGAGCGTGCCGGGCCGGCAGTTGTTCGGTGGACAGCGCCCAGGGAGGAGAGAAGTTGGCGCTGCGTACGGCAGGTTCGTGCCGTGCCGAAACCTCGGCGTCGGCTCCTGACACCGCGGGAGTGGAACGATCGGCCGATCGGCCGTTTCCGAAACGGCAGACCGTTCAATCTCGACAGATGCTGGATTTCCGGCGGCGTTCGACGTCGAACGCCGACGGCGGGGTCGCCGCCGGTCGACACGACGCGAACGTGCCGTAGGCAGGGGCTGCGTTCCCCACAATCGGGACGCTGGTGGCCGCTTTGGGCCCAGAAAGGGCTTGCTGTTCTTCAGGTCCTTCCGTGGCTGTTCCGCTGGCCCTCCTCGTACACCCAGGCGCTTCTGGCGCCAGGAAGGTGATTCGTTCTGTTTGCCGCGTTCCTGGTGTCAGCCCTTCTGAATTTGGAGCTCCTTCTGCAAAGGCTTTGGCTGTGAAGGAGAATAATTGACAGGAGGAGGGGCGAAGGGGAAGAGGAGGCAAGGAGACGGACGGGACCGTCTGCGGGGCGGCTGCATGGTCCCCCGTACGGTCCACTTGTACGGCCAGCCCCATGTAGCCCATCATGCGCATGGCCCACTGCATCTGTATGACTCCCCAGCGTGGAACTCCCGACACCCGAGATATGTCCTTCCGCTCCATGCTGGTGCGGGTCTGTGAAAGGAGGTTGGCACGTCAAGGCGCCCATCATCATGATCCCAAACGATCGAGCCGATGTGTCGCGACTCATTGAGAGCTCATGGACGAGGCTAACGGCGTTATAGGTTAACAGCGTGATTGTGAATGTGGTTTCTGTGACACCGAGCGCGCGTAGAAACGAGTGTTGAAAGTCACGAACCACGCGTTCACACAGTTCAAATATCAAACTGTACCGAACGAACACGACCCCGCGAAGTGTAAGAGCGCACAAACCACGCGTTCTTGAAATGGTTTGGCCACAGACCAGCCCCACGGTACATCATTTACAATGCCGAGACCAATCACGCCGTTACGTAGAACACGGCTAGCCGGTCTGCAGACGAAGCCACCCTCGCGAGGAGGGAGGAGGAGGAGGAAGAGGAGGAGGAGGAGGGAGGAGGAGGAGCAGGAGGAGGAGGAGGAGGAGCAGGAGGAGGAGGAGGAGGAGGAGGAGGAGGAGGAGGAGGAGGAGGAGGAGGGAGGAGGAGGAGGAGGAGTAGCAGAGTCTCTGCGAGGCAGCGCTCCCTCGCCAGATCGTCGCTATGTACAGTGGAGCAGCGGCGGCGAGCTTCTGCTGCCGCCGCGGTGCGAAGGGCCTCGCCACCACCACACTGCTCCTTTGAGGGGGTGGTCACACGGGATGCATGCATTCCTGGAGGAAAGACGAATCACAAACAAAAAAACAGGTCCAGAGGTCCACGTGGATGTCTCGGATCTGCGCTGGGCAACCCTCCCTGGCGCGCGGAGCGCGGGAAGCACCGCCATGGGGTCCCAACGTACCTTCAGACAACCGCGCGAATCTCCGAGCGTATTTGTCGAAGCCACTTCTTGTCCCTCGACATCATCTGAGGAAACGAAGAGATACCGATGCCCCTACTCCCAGGACCTCTCCCAGGGTGCGTTCTGCCCAGTGTTTCGAAGCGAATCCGGCGGTGGCGACGCGGGCCTCCCAGGAGGCCCGAAGGAAGGTGACAACGAGGGAAGGGCAGAGGTGTGGGTACCTCCTCCTCCTCTGTTCCACATTCCCCGTGCAGTGCCTGCGCTGGGCTCTCGAGTTTGTTTTTGATCGGTGGGCCGGTACCTGCGGATGCTCGCTCGGTGGGCGACCGTGGCTGCCTCGTGCCAGGCTTCGGGCGCGGGCTGGCATCTCCAGATTGTCGCTCGGTGGCACGCCATGGGCTGCGTCTTGTAGATTTCACGTTGCGGCGTGCACGCGTGCACCACGTAGCCAAATCCCACTCCCCAGCTGAGTAGCACTCGACTCCCTCACCCCTTTTTGACCTATCCGCACAATGTGTTGTTATCCGCGCTGCGATCTCAAAACGTGTTATGGATGGTCGTCTGTTTTGACCCTGGATGTCGAATAACACTGTGGCCTGACGGCCATATGTTCCCCCTCCCCGCCACCGCCCGCAACTAACAGATTGCGGTGTACGTGCGTCGATATAAGGCTTGCTGTATTTTTTATAAACAAAAAACCTTCTCGCGAAGATCGATGCGGTGAACATGCGCGCGCCGCCTCGCGCGCGTGGCACATTTTGCCTACCCTCGGGGTTGCCTCGGCGCGCTCGACTCAAAAAAAGACATGCTTACAATGGGAGAGCTCGCACATTTCTGCAGTATGCCAGAGTCGGCTGGTCAGCGGATGCTCGAACATGACAGGAATGCCTCGCCGTAGAAAATAATCTGAACAGGGACAGAGCGACTTGAGCAAGACGATTGCCGAGATGCACAGCTGCCGCATCGGCAGCAGTCAGAAAAGAATGAGTAGAAAGTGCCTGGGATGCAGCGGCCAGCGCTGTACATGAGCTGCTACCTTGGGCTGCAGCTCGCTGGATTCTGCTGCGTGAAAGGCGCTGCTACCCTGGGCTGCAGCGCAATGCAATTAAATACCCCGGCATTGCCTATCCCTCGGCGCGTGGCGTGGCCGACCCTCCCCAAACTCCTGCCGCGGTTGGACAGCCATGGTAGTCCATTCCAATATATATATATATATATATACTAGAACCACGCGCGCGTTTCGCGCGCGCTTAGGTTCTAATCACTCCCGCGACCACACTCAACACCGCCAGTGCCGCCACGGCTACCACCGCCCTTTCCGCCATCACCGCGGTCACGACCACTTCTGATTACATGTCCATTATGGGCATGACCCCATATATATATGTATATATATATATATATATGTCTCTCTCTCTCCTTCTCTCTCATTGTCTCTCTCTCTCTCTCGTACTCCCACTCCCTCCCTCTTGTTTGATACTTCTCGACACACGCACGTGCACGCGCAATGCATATTGTGCTTACCTTCACACAACCTTGCGCACGCGAGAAAAGGCGGGAATCGCCGCCGTTATCACCACCATCAGAAGCATCACTTTTTTTACCGCCAACGCGTGGATATCATTGTCATCGTCGTCGTCACTCGCTTCGACGCCGTCCGTGCCCTTGCCGTCGCCATCGCCATTGCAATGGTCATCATCGTTGCCACCGCTGTCTACAGTCATCATGATACCGCGCCCGCCCGGGTCACCGACCCGCATTGACGTGCCCGTGCGCGAACGCACTCCTCGAGACGCGCCACGAGGCTCCCATTGGTAAGCGCCATCGCGGCCGCAGCAGTTGTACCGAACAAGCTGATTGCCCTGCGCACGAAATTCGCGCCCTAATGCGAGAGGAACTGCCGATCGGCAACCGAAGCCATGGCCAACTGAGTGTTGCCAAATAGATCGCGGGTGGGAGGGTGAGACGATCGCGAAAACAAAGGTGTTGACAACTCAGATACAGACAAACGTGTTTGCAACGCGTAGATTCCCTACCTAGGCTCTGCCTAGAAGTGTTCTTACTTTAGAACTTCAAGGGGCCGGGCAGTGTTACCCGCCCCGGGCGGTTCCCCCGGCATCCACCCCGCGGTTCCCCCAGTTGCGCCCTCTGGGCTCACCCAGCGTAGCTTAGCTAAGCTAAACTTAGCTCACCTAAGCATAGCCTAGCATAGCCTAGCTTAGCTTAGCTGAGCTTATCTCATCTCAAACTAGCCTAGCTTAGCTTAGCTTGACTTGGCTTAGCCCAGCCTACCCTAGCTTAGCTTAGTTTAACCTAGCTTAGGTTTGTTTAGCGCAGCATCGCGCAGCGCAACATTAGCACATCATATCATAGCATATCAAAGCAAAGCATAGCATGGCAAAGCATAGAATACCATAGCGCAGCATAGCATAGCATGTCATAGCATTGTTTAGCATAGCACAGCACAGCGCAGCATAGCATAGTGCAACATATCATAGCCGAACATAGCATAGCATGGCATAGCGCAGCATAGCATCTCATACCATAGCCTAGCAAATCATACGCAGCATACCATAGCATAGCGCAGCATAGCATAGCGCAGCACAGCAGCCACTGCTGCTGCTGCTGCGAATGATGCTTTCCTGGAGGCTCGAACTCCTAGGTAGGGTCGCACTGGGATAATTACGCTCAACATCTTGCAACGCATATATCCGCAACCGTCTCGCTGGTCTGGGTCCTTTGCCCAACTCTCTGAGCCTCGGTCCTCGATCCTGCGCCAAAGGTCCCGGCCCCAGTTGCCAGAATGTTCCGCGCAAAATTAGTGGAGCCACGCTCCGCGAATCGGCCCGAAAAATGCGCAACGACATGGCATGGCCTTCTTCGCTCCCATTAGCGGAGCGTCGCTGCGCGACCTCGAACCAGGTGCTTCGCTCCAATTAGCGAGGTGCCGTTTCGCAACTGGTGCCGAACCAAGGGGTTGCAATCGTTTCGCTCCTGTTGGCGGAGCGCCGCTCCGCTAATGGCTTATGAGTCGCAGACCAAAAAAAAAAACCTCGCTTCGCTCCCATCAGCAGCGCGCCGCTCAGCTAAATTCCCTCAGTCCGTCGACCGCTTCGCCCCCATCAACGGAGCCCCCTCCGCTAATCTCTCCCAGGCCCGGGGATTACGAACGCTTCGCTGCCATTAGCGGGGCGCCGCCCCGCGACAAACCAAAGGGGTGCAATCGCCTCGCTCCCGTCAGCGGCGCGCCGCTTCGCGAATCTGATTCAAACCAGAAGATGACGATTGCTTCGCGGAACGCCGCTCTGCTACTTGGCATCGGGCCAGGGGGGTGCGATTGCTTCGCTCCCATTAGCGGAGCGCCGCTCCGCTAATTTGCCTCAGACTACAGGGCCGCGGTCGCTCGGCTCCGATTCGCGAAGCGCCGCTGCGCGAATCTGTCTTGAACCACGGGGCCCCCATTGCTTCGCCCCCGTTAGCGGAACGCCGCTGCGCTAATTGGCCTCGGGCCAACATATTGCGATTGCATCGCTTTCATTAGCGATGCGCTGCGCAGCTCTTTTGCTTCCAACGGAATAAACATTGCTTCGCCCCCGTTAGCGGAGCGCCGCTTCGCTAATTGGCCTAAAACCGCGAAGATGGCAGATTGCTAAGTTCCCGCCAGCGAAGCGCCAATCCGCTTATGGCTCGTGCGTCTCATATCCAAAAGTTACGATCGCCTCGCCCCCATCAACAACGCGCCGCTCAGCTAAATTCCCCCCGCCCAAATGACGTCGGCCGCTTCGCCACCATCAACGGAGCCCCGCTCCGCTAATGTGTCCCAGGCCCGGGGACTACGAATGCTTCGCTGCCATTAGCGGGGCGCCGCTCCGCGACGAACCAAAGGGCTGCGATCGCCTCGCCCCCGTTGGAGGCACGCCGCTCCGCGTATTCGTTTCAAACCAGAGGGTGAAGGACTTGTCGCATACAGCGGCACCATGTCCCACTCCAGACACGCAAAGCCTCCTCGCCAGGTTCAACTTCTTGGCATCGTGTCCGTGAGAGCGGGGCACGCGTTCAAACGTCTGTGCCGTTTTCAGACCGACGATGTTGACGTTGCTGCCGATATCCAGAGGGATCACCAGCATCCCATCCAGCATGGCCCCACTGTTTGCAGCCAGGGCCAATTCATGTCGTCCCCCGAAAATTCCTGGCACTTCAGGCAGCGTTGTACCGTGCATGCCCTTGCGGCATCTCTGCTCCACCGCCCGATCGTTCCTCGTCAGAGACGTGAAAACGTGCATCTATCCGCGGGCCTCCTCCGCAATGGGGTTCTTCTCAAAAATCCAAGCCGCGGGATGCTCGTCGGGCGTGTGCGGGCGCGGTGCAGATGCGAGCGGCATGTTCATCAACGTGTCCGCGTCAGTGCGCAAGGCTACTTGGCCATCTGTGTTCACCATCAACAAAGTGCGCAGCGCGTCGCAGTCGGTCATCGCACTGATGCCGCTACGCGCGCTCGCCGGGCTCGCCGTCCTGCGCTGGCCACGCGGGCGGATGTCTCGCCCATAGGGCGCGTGTGTATGTGGAGATTGAAGCCGCTGCGTGCTCATTCCGGTGGCCCTCTCCATGCGCCTCAACCACATATCATTGTCCGGCACCGCTGCAGGTGCAATCGTAGCAGGTGCCCCTGCGTTGTCGGCTGTTTCCGCTACCAGTTGCATAGGCGCACCACTAGCAGGCGTAGCGGCTGCTGTCGCCTGCACCGCATCGGCTGATGGAGCAGGTTCCCCCGCGGGTGTTGTCGCGGCAACTGCCGTGTTGTTCGTCATCATCGCCGCGATGAGGTGGAGCGCTTCGCGAAGGTCCCTGAGCTCGTTAGCCCCCTCGGAATATTTCTGCATGACGATTTGCTGCATCTTGATCTCCGGCGAGGGCATCATGAAATTCAGCTGTGATTAGACCAACGCCCCTGCAAATGGCGCAGGGAGCCTCAGTTGCAGCACCTTCCAAAATACCCGCCAGATGTCTCCACATGAGGGTGCGCCACTCGGTCCCAACACCGTGCATGGACTATGCGGCCGCGCTGAAGCCTCCTGACCTTGTCGTGATGGATGAAGCAGTCCAGGCATATGGCACATTTGTTAATGTTACCGTCGCTGATGACCGGTGGCGTTGCCGATGACCTGGTACGCGTCTGGCGCTCCAGGAGTGGTTTCACAAATCTCATGCTGGATCGGTGGCTGCATGGCTGCAAGCGCTGCCAGGTTGCATGCAGGTCCCCCTGCTGCGATTGGAGTAGCAAGTTGCCCCGCGCGACCCAGCATCCTGTTTGCCTGCCGCTCGCGGTTGCGACGCTGGCGGGCCAACTGCATTGAAAGGTTGGCCTGTTGCGCCTCGTGGATGGCCAGGATCTCTGGGCGAAACTCCCCCATGGATGACGGCGCTACCAGGCCGGGGGCCTGTTGCGTCACATCTGAATCCATAGGGGTAGCCATATATCCATAATGAAGACTCTGACCGAGCGCACCTGACGTGTGGCCAGAGCCGCGTGTCAACTGAGACTGATAGAAGTCGTCGGCTGTCGCCCGTACAGACGGGTTCTCCGGCTGCGTTCCCACGCGAGGGTTACCCGTCACCTGAGCATGGTAGGCAGGATGCAATGGGAAGTCCATCGGTGGTGCTGTGGGACGCTCTGCGGCTGTCGGATCATATGTCGGATGACTGAAGAACGCCGGCACGTATCCGTACCTATTGGGGTTGTCCAGTGATGGATTTGGGTCCGGGACATACTCCCAAGGCGGCGCACAGCTAGCTCTAGGGAGGTCGATGCCATCCCTACGCGTACTCTGTGCGGTTTCGCGCATTTGCCGGTACATCCACTGTTGCTGACCAGCCAAGCCCCTTGTCCTCTGTGCAGCGCTGTGGTCAGGGAGCGCAGGTTGCCCCGCAATTGGACGCGGGGATGCGAAAGGCGATGTCGCCTGCAAGGCCTGGTAGAGCTGTGGGTCCATCCGAATGTTCTGGAGCCTCGCCTGTAGGCTGTTGGTGCTCCCAGCACTCTGCGGAGTCCCAAAGGGAGTCGCGGCCTTACTCATAACTGCAAACGACGCAGGTTGCCCTGCAGGTACTGGCAGCTGCTGTGTCTGGGCACGCCACGGATCGTTGGCGTACAGCATGTCGTTGGGAGTAATCCCGCTCGATGTCATACCAGTCACGTCCACACTCTGGGCCTGAATCCATGATCCGTCGGATCCCCCTGCAGATGTCCCCGCTCGGTACCCTGCTTGCATCATAGATACCGTAGAGAAGTCGACCTCCTGGATGGGCGTCGGTTCGGGACACTTCAAATTGTAGGGGGTCTTTGGGATAAACCAATGCTTTAACGATGATGCATTATTTCGAGATTCGTACAACTCGTCGAAGTAAAAATCATGGTTCATATAGTTCTGCTCGTTTCCCCACACGCACGAGGGATTGATCCAAACATGTCCCACGCGGTCATGCATGCACTTATCGTTGGGCAGAATACCTATGAACTGGACGATGTGAGTCGGGGGAATTCTGCCGTTCCTGCCTGCCGACATAATAAAATTATCTGCGGAACGCCAAATAAACAGACTATCACGAAGCAAGTTTTTCAAACTAGCCATAAATGGTACTTCGGAGTCGGCGCGCAGGACGGACTGGATCCTGTGGTCACCAGGTAGATCGGGACACGCATGAACAAACTGTCTGCGAGGCATGGCAGTCCTATGAAGTAGATTCGGGAAATTTTCCCATTTGGTACCATGAATGAAATACCAAGGTGCACCTGGAATGGTTAAACCCGGTATCCTTATATACGCTGACTAGAACCATCGCGCGCGCTTCGCGCGCGCTCTAGTTCTAGCTAGGTTTGATGCGCTTACTCATGGACTATAAGTTGTGCCGCTTCTTCCATCCAGGGTTTTTTTTGGAGGCCCTGTGGCAGCCTCTGAAATCTATATTTTCTCAAACTCTTCGGCTTTCAGCGTTGGAAGCGGGAAAACGTGAAAAGGCGAAAAACACAGAAAAACAAACAGCGGAAATCAACGATTTCACCCTTCTCGGGCTCTCTCGGGACGGCTCCCCAAGCTCTCTTGGGCTGTTTTTGGGGCCTCGTCGGGGCTTTTTTGGAGGCCTCTCAGGGGTCTGGGGTGTGTAGGAAGCCTCTGGGGGGTCCCGGAGTCCTCTCGGAGGTCTCTGGAAGCCTCCTGCTCCCGCTCTTGGGCTCATCTTGGGCTCCCGCTGTTGGGCTCCTGCTCCCGCTCTCGGGTTCATCGTGGGTGGGTGGTCCGGAGCTGTCCTGGGCGCCTCTTCGGCAATCTTGGGACCTATCTGGCCAGCTTGGGAGCCGTCTTTGGGAGCTTCTTGGGCGATCTTAGGGCCATCTTAGGGCGTTCGGCTCCGAAGCTGGAATCCACTATACTATGACACAGTAGCGTATGAGACAGCATACTACAGCATATGTTGGCAAGGTTCGATGTGCAAGGGCGGGGATTCTGATTCGCATGCTCGACCGCTAACTCCATACAACGAGCAAATCAGATATGCCCCTTCCAAGCGAAGCTGCCCCGACACGCCAAGAGCATGCCGTCGCAAACTAAGCTCCCTCTGGCCTGCAGGCCGCAGCCCCTGACCCAGACCGAGGGCTCCTCTGAGCCCGCGTGCACCGTCAATACGCGGCGCCGACTGTCGGCTCGAGGAGCAAGAGGAAGCAAAAGGGTGAAACACCAGTGCTGGTAGTACTATTATCAACCCTCCTGCTTTGGCTCGTCGTTTTGAATAGGGCGCTCTGGTCTCCAATTTTTCCGCCTCCCTCCTCCTCTTCCTCCCTCTTCCGCAGAGAATACACAACCAGGATACTATACAAGCCTGGGCCTCACATGTCCTTGTACGGCGCGTGTGGGACACAGGGAGGGCCCCCCCTGCGAAACCTGATGTGCTACCAGATAGCACGAGATGGCCACCCTCGCTCCGCACCCGCGAATGGTTCTGAGGGTTTCCCTGAGCTTCGCCACGACAATCAGTACAGTTGGATATAGGGAATCAGCTCCTGTGGTCACTGATGTACTGACTCGGCTGTCATTTTACTGGTAGTACCTCGGGCAACCAGCAGTATGGCAACCACAGGCCCCCTCGAGCTTCCAAGGGGACCGCATCCAAGCTCTTATGGCGGCCCCACCTGTGACAACCGTGGTGTCGATCAGTGCAACCACCAAGACCAGGACCCCACTACATTCAGCAAGACTCCCACGAGGCTCTTGGGCATCCGATTCCCAGGGCTCTCTCAGAAGTCCCACGGCCGTTGTGCGCACCCAAAGGGCACGCATCAGACCCCCTTTGGCAAGCCTCAAGGCGGGGCCTTCGAACCCAGCTATAAAATGACCTACCTGCCACGTATGTGTCAAGGACTTGCAGAGTAGATGTTTTTTTCAGTCGCTGCATGTTTTGTGAACCAGGTGCTGAGGAAGAGACAGACTGTGACGACAGAGAACGACTCTCCTCAGATCACGAGTTGTTGTCAAGACTATATGCCTTTTATGTACGCGACGTGGATCACAATTCCTCAGAGGCGTCAGATTGTGAACCCCCCAACAATAACAACATAAACAAACGTGCCGGTCCTGATGCCGCCACGTTCGTGGACCCCTGCTATGACTCCCACTATTGAAGGCACCCATCTTTCTTCCCCTAGCCCCCTGGGGCTTCGACGACAAGCCTGTTGGGCGGTACCGGGGATTGGCTGGAGATGTCCCGGCGGTGGGGGTCGGGGCCCAGGGGCGTACACACACACATATATATATATACACATATATATATACTATAGAACCACGCGCGCTACGCGCGCGCTTAGGTTCTAGTACACGTTTGAGGCACCGTCGGCGGGCAATTGGCGGACTCCATGACGCTTGTGTGCTATGGGTCGCAGGCCCGCTCGTCGGATGTTGTGTGTACTCTGCGGTGATCAGATCTTCTCCTATCCAGGTCCTGCTTTGTGGCACCTAGTGGCTTGTCGTGGCTCTCAGTGACTCCTCCTCCGCGCGCCGTCGATGTACACAAGCACGCCGTTACGCTGTGCGCCCCTCAACCCCAACCACTCGCGCGGGGCCAGCGGACGTGAAGCCGAATGCTGGAGAGCTATACTACTTGCGCCTTCTCCTCCTGCTCGTGACTGGAAAGGGCGTCACGTCATGAATGGCCCTGAAGCGCCACCCTCATCATGTTCCCGGACCGCCTTCCGGGAACATGATGGCGACGACTTCTGAAGGCGTCCAGTGGGCCTCTTGGGCCTCTTGGGGGCCTCTCGGAGGCCTGTTGGGCTCTCCTGGAGGTGCTCGGGGCGCGCTCAGGGCCATTTTTTGCCATCATGGGGGCCTCTGGGAGCCTCCGGGGAGGCTCTTGGGGGCCTGTTTGGGGCCTCTTGGGGCCTCGCGGGGCCTTCTTGGGGACCGCTGGGCTCGCTCAGGCAGTCTTGAAGCCCTGTCGGGGCTCTCCTGGAACCGTCTGGGGCGGCTCCTGGGCCATCTTGGGGCTCTCTTGGCCCGTCTTGGGGCGATTTTGGGAGTCTCTTGGGCCGTCTTGGGGCGGTCTTGGGGGCCTCTTCTGCCGTCTTTTAGTGGTTTTGGGAGACTCGTGCGCGGTCTTGGAGCGTCGGAACCCCGAAAAAGCGAGAAGGCCAAAAACCCCGAAAAAAATAAAAACCAACGATTTTGGCTTGTCGGGGCTCTCTTGGGAGGCCTCTTGGGATGCCTTCGGGGCCTTATGGAGCTCTTTTGGAACGTCTTCGGGCCTTCCTGGCCATTCCTGAGGCTATCTATGCGCGTCTTGGAGCGCTCGCGGGCCGTCTTCGGCAGTCTCAAACTGTTCCTGGCGGTCCAAGGGGCCCTCCGGGACGCTTCGGACGCTCCCGGGGGCGCCCTGCACCCCCCATGGAGATTACAGGCACCGCCCCGGGCCGCCCCCGACCGCCTTCCGGGAACATGATAGGGACGACCTCCTGAGGGTCTCCAGTGGGCCTCTTGGGGGCCTCTCGGAGGCCTGTGGGGCTCTCCTGGAAACGCCTTGGGGCGCGCTCAGGGCAATTTTTTGGCATCTTGGGGGCCTCTCGGGTGCCTCCGGGGAGGCTCTTGGGGGTTTCTTTGGGGCCTCTTGGGGCCTCGCGGGGCCCTCTTGGGGCCCGCAGGGCTCGCTTAGGCAGTCTTGAAGCCCTGTCGGGGCTCTCCTGGAACCGTTTTGGGCGGCTCCTGGGCCATCTTGGGGCTCTCCTGGGCCGTCTTGGGACGAGTTTGGGGGTCTTTTGGGCCGTCTTGGGGCGGTTTTGGGGGCCTCTTCGGCCGTCTTGAAGCGGTTTTGGGAGACTCGTGGGCCGTCTTGGAGCGTCGGAACCCCGAAAGAGCGAGAAGGCCAAAAACCTCGAAAAGACGATACACATCAACGATTTTGGCTTGTCGGGGCTCTCTTGGGAGGCCTCTTGGGATGCCTTCGGGGCCTCATGGAGCTTTCTTGGAACGTGTTCGGGCCTTCCTGGCCATTCCTGAGGCTATCTATGCGCGTCTTGGAGCGCTCACGGGCCGTCTTGGGCGGTCTCGAACTGTTCCTGGCGGTCCAAGGGGCCCTCCGGGACGCTTCGGACGCTCCCGGGGGCGCCGTGCACACCCCATGGAGATGACAGGCACCGCCCCGGGGCCCTACTCTGATATATATATATAATAATATATATATATATATATATATATATATATATATATAATATATATATATATACATATATATATAGACATATATATATATATATATAGCTCTGAATGTTTTATCCAGGCGGTGAACAATTCTGCTACTGCGCATCGTCCGTCATAGCGAGAGCTGTGACACGATCCAAACTTGACAACCCCAGAGTTGCATTGAAATGGGTTGGGCGAGTCTGGAGTGACTCCAAGCTGTAAGCGGGTAGGAGCACAAAAACAGAGGGCTGGGGAGAGAACGCTGTAGTGACAATGGGATAGGCCTCTCTCAACCTTCAGCGCTGGCACAAACAGTTCTTCTGAGCGCTTTTCCATCAGCGACAAGGGGATAAATCACTCTCGACCTTCACGCGCAAGCACAAACAGTTCTGCATGCTTTCTCCAGGCGGTAAGCAATTCTGCTACTGCGCATCGTCCGTCATAGCGAGGGCTCTGACACGATCCAAACTGGACAACCCCGAGCCCGAATGGTTCACAGGGTGGCAGTGGGTGGGCGTTCAAAAAGCGACTTCTCTAAGTGGCTAGCACGCGCGAGCCTAGAGGGAGCAAGACGTGTCTGCGCCATGAAATCGGCAAGCTTCCTGGGGTTGGCGGCAGCAACAGCTGTCCATTCTACCCCCGGAGAGGCCAGACCTTCTAGGATAACAGGTTGTTTCCCCGAAAAGAAGCAGCACCCTTTGAACCTCAGAAGACCCGTGAGAGCTTTGAGAGGTCCTCGGGGAACACATTGCAAAGAGGAAGTTTGGTTCGCTTCCTCCATCTAGCACCGTGCCCACACTGGTCCAAAGTAACAAAGAGGCAGATATATTGCTGAGCCAAACGGATCAGCTCGGGCGCATGCCAAATTCGTGAATTGATCGGGTGTTCTAACATAACAGGTATGCGCGAGCGACAGAATGTTCTCAACAGCCACAACGCAGAACGAAACGTCTGATTGCCAAGGCGCAATCTCTCACGTTGACGAGGGGTCAGATCGTTCCACGGCAGTCCCCATGGTTCATTCTTTGAGCGAATCTTGTGGCCCCCGCGCACGGCAGCTACACCCCAGGACCCGCGCGGAGGCGCAAGACTGGCTGCAGCTACCTCGCCTCGCAGGACTTGACACTGGATGTGCCTGCGAACGCGGCGAAGGCATAAGTCCTCGCCAGCCCCCCTCGCAGAGTCATACCCTCTAGCCTGACAGCCCTGTCTCAGGCCCGCTGCGCTGACGGCGCCGCTCCCCGCGAAGCAGTCGACGAGGATTTCGCCCCGCCCGCAGCGCCCGGCAAGTGAGGGCTGACTTCGCGAGGGCGTCGCAGCACGATGTCCGATAGATGTCTTTCGCACAACTCGCATGCGATTTGGAACCTTGGGTGGGGCCTGGCCCAGCTCTCTCCCAGCCTGGCCCCCTTCTCGTAGCGGATCGTTGACCTGACTTGCTTCCATTGCCCTCGACGCTGGACCTCGTCGGCCGTGCGCCAGCCCCTCGACGCATCTATGGAGGGTCCGCTGTGGCGCGTCTGGTATGGGATGATCCTGTCCTCTATGCCCAGCTCCTTCACGCTGCTCTTGAAGGCACGCATGTAGGCCGGATACTCGAAAGTGAACACGAGGCCGTCGGGATCGCCCTTGACCAGCAGCGGCCAGAGCGGAGTCAAGCACTGCGCCCACTCGCTGTCGAGGGCAATGCACACATCCGCCAGGCCCGTCTTCGACCTCTCGATGCGATCGCTGGGGAAGAAGAGGATGCTCCAGCTCTTGGAGACGCCGGGCGTTGGCTTGATGAGCACCCTCCTCCGCATCCTCCGCAACACGAGGAGCGCGCACATCAGCAGCCCCTGGGTCGCGTCCAGGCGCCGCGCTAGGGTGGCCCAGACTCCCAAGGCCCACGCCTGGCGGCTGCGAGCGGGCGCCCGCTTGCGCCAGCCTCGCAGCGCTCGCCAGGCATTGGGCAGCTTCTGGGAGCCCCACTTGCCGAACTCCGGCCTCGAGTACATGAGGCCAGCTAAGACCTGTTCTCCCTTGGCCGCCCCGTGGCCCTGGAAAAACTGGTAGTTGAAATACTGGGGCAGCGCCTCGTCCACTTGGGCGGCCGATCTCAGCGCCATGGCCAGGGGGCGGTCGCAGTAGGCGATGAACTCCACAACGCCCCTCTCGCACCGCTCCCGCACGGGCTTCGTGACGCTGCTGGCCTCGAGGAAGTTGAGCCCGCCATTCATGGCCCTGGTCGCCGCCTTGGAGAGGAACTTCGACCGCCGCTGGCGGGCCTTCTTCCTCAGCGCAGCCGCCCGCTTCGGGGCGGCGCGCTTGCCTCCGCTCTGCTCGCTCGCGGTGCTGCCGCTGTCGTCGACCTCGTTGCAGCCGCCCACGTCTATCTGCCACCGCTTGCGCCCTGCAGCGGATGGTCGCACAGCCGGCGGGCTCAGCCCCAGCCTTGCCCCCCGCGCGGACCGCGGGGCCAGGCGCGAGACCAGGCCCCATGAGCGCCCTCGCGGGTCAGGCGCGCCCCTCGCCCGGGGCCGGGGCGGGCGCGGGTCGCGCAGGCCCCTCGGCGGATCATCCTCAGACAGAACGGCATGAGCCAAGACGTTTACGGAGGAGCCGCCATGGGGCGGAAGCGGGGGAGAGAACGGGCGGAGCATTACGGTCAGGAAAATAGAAGGGAGAGGGCTTCTCATTGTCATTCATCTCCGCCCCAAAAAAACGGCGAAACCTGGCGTCTAGCTCAAAAGAGTGCTTGAATCGGGCCCGCTGAGCACCCTGGAACCCAGGTCCGCAAAATTGAACTCTGAGGGGATCCAGCGGACGAGAAGTTGCATGTTCCTAGAAAGGCAATAGGCCTGGATGCGTCGGATAATGAGCAGCCTAAAATCGTGACACCTACTACGACTGACAGCAATGACGACTGACATATTATCACCTAGAACCAATTGCCTCAGATTGTGGGCTCCCTGGAAGATGGCCAGACGCTTGACGGCCACGAGGACCGCCCGTGCTTCCTTCAGAAGACTCTTTTCATCGAACAACCACTTACGCACATAGCAAGCGCGCCTTAGACTGGAAGAGAGGAGCCTGGCAGGCACCTCGGCAAAACTAGAGTCTACGTCCAGGCGCCCTCGGTTCTCGGGCCTGCGTCCGAGTCGGACACTCGCCGCTTGCCCGACGTGTCGCTCCAGAAGCCCGCGGCCTCCAGGGCAGACTCGCAGGCCCCGCAGCCCCCGGACCGCTTGCAGCGCGAGCGCTCCAGCACCCGGCCCACGGCGGAGACATCCTCCGGGTCCCACGTGGCCTTGGCGACGCCCATCCCCTCGACGGAGCTATCAGTCTCGAAGACCATCGGGTTCCACGGCCGCGTCCAGTCGCTCTCCAGGAACAGCATGAGCCCTTTGAACGCGCGGGGTTCCTGCTGGCACTCGTCCCAGAGGTAGCCAGCCCCGTCGCGCTACCTGTGCATGAAAGCGTGCGCCGTGTGCCACACCGAGAGGCGTCCTCGGTAGGCGAGACCGGCGAAGGCACAGTGGCCGACCACCGCCTCCAGCGCCCAGCCCGAGCACTTCGGGCGTCGAAGAAGAGCCTCGACGGCGCGGCGGATCAGCCACCACCGCTCCGAGGTCACTCGCGATCGGAGGCCCTCGCCCAGCAGCTCGACGCCCAGCGTCTTGCACGCCTCGTCGGCCACCGCGGACTCGTGCAGCACCAGGCCCAAATCGGCAAAGTGTCGCTGTAATCTCGAGCGCGAAAGATACCCGTACCCTTACCCAGACGGGGTGGCAAGGGGCCCTCGGGGCATCACCCCCCCTGGGTCCGGGTCGGCTCCCGAAACCACCATACATGCCCGTACCTAGACGGGGTGGCCCAACCACCGCCCCAGCTAGGTCCGGGTATGTATGGTTGTTTCGGGCACCGACCCGTACCCAGACGAGGCGGCGGCAAGGCCGAAAACGCTCTAGCGGGCGGCCCTTTTCACCACAGCTGACCCCGGGTCCGGGCATGTTTTGGGCTAGTGATGTAAGGCCGAGATGGCCTCCCCGACCTCGTAGCGCATGGTGCGCAGGATCCCGATGTTGTAGACGTACACGTGGTGCTGCGCCTGACCCGCGGCCGTCTCTGGTTGCAGCGCCCTCAGGGGCGGCCCTCTGTCATGGAGGGGGGGGCCCAGGGGAATAGAGGCGCCTCGCAAGGTCTGCAGCTCGTTTATACGCTGGGCAAATCAGAGACTCCATGTGAATCCCATCGGCAGCACAGCCCACGCGGGATACACCGGCGAAGTTCTACCCAGGCGCCGGCCTCCAGTCACAGTCCCCTCGAGCCCGAAGACGTGCGCCGGGGCCGCAGGCAGCCCGAAGTACGCGGACATCTCGGGCCTCAGTTTCAGGCAGTGGAAGCAAGTGGCCACGTCCGACGTGCCCACCACGAGCCTGAGCTTGCTGAGGTACTCCACCGCCTCCGGGTTCCGTGGCGCCATGACGGCCGGCAGTGCCGCCTCGCCCCGGCTGATGCCCTCGGCCGTCAGCAGGTCGACCCCGGGTGGGTCAGCAAAGACCTCGCTCACACGACGAGCATCGACGATCAATCGGAGCGACTTGCCATCACTCTTGAGAACGCAGAACAACCCCATCCGACACTTCGGAGTCACAGTCCAGTCGACCATGCCGATGCCGAACAGCTTCTGAACTAGACGCTGGTATTCCTTCTGGTGGAACTTTAATTTGGGGTCCAAGTATGGCTCGATCTTGGGCAAGATGTCACCTTGCCTCAGCATGCGCTCTTGATAATCCAACAAGTATCTAGCGACCTCCTGCGGGGCTACCCCATCAGCATAGGGGCAGCTCCGAACGGACTTTGGCATGGAGATGCGGTCGAGCTTGAAGGGCGCGACACGAGAGGTGGCCACCCCCGCCTCATACGGCGAGTGGCCGCGCAGCACCCGCTTGAGGGCTGCCGTCGCTGAAAGAGCGGGGCCCGGGCGCCGGCCCCATGCCAATCCTCGAACTCGCTCGCGAAGAAGCCGCTGGGCATCATCCATGGGAACCTCTCGCCCGCTCGATGCCCTGCCTGCCAATTAAGTGCACTGAACGCCGATCTACAGCTGCTCTCTGCGCCTCGCCCTCGCGGCCCCCGCCGAGGCGGCCGCCAGCGGTGGCGGCGCGTCCAGCAGGGGCGCAGGAAAGAGATCTCGTGGCCCTCGAGTGGCCGCAACGCGGCCTGGGGCGGCCCCTAGAGCTCGGCCGAAGTCGGGGCTCTCCTCGGCCAGCCCTCCGCTCATACTGCAGCGGGGGGGGCGCCAGTCCCGCGGCCTTTGTCGCCGCGCCCGCGCCCGCCCCCGCCGCGACCCCCCCCGCCTTCGCCTCCGCCGTCGGCCCCGCCGCCAGCTGAACCTCCGGCGCCGTACTCGGCCGGAGATCCACGCAGCCCGCCGCGACGCGAAGCTGCGCGTCTCGGGGCCGACCGCGTCCTCGGCCGACAGCTGGCCAGTGTAGTAGCGGGTCAGGTCCCAGGCCGGCCTGGCTGGATTGGCATGGGCCGCCACGATGCCAGCCATGCGTCGGCATATCGCCTCGATGCACAGCAGGCCGCCGACGTCGACCTGGTCCACCGCCCCCGCGAGCCAGAGGGACTCCACGAGGGTCCGCATCTCATGTGCGACTCGGTCCGCCCCGGCAATCCCATCCACTCGCGCAGCCATAAGCGAGGGCCCCCACCTGTCTGCAGCATACGTTTGGACATCGGGAGCGCAATCGGAGGGCCCTCCATGTGCTGCGACTCGTTGGTCTCGCTACTGCTCTCCTGGACCACCTGCTTCCAAGACTTGTAGCGCTCGCCCTGGCCGTCGAAGTCGATCACCATGGTCCGAAGATCGCCAGTCTCGACGGCCGCCTCGGCGGCGGCGGCTGGCGGGGGGGTGGCAGTCCCGCCCGGGGCCTCAGGCAAGGCCCTGCCCAGCCGGTCGCGAAAGTCGGACTCGTGAAAGCCGGGCTCCTCCCTGGCGATCCCAAGGCTGTCCTTCAGCTCGTCGTAGCGGTGCTTCGTGTAGCCCGGGGCCGCCTCGGGAGCCATCCCCTCGATGCGCCGCCAGCGGTCGTCCAGCTTCGCGAGGCCGTCGAGGCCGCCGGGCGTCCGCAACACCTTCGCGCCGCCGTCGATCTCCGTGCCGATCGTGCGTCGGCCGGTGGGCTCCGCCAGCACCCAGATGTAGCCCTCGTCCACATCCGCGGCGGCCGCGGCCGTCAGCTGGTCTGACGCCGCAGCAAGTGGCGCCGCCGGCGGGGGGCGGCCGTCGCTCCCCGCCGGGCCGGCCGCGGGCCCGGCGGGCCGCCTCGCCGAGGCGGCAGCGGCTGCCTTGGGGGAAACCTTCCCCGGCGTCCGGCGCGTTACCAGCAGGCCTGGCGCGAAGTCCTCCAGCGGCACCCGCTCGCACGTGGGGGTCAGCACCGTCGTCACCTCGGGGGCCCCGCGCCCGAGCTCGGCGCGCACCACCGCTCGGCCGTCCCGGAGCAGCTCACTCAGCCCGTCGGCGTCCGGGTACTCGCGGAAGCGGTAGACCTTCATCGGGAAGGTAGCTGGCACTGTGCCGACGTCGTCGAGCGGGATGGTGTCTGCCACCCCCCAGTCCTCGTCTTTCAAGACAGGCTCGATGTAGACGTCTCCACCTGGCGACGCGATGCACCACTTCTTCCTGTCAACGGGCCACAGCAGCACCTTCTCGTGGACGACCTCGTCATCCGTGAACGTCGTCACGATGAGACCGCCCGGCACCAGATCACGCAGCCACGCCGCCTCCGCGTCGCGCCGGAGCAGTGCCATGGCTGCGGCGGCCCCGCCCGCACAGGGCCCTCACGGACCACCAGAGCAGCTGGCCGACGAGCACCGCGCTTGCCCCTGCCCCCACACACGACCGCGGGTCGGGCACATCTGGGCACGGCGGGGCTACGTGGCACGGCGCGCACGTGACCTCTTGGCAGACGAACGCCTCCTGCTCGTGGCCTCCCTCAGCCGCCTCGGGCTCAGGTGACCACCGGTCAGCCAGCAGCCCACGCGCCAGCTGGCCCGCCTCGGCGGCGAGGATGACCCACACGGGATAGAGGGCGCGCTCGGGCCGGTCTGCAGGCACGATCTCGCCCATGCCCCGGAGGGCACCTTTGAGCACAAAAACAGGGGGCTACGGAGAGAACGCTGTAGTGGCAATGGGATAAGCCTCTCTCAACCTTCACCGCTGGCACAAACAGTTCTTCTGAGCGCTTTTCCTGAAGCGACAAGGGGATACGTCACGTGCATGCACATACATACATACATACATACATACATACATACATACACACACATACATACATACATACATACATACATACAAACATACATACATATATACATACATACATACATACATACATATATATATGTATGTGTATATATATATGTAGAGAGAGAGAGAGAGAACCATCGCGCTTGCTTCGCGCGCGCTCATGTTCTAGCCCAGGCGGGGGGAGGCACTGGACGATCTTGGACAACGCTATCAAGCACAGGCGCGCGACGGCATCTGAGGAGCTTCTGGGGTGTTCCGCATGCTTCGTCAACTGGCTGTTGGAGGCACCTCTTCCTCGTCGGACCACTTGGGAGCCTCTTGCGGCCTCCTGTGGGCCTTTTTGGGGGAACGCTCTGCTGTTGGGTCGCGTTCCCCTTCTTGGGCCTCTCTTGGGGCTCTTGGGGCCCTCGCGGGCCGTCTTGGGCGCCTCAAGCACCGTCTTGGGGCCCTCGCGGGCCGTCTTGGGGCCCTCTTGGAGGCCTCTTCCTTTATATTGGAGCGGTATTGGAAGCCTCTTGGGCCGTCTTGGAGCATCGGGATGCCAAAAGGCCAAACAAAATTAAAACCCGTCAAAGCCCAATCGTAAAACAATGAGTTGCGCCTCTACGGGCCACCTTGGGAGATCTCTTGGAACCTCGTGGCCCCTCTTGGGAGCTTCTTGGGGATTGGAGGCCTCTTGGGACTTCCCCAGAACCTCTCGGGGTAGAAAGCTCGGATTCTCGGTTCGTGTTTCCCTTCTTGGGCCTCTCTTGGGGCCGTCTTGGGGCCCTCTCGGGCCGTCTTGGGCGCCTCAGGCACCGCCTTGGGGCCCTCGTGGGCCGCCCAGGGCCCTCTTGGAAGCCTCTTCGGCTATCTTGGAGCTGTCTTGGAGGCCTCTTCCTCCTCCTCGTCCCCCTCCTCCTCCTCCCACTCCAACTCTCTCTCCTCCTGATCTTCCTCCTCCTCCTGCAGCGTGTTCCGGAAGGCTCCCGCCGGAACATGCTGTGCACAAGTGCTGTCACTGCTCCCGCCACCGTGCCCTGGGTGGTGGGTCAGAGGCCTCATGGGTGTTGGTTTGGATCTCGTGGTTGGCCTGTCGGGGACGTCGTGAAGGCAGTTTCGCAGCTTCTCGGTAGGTTTTGGGAACAGTTCAAGTGCCTCTTGGGGGCCTCCTGGGGCCTCTTGAGGCCTCTTGGGGGCTCCTTGGGGCCTCCTGGGGCACTCTTCAAGCGGGAGGGTCGAATTTTGGAGTCGTGGTCCCCCTCTTGGGCGCATCTTGGGGCCGTCTTGGGGCTCTGTTGGGCTGTCTTGGGCGACTCTGGGGCCGTCTTGGGGCCCTCTTGGGCCGTCCTGGGGCACTCTTGGGGGCCTATTGAGCCGTCTTGGAACGTGGGACAGCCGAGAAGGCTGGAAGGCCAAAATCGTTCCCGAAGAGGGCCCCAAGTCGGCCCAGAGAGGCTTCCAAGACGGCGCCCGACGGCGTCAGACGGGCCAAGAGCCCACCAAGACGGCCAAAGAGGCTCCCGAGAAGCCCCCAAAGGTCCAAGAGGCTCCCAGGAAGGCTCCCAGGAGGCCCCAGGAGTGTCCACAAAGGCTCCCAAGATGCCCCCTCCTCCTCCTCCTTCTCCTCCTCCTCCTCCTCCTCCTACTCCTCCTCCTCCTCTTCCTCCACCTCCACCTCCACCTCCGCCTTCTCTTGATCTTCCCCGCCATCCTCCCTCAAGTGTTCCCCGAAGGGTTTCCACAACGGTTGGGAGAACACATGGCCCGATACCTTGGCAGAGCTTTTGCCACAACGCTCGGCCACATGGGCGATTCTAGAAGGCGGGGGGGCGGCGGTGATTCGCCGTAGGCGTCTTCGACTATCTTCTATACATTGCACCGCTGAGGTTGTACTCGACAACTTGCACCCGATAAGTTGCACCACGTAACTTGTATCCAATATGATGCGCCACGCGGATGGGAGGGTGGTATGTTGGCGCGAGGTCTGGGGTTGACAACTCATTAGCGGAAAGCTTCACTACAACACGTAGATTGCATGCTGCAAGACGCAGGAACGCCCATCCAGAGTACAAGCACCCACTGTCTTCGGGTCCACGCTGGCGAACATATGATAAATCAGGTCTACTCAATGCCAGTGAGACTACGACGACGACATCTCTGGCCTACGCGGAGGTCGGCTAGCTAGACCCATAGCTTCGAATATATGCAAAAACAATGACGTGCTGGCAGCCAAAATCTTGGGCCGACATTCGACGAGATTAGAGGACGGTGCTGGTCATAAGAAGCAACCGGCTTGTATCACATGGTGGCCTGTGCTGATGAACTGATATTGGCGAAATGCGAACGCCATCCTAGTCATCATCTGCATCTGAATCTGGATGTGGAAATGCAGATGCATCATCAAGTGCAACGTGGGCTCCTCCTTGAAGATGCTGTCAGCTGGCGAGTGCACTTGTGCTCGATGCAACTGGGTGAGTCGACGGCCTTCATCAGATAACAGATAATACCAAAAAACCATAGCTGTGCAAAACGAAACGTAAACAACTACAATACGCGCTGGCTTTGAGCACAATCGGCAGCAGAGTCGGGAGAAATCGAGTGGGGGGAGTTCGGCAGGCTAGTAGGCCGCCATTGAGAGATCGGAGTCCAAATCGGAGCCCGAAACCGAGTCGAATCGGAACCAGAATCGAACCGAATCGACCCGGAAGAATCGAAACGAGCCCCGGGCTCCCGCAGGCGATACGGAGAATGAACGACGCACATGCGTGCCATCGGTGGGGACGATCGGGCAAACACACGTCGTTGGGCTGACATCAGAGGGGCCAAAAAATGCACAAACCTAAACTTTTGGAGGCCCGCGCGGATTTCTCGGATCTGCGCTGGACCCCCCCCCTGGCGCGCGGAGCGCGCCAGGGGCGGCGCTGGAGGCGCGCCGCTGGTGGGGGACCCAGCCCAGATCCCCAGGCAGAGGACGCCAGCGAGGGGGGACCCAGCGCGGATCTGACAATTCATGCTCGTGGCGTGCTGTCCCTTGCCCTCACTCTTCCAAGCCTTCCGCACTCTTGCGCCTCGTGCAGCGCTGCGTTTTCTTGCACCCCGTCAAGTTCGCAGCCGTTCCGCTGCATCCCCGTCCGCGCCTTCCGCGGAGGCCGGAAGGCGTGGAGGGTCGAGGTGAAGGGTTTGTTATTCGAGACACGCATCCTGAGGACTATCGATCGTCGGCGGCGCGCACGGGTGACCCTCGGGCATGGGTGGCATCAGGTGCGCGGCTGTCGGGCGGGGGGGGCGGGGGCGGCGCCGAGCTCGAGCTCGCGAGCCGCTGCCGTCGCAGCGCGCGCGGCCCACAAAACACCACACGGGGAGGGCGAGACGCCTCCGGGGCGCATTCGGGAGGGAGGGAGAGGAGAGCGAGAGAGAGAGAGAGAGAGAAGAGCGCAACGTGATTTGGCCCAGGGACGCGCAAACAAATATACGCAAATCCCAGGACCCCAAATATTTCCCAATGTTTCCTGGACTATCGTCTTCCCCTCCACTTTCCATAGCTTCCCATATTTTCCTGGGGAATGACGGTTGTTTGTGTATGTGTTGTTGTCTCTCTCCTGATAGTACCCATATTGATCAACTGCGGACTGTGAAGGATGAGGGGGAGAATTGTTTGGGACTGCAGTGGAACTCATGGAGGCCCGTGCTTCAACAAATTCGAC
>CAUYUJ010000226.1:587146-617146 GCA_963575745.1 Prorocentrum cordatum | reverse complement strand
AAAAGGAACGGTGATCATGCAAGGATCTGTGGAGCAGCGAGCTAGCCCCGAACCCGAGCTGCTCCCTGTCCCAGCGCTTCGGCTGCACGCCTGGGGAAGGGCCTCGAGGGGCCCGAGGGCCCGAGAGCAGCTGGAGACCCTCCGCGGGCCCCTGTGCGTAGGGGGAAGGAGCAACGATCAACGAGCCGGGACATCAGATCGAGTCGCAAGGTGCGTCGGATCGAGAATCATCGGCACGGAGTCGGAACCGAACCAGCTCGGGCCGCGCCGAGATGCATAACGGCGCGCACGCAAGACTCGGGCCGCACCGGCTTGCCGCAAGGTCGGCACCGCATTGGGCCCGCAGGAGTCGAGATCGGATCGGATCGAAGTGGGCCCCGCTCCGTGGCGGCCTCCCCGCCCCGCCGGCGCCCCCGCGCTCGTCCCGCCCCGCCGCCCGCGCGATCCTCCCGCGGGCCGACGAGGCCCGATGGGGGCCGCGCGGAGGGTGGCGACCCTCCCGGGCCCCTGGCCGCCCAGGATCACCTCCTCACTCCGTGGCGGCCCTCTCCCCCCCCGCCTCGCCGACGCCCCGCGTTCGCCCCTCCCTCTGTTGGCTGGGTCTCTCGAGGTCTCCGCCGCCTCGGACGGTGTGCGTTCGTGACGTGGGCGCGGCGGAGCCAGAGGAAAGCGTGGCGCCGACAGCGGAGCTCCGCACCCGCGTCAAATGCTCCAGCGGGCAAGACTTGGCGGCGCGCACAAGGGGGTCGGGGGAGGGAGGAAGGCTTCTTAGAAGCAGGCTGCTTCTTAGAAGGCGCAGGCCTTACATCTACAGACAAGGCCCGTGCCTGCTAAGAAACCTCCTACGACCATACTCACAAGAACAAACATCCGATCGAAAAGAACCCGGACAACCCCCTGGACAATCTGGTCAACCCCTGCTGATTCATGATGACAAAACGGCCTACGCTGAACAAATCCTTGGACAACCCAGCGGGGATCCGGACAACCCCTCCAGACACCCCCCCTTGGACAAGCCTCCCCCGGATTTGTCTGGTAAGAAACCTTCCCCCCTCTCCCTACCCACCGTCTGCGCGTGGCTGAACGAACACAGCAAGGCCCCGAGACAGCGAGGCATTGCCAGTGTAGCTCAGCATCAACACATCGGGCGGGGCGCCCCCCCCCTCGCCGACGCCCCGCCTCCCGCACGCGCCTCCCGCGGGCCGCCGAGGGGCGAGGAGGCAGCGCTGAGGGCGCGGACAGCCCTGATGAAGGGGGCCAGGGACACACACACACACACAACTGCCAGGATTCCCTGAATGTTTCCATGTTCTCTGGATTTTCGTTTACCCCTCCACTTCCCAGATTGTCGAATATTTCAATGGGAATCGGCGTTTATTTGGGTCTGTGAATTTTCCTTCCTGAACTGAGACTCGACACAACGAAAAAAATACAGCATGCACTCTTCAATGATCCTTCCTCGCGATGGCGACCGTGACCAGCCCCGCCACTCCCCCTCTCACTCCCCGCTGGTCATGTCACGATTCGCGCCAGCGCCATATGGGGATGAGCCATTCCTGAGCATTCCCAGACGGCGCCGGCGCGAATCGTGACGTGACTGCCTGTTGCCGCCAGGGGAAAGAAAAAAAACCCATCCCGCCCCCCCCCAACACACACACACAAATACACATACACACAAATACACATACACACGCACATACACACGCACATACACACGCACATACACGCGCACGCGCACGCGCACGCGCGCGCGCGCGCGCGCACGCGCGCACGCACCCAACAACAACAAAAAAAGCCAGCGCCCTGGCACCCTCCGTCCTGCGGCACTCTTCGAGCCGCAGCGGTCCGCGAGGGCCCAGGGGGCCAGACACGAGGCGCAAGTCGCCCGCTGCAACACACAACTGCGACGCCAGGACCTTGTAGGGTCGGCCCGGCCCCCTCGGGCCTTCGGGCCGCAGCTCGGCTCTCAGGGCGGCCGCTCGGCACGATCGGGGCAAGCCCCGGAGGCGCCCCTCGGCGCAGCGCAGCCGCTGGCGAGCACCCCGTGGCTTTCTCATGGGAGGGCAGAGTCTCCGCCCCGATGACAGACCACCCCCACACGCGAGGCCGTTCCGCAAACGCGCCCAGAGAGGGAATCAAACAGGGCAGGGCTGCTTGATAAACGCCCAGGGCCGTTCGCTCCGGGTGGTTTTTCCTCCATTGATGGAATGCCGCTGGGACTCCATGAGAACGCCCGACTACCTCGAACATGAGACGCGATCGGCGCCAGAGCCGGCGTGGCGCTGGCGCAGACTCGAGCGCGCGCGCGAACGCGCGCGGGCGAAGACGCTTCTGTGGCAACTCATGGGAGCCTCCCGTGCCGTCCTGCGAGCTCTTGCAAATCGACGCCAACTGAATCGACGCTAGATCGGCGCAGCTACATCGATTCTGAGGAGCGAACGCGCGCGGAGTCATTCTATCAACTGAGTCTCGAAGATGTACAAGGCTCCCAGGAGCACTCTGAGTCAAGAGTGACGCAAGTTGCCAGTCTAGGGTTCTAGGGTCCCAACGCCAAGCAGATTGCAACCAGTGGAACAGTGTTGCGCATGTAGCATTATGTTTGAGGGTTTTGTGAGCTATCATTATTTGGAGGCCTTCTGGATGTGATCTGAGTGGATGCAGTCGCAGGATTGCCGCGCATCGCCGACGTCGGCTATACATCGGCGACATCGGCGTGGAGAAAGTTGGGCTGCGCATCGAGCTGCATTGCCGATGCATCGGCGATGCGTCGCGATCCTCCGACAACATCTGCTCGGCCTCCATCTGGGAGGCCTAGGTTCTCATCGGCGACTCCGAAGGGTGTGGTTGTGCAAAGGGTGTGCTTTGCAACGGGCACCCCAGGGGACACCCTGGGGGGCTCCGCCGCGCCCCGAGGAGGCCTGACGAGGACAGCGTCGTGCCCCCCAGGCCCCGACGGCGCCGATCGCAAACCACACCCAGGCGCAACCACACCTTTAGCAACGAAAAGAACCGGCTCTTACGCGAGATGGCATAGCGACTTTACGCGGTGGCTTACGTGGACCGCCAGCGCGGGACGCCACGCTGGAAGCGAGGGCCCTTGCGCGCGACCGTACGCGAGCAACTTACGCGCCAATGTCGGCGTAATCGAACCCGTTTTTTTCTGGCCCTGGCCCATCTGGGAGGTCTAGATTCCTGTGGCTTCCATAAGCTTGTGGACGCCCGAAGTTGATGCGGAAAACATTGGTGCGATACCCAAGAGTAGAAGGCTGTCCAAACCCGACAGCGGCCTCTGATAGGCATGCGGCCTTCTGCCTCGAATGGACAACGCCCACGACGATCCCGACAGCGAATCTTGCTCAAAATGAACAAGAACTGAAGCTGGTATTCGTGCCCTCTCCTTCCGTACCAATTTCGATCGTGCCTGGAACTGCTGGGGCATTTAGTGACCCTGGTGAGCGCACACCCGGGTCAGTCGGGCCTGGCAGGATCCTGCAAGATCTTGCAAAATCCTGCAGGATCCTGCGCGGCGGGACCTTGAGTCGATGCAACCCTGACGCGGCACCCTCTTTTGCACTGACCCCCGTCTCCTCGTCGTCGCTCGTGCGTCCACTCCCCGTGCGCTTTCCCGCGGCGCCCCGCGCGCCGTTCTCTTCGCAGGATGGCCCGACACACTCCTCGATGGTCCTCGCATTTTTGTGGGCCCCGGAAACGGCAAAGCCGTTTTTTCACCGTTTCCAAAAGATGTCCCTTGAACATGGAAGCGGCAAAAAACGGCGACCGGAAACGGCAACAAAAACGGCTCCAGGATTGGAACCGGAGCCGGAACCGGTAAAAAAACGGCGTCGGACCCGGCAACAAAAACGGCAGCACGGAACCGGCAACAAAAACGGCCCTGTCGTCCCCAGGGCCCACGGAGGTCCTCGCCGAAACAGAAAACACCCACGCGCGTCCTGGCGATGCCGAGCCGACCCACTGGGAGTCCCGAAACGGTGCGGTGACAGACCGTGCGGTGACCTCGAAATCCGCGAAGGCCTCACCGCACGGTCCGTCACCGCACGGTCTTGGGACCTCGGAGCCTAGGCCCCTGTCGCCCGAGACGTCCTCGGAGAACGACCCGAGTCCCAAGACCGTACGGTGACCCCGAATCCCCACCGACTCACCGCACGGTGTGGTCACCGCACCGTTTAGGGGCCCCCGAGACCCAGGGCGCCCCACGAGTTGCCGCCGGCGCGGGCGGCGCGCTTGCGGGGCCGCGCCTCCTTCTCGGGCAGCAGCCCGCGGAGCTCCGCGCGCCGCCTCGCGGCCGCCTGGCGGGCCGCGGGGGGCGCGGCCGGCGCGCCCCTCGGCGCCGCTGCCGCCGCGCTCCGCCCCGCGGCCGCTCCGCTCGGGCCCGCCCCCCTCGCGGGCGGGCCTCGTCCCAGCTCGCCCGCGCTCGTCCTCGCCGTCGGCGCCCTCGTCGTCGGCTGGCGGCGGCTTCGCGCCCGCCCTCGCCGTCGCCGTCGCCGTCGCCCCCCCCCCCGGTGTGGTCGTGGTCGTGGTCGCGGTCGCGGTCGTAGTCGCGGTCTCGGTCGCGGTCTCGGTCGCGGTCGGGGTCGTGGTCGCGGTCGTGGTGGTGTCTCGGTGGTGGTCGTGGTCGTGGTCGTGGTCGTGGTCGTCGTCGTTTCGCCCTCCTTTCCCCCCAGAGCCTCCCCCCGATTTGCTTTATGCACCCCTGGTCTGATCGGTTGCCATCATGTTTCTCGTATTCCTCCTCGTCCTCTTCCTCTTCCATCCCAGTTTTAAAAGTAAGAAGTAGCGGGACGACGCTTGTCTTGAATACTTAACCATCGCTTCACGGATGGAATGCGGATCTTTCTCAGAATGTGACTTTCGCATTCGCGCCGCGCGAATTCGCCCACCAAATTAGGACATTCGCGGATGGAGGCCGGTACCATTTCAAAATACGGTTCTCGTCTCAGCGCCGCGCGCATTCTTCACAAGAGTTTACAACGTTTTCGGTTATTCGTATGGCTAACGTCCCAGAAATGGTGTTTTTGCCGATCTATGTCTGTCAGAGCGCACCATGTTCGTTGATTCGCATTGTCGAATTCCCCCCTGGAATGGTGCTCTGGCACGCTTGAGGATTGTCAGGGCGCAACAGTGATGTTCCTTCGCGGCGCTGAAGTCCCAGGAATGGTGGCGCATGGTTCAGGATTACCAGACGGTTGTCTTCCAACGTCGCCACGTCCCCCAGTGAAAACGAAGTCTTGTATGGGACCGATGAAGAAAAATGTTGGAAAGAGGGTTTTGATGCAACATCGTGGACCATTCTTGAGTTTACACTGGTCCTCCTCTCCCTCCTCGTCTCGCCGTCCAACTGCACTGTGGCGGCCACGGTGCCCCCCCTGGATTGGCGCCCCAGCCGCGCCGGGGCGCGCACGCGCTCCAGATGTAGGGAAGAACGCGCGTCGTGGATGCTTGCCAGGTTGAAAAGCAACTTGACACGTTGGAACCGCCCCCACCCCCTCCGAAAACAGTGGGCGCCCCTGGAGAGACGGGGAGCGCCCCCTCCACCCTGGACACTGGCCTCCTTAACTGGGGCTCAGGGGAGGTTCGAACCGGGGAAGATCCCCTCCCCTGTCCAGGGGGGTTCAGACCCGAGGGCCCCCTACTCGTGTCCAAATGGGGGGTTCGGGGGGGCCCTCCGGACTTTTCAGGGGGGGCGGAGTTCGAACCCGCTTCCCCACCCCCGTGCGCGCGTCGACGTCGTCGCCGAACGCCATTGCCGTCGACGTGGCCGCCCTCGCCGTCGCCGTTGCCGAACGCCGTTGCCGTCGACGTGGCCGTCGCCTCGACGTCGTCGTCGTCGTCGCTATCGTTATCGTCGCCGAAGTCGAAGTCGAAGGCGTCGTCGTCGTGGTCGCCGTGTCGTCATCGTCGTCGTCGTGTCGTCGTCGTCGTCGTCGTCGTCGAAATCGAAGTCGATGTCGTCGACGTCGTCGCCGTCGCCGTCGTCGTCGCTGCCGCTCACCGTCTTCGATTGCGGGGGGCCCCCCCCCAGTCCGACAGCCCCCGACGGCCAGTCAGGAGGGCTCCGTGCGCGTCGTCGTCGCCGTCGCCGTCGCCAAAGCCACCGCCGCCGTCGCCGTCGCAATCTCGCCGTCGCCGTCGCCGCGGCCGTCGCCGTCGCAGTCGCCGTCGCCGTCGCCGTCGCTGGTCCCCGTCGCCGTCGCCGTCGCCGCCGTCAATGTCGTCAATGTCATCGTCGTCGTCGTCGTCGTTGCTGCACGATGTCGCCTGCGCTGGCGTCAAAGCGGGGGACCCCCGCGCCCTGCCCCCTCTCGCATCTCAAGGGAGGTTAGCCCCCCTGTGCGCTTCGTCGCCGTCGCCGTCGCCGTCGCCGTCGTCGTCGCCGTCGCCGTCGCCGTCGCCGTTCCCGTCGCCGGCGCCACCGCCGTCGCCGTCGCCGTCGCCGCCGCCGCCGTCGCCGCCGTCGTCGTCGTCGTCGTCGTTATCGCCGTCGTCGTCGTCGTCGTCGTCGTCGCCGTTGCCATTGATATTGCCGTCGCCGTCGCCGTCGTCGTCGAAGGTATCGCAAAAGTACAACAACATCAACGGGCGGGGTTGCCTGGAGAGTGCACGCGAGAAGACACGAGGCCCTGCCGAGGGCCACGCTGCCGCAGGAGAGCGGGAGGCGTGGGCCGCGAGCACACGGGGCACGAGGGTGCCCTCGACTTGGCAGGGGGGACAAAACCCCCTTTAGTAAAACGTGGTTTGATGAAAACGACCTGAGGCCCAAACCTGGCGGGTGCAAGCCTGGAAAATAACGGCAACGGCGCCCTCTCGAAAACCGAAAACGGACAATTCACTAATCGACGTGTCACTGTTGGGGGTTCTGTCCACCCCCGATCATCAAGCTCGACTGCACAGTCCGCCCGCCGAAGCAAGGAGCACGGAACGAGGAACAAAGCCCCTCTCTGGCAGGGTTGGCTGCCGGTCTGGCTGTGAGGAACGGCTGCAAGGAAGGGCTGCCAGGAAGCGAGGTCGCCCAGCCTCACTGGGCGGGTTGGCTGTGAGGAGCGCTGAGCATCAAGAGCGCGGCCCCTCCCTGGCACGGGAAGCGCCTGGCGGCGCGAGGAGGGCCAGAAAAAACAGGCATGGCAGTACCCGCGGAGCCGCGAGCCCCCGCCGAGCCCCCAACGCGGTCCATGCCTCCGCGCCCGGGCCGAGCCGCGCGCTCTCGGGCACGAGCTGACCGCCCGCCGACCGGGGCACGCTGCGAACGCTCGCCCGCGAGCGACTGGCGCGACCACGCGCACCGGGCGCAGCAGCACATCCTCTGCGCCAGCTCCGCCTGCCAGCGTTTCCCGCAGACGACCACCAAGGCCGCGCTAACGGCGATGTTGGTTTTAACGGCGATGTTGGGAGTCCGACTCTTGTGACGCCGAGCTCGCGCAGAACAAATGCTAGGAAATCACGAACCACACTTCCCTACATCTCAAATGTGCGAACGTCTCGAGCGACAGCGACGCAGCGAATTGCAGGAATTGCACGAACTACGATGTCCTGCAATCGGTTTGGCCACGAGGCACTCCCGCCTACAGCGCCGAAACCTACAGCGCCGAAACCTACATCGCCGCTGGCGCGTCTACGGGACCAGCCCTGCAACCTTTCGCCTTAGAGGCCTCCTAGATGGGCTCGGACACGATGGTCGGGGGATCGCGCCGCTTCGGCGATGCATCGGCGATGCATCGGCGATGCATCGGCGATGCACCGGCGATGCATCGGCGATGCATCGGCGATGCACCAGCAATGCATCGGCGACGTTGGCGGTGCATCGGCGACGAGAGGGTAAGAGAAATCGGACTCCGCATCGAACCGCATCGGCGACGCATCGGCGCTGCGGCGCGATCCTCCCGCCCCGTCTTTCGGGGATGGATAGCAAAACGTGGTTCAGTGAAAACGACCTGAGGCCCAAACCTGGCGGGCGCAAGCCTGGAAAAACCGAAAACGGACAATTCACTAATCGACGTGCCACTGTTGGGGGTTCTGTCCACCCCCGAGAGAGGCTTGGCTCAGGATGCGCGTCAGAATTTTCCAAGAGTATCTTAGCGGCCCTCGCTTCTGCAGCCCATGCCTACCGTCACGAAATCGAGGCCCTCCCAGAAGGCTTGGACGGTGTCGTTCCCAGATTCTCACCCAAGGGGCGGCGCGAAGGGGAGGAAGAGAGGAGAGGCAAAAAGACGACGAAGAGCAAGGAGGAGGAGGAGGAGGAAAAAGGAGGAGGAGGAGGAGGACGACGAGGAGGAGGAGGAGGAGGAGGAGGAGGAGGAGGAGGAGGAAAAAGGAGGAGGAGTCTTGGCTCCGGCCCCACCCGGGAGGCCCTGCACAGCGGGGGGGGGGCCAGCGCGCCGCGTGCCCGCGGCCCCTGCCGCTCGCGCTGGGCCCGCCGAGGCAGGCGCCCTCGGGGGCAGCGCGGGCGGGCCCGGCGCCAGAGGGCCGCCGCCCGCGCCGGCACGGGAGAGGGAGGAGGGAGGAAGGAGGAACAAGGAGGAGGGAGGAGGAGGAGGAGGAGGAGGAAGGAGGAGGAGGGAGGAAGGAGGCGAGGAGGAGGAGGAGGAAGGAGGAAGGAGGGAGGAGGAGGAGGAGGGGAGGAAGGGAAGGAGAAGGGAGGAGGAGGAAGGAGGAAGGAGGGAGGAGGATGAGGAGGGAAGAAGGAGAAAGGAGGAGGGAGGAGGAGGAGGAGAAGGAGGAGGAGGAGGAGGAGGAGGAGGAGGAGGAGGAGGGAGGAGGAGGGGGAGGAGGAGGAGGAGGAGGAGGAGGAGGAGGAGGAGGAGGAGGAGGAGGAGGAGGAGGAGGAGGAGGGAGGAGGAGGAGGAGGGAGGAGGAGGAGGTCAAGCTGGGCGCGCTCGCGCCGTGTCGGACCTCCTGCCCTTCCGCGCACCCTCTCCCACTGCGCTTTGCTCTGTCCGGTGTCCGCCACAGGGTGGCGTGGCGGACCTGGGCCCCCCCAGCGTACGCACCATCGCTGGGCATCGCTCGGACGTCCGTTCCCTGTGTTTTTGTTCGGTTTCGTGCGTGGTTTTTGTTGCCAGATGATCAAGGATGCTCCTCGATCGTCCTCGCCGAAGGAAAAATGCACACGACCGAGCGATGCCAAGCATCGCGGCATGCGCAATCAGAAAAGGGGAGCCGTGCACGTCTGAGGAGGAGTGGAGGGGGGAGGGGGCCGCAGCGCGGCCGCTTCGATCGGACCCCGCTCGGGATCTCCGCGCCAGGGAACCGAGACTCTGCAAGCACGACGCTGGATTCAGGAGCCGCTTGGGAGCGAAAGGGGCTCGCTGTTTCCTTTCAGGCATTCCGCGGTTGTTCCCCTGGCCCTCCTCGTGCACCCAGGCACGTCTGGTGCCAGGAAGGGGCCTCGTTCTTGATGTTCAGCGCTCCTTGCAGCCAACCCGCATGACAAGGATGGGCGCCCTTCCCAAGGGTACCCTTGCATCCTCGCCCCCGTCGGCCCATCCTCAGCGACCTTCGCTGGCCGCGCCCCGCTCGCACAATGCCGACATGGCCTGCCAAGGCCTTTGCATCCTTGCCGCGCATCCGTGCGATGCGGGCTGGCTGCAGGTCCTCGGACCTCGAACCCGCCATCCTCGGATCCTCGATCCCTCGTGGTCCTCGATCCTCGCCCCTCGCGATCCTCGATCCTCGGACCTCGTGCTCCTCCGGCCTCGAGCCCCCGCTCATTCCCAGCAGCCCGACTGCACGAGCTCCCCTCCCGAGGGCCCGGGGCGGCCGCCGAGGCCGCGCGCCCCGCGTCGCCCCTGCCCCTGTCTCCTCCTCCTTCGCCACGCAGGCCCCCTCACGCGGCTGGCGCCTCGGGATCTCTTGCAGGCAACTCCACGACCGCCGCCTGCGGCGCGGGGGCTGTCAAGAGAGAGGTGGCGCCCCGTGAGAACTCAGGCTGCGCGCGCGAGGGGAGGGCGGCGGGAACGCAGAAAAGGACGACTCGGGCCCCCAAAAGATGAACGAACGACCACCGCTACGAACGAAGGCCAGGTGGGTGAGGAAGTGGCGTTTGGAATCTGGCTTTTCTGGAAAGCATGCAGTGCTAGACACATGGAGACGAAGGGGAGGAGGATGGAACAACCATCTGGGACTATGAGGAGGAGGTATACATTAGCAAAGCGGCAACGGGTCTTGAAAGAAACGGGTCCTGGACCCTGGGGCCTTCCCTCGGGACCAGCTCTTCATCCTGAGTCGTCTTCTGAACAGTCCTGGGGCCCGTGGAGGGCCTCGGTAAGCCAAAAACGGTGGAAAACCTTAGGACCCGTTTCCCTCAAGGCCCGCTTCCACCATGTCGAATACAGGGGACAGTGCGAGACACGCGTGACGGGACCTGCAGCGGGACGAAGTGGAGGAATGAAGAGGAAGAGGAATCCCGAGCACAAGAGGAGAGAACGGATGGAGAAACGAGGAGGGCGAGAGGGGGAGGCCGCATACAAACACACACGTGGCAATACGGCCGGACCTATGACAGAAGAACATCCTTCAAGAACATGAGACCCTCCGCTGGCCAAACTGAAGAATATTCGAGGGTACTCTCCACCAGGATGCACAAGAACATCCAACAAACACGAAGAACATTAGGGTACCCTCCCCGAACCGATCTCGATCTTACACTTTGGTCCGACTGTAATACGGATGCAGGAGTCTTGGAAAGCCATGCTGACGTTTTTCGAGCCGGGCTGGCCAGCAAACGTTGCCAGGAATGGGCCGAAGGGGCAAGGATGCAAGGTGCAAGACCTCTGGAGATAGACCTGAAACTACTGAAACCCACGTTCGCGGACGCCGTGGAGACCGGCAAGAAACCCCCCTCCGCCAACCCTGTTTGTTCCAACCATCCTGTGGTGCTGGGTCCTCATTTTGGAGAAACGGTCCCCGCGTCTCCTCCTCCCGTGCCCCCCCCCCCCCCAAATGGGGGTACCACATGCGTCCGCCACACCCAGTATGGCGTTTCGTGGCCCCATAGTGAGCTCCATGTAAGGACCCAGTGGGGTACCACATGAGTCTGCGCTTCGTGGCCCCATAGGGAGCTCCACGTAAGGCCCAAGTGGGGGTACCACATGCGTACGCCACACCCAGTACAGCGTTTCGTGACCCCAGAGGGAGCTCGCCACACCCAAGACAGCGCTTCGTGGCCCCATAGGGAGCCCCACCCAAGGCCCCAGTGGGGGTGGCCACATGCGTCCGACACACCCAGTACAGCGTTTCGTGGCCCCATAGAGAGCTCCACCGAAGGCCCCAGTGCGGGTGGCCACATGCGTCCGCCACACCCAGTACAACATTGCGTGGCCCCATAGGAAGCTCCATCGGAAGCCTCAGAAGGGATGGCCACATGCTTGCGCCACACCCAATGCGGCGTTTCGTGGCCAATGGGACCGTCCGCATGCGTCCCGCACACCCAATTTGGCATTTTCATTCACCCAATACAGCGCTTCGCGGCCCCATGGGGAGCTCCACCGAAGCCCCCAGTCAGACCGCCCGCATGCGTCCCGCACCCGCAATTTGACATTTTCACACACCCAGTACAGCGTTTCGTGGCCCCCATGGGGAGCTCCACCGAAGCCCCCAGTGGGAGCGCCCACATGCGCCCCGCGCACCCAATTCGGCAATTACACCCACCCAGTACAGCGCTTCGTGGCCCCATAGGGAGCTCCACCGAAGCCCCCAATTGGACCGTCCGCGTGCGTCCCGCACACCCAATTTGGCATTTTCGCACACCCAGTACAGCGTTTCGTGGCCTCCACCGAAGCCCCAGTGGGACCGTCCGCATGTGTCACACACACACACACACGATTTGGCATTTTCACCCACCCAGTACAGCGCTTCGTGGCCCCATAGGGAGCTCCACCGAAGCCCCCAGTGGGACCGCCCACATGCGGTCACCCCCCACCCAGTGCAGCGCTTCGTGGCCCCAAAGGGAGCTTCACCGAAGAAGATATTAACAATTTCGGTGTCCATAACTTCATTTGGTTGGGTCCTTCGCCATGATAATTTGTCAGACCCCTCTCATGACCCTCCTACTCTCCCTCCTGCCCTTCCACCCCACATCCCATCCTTCCATCTCCCTCCTCGCTCGCCTATATCTCTTCCCGCCGCGATCCCCGCTCCTCCATCCTCCCCCTCCTCCCTCCTTCACCCCCTTCCCTCTCGCATCCATCCTCTCCGCCCACATCTCTCCCCTCCCCCCTGTTTCTCCCCTCCCCCTCCTCCTCCTTTCGCCTTCTCCCTGCCCCTGCCTCGCTCCTCGTCTTTCACACCCTCCTCCATCTCCCTCCCCTTACTCTCCCTCCTCCTCAAAAAGAGGGCAGCAGGAAGAGAGACGACGACGGCGACGACCACCGCGGAAGCCTGTAAACCCCCACCTCCCGTGCCTCAAAACGTCACCTCAAATGTCCGAAACACCCCCCTGACGACGAAACCTCCAAAACGTAAAACATGTGTTATCGAAATTCCCCCATCAAGGATACTAAAGGCTTCGAAGAACCAACGAGGTGCAACAATACCAGCGAGCAAGAAAGGCCTATGCCGTTCAGGTATAGGGGTACGACACTAGAGAGAAAGACACGAAACCTTTGACATGATGGTATTGTGATACCCTGCCGGCTGTGGCGGGTTACCCTGGAGGGGTGGAAGGAGCACAACACACAACACCAGATAAATTGTATTGCATTCGAATACTTTGCCCGATCTAGCGGGGCCTCCATGGAGGGGCGGAGGGGGCACAGAACCTTGCAAATAGTATGATGTTCGAAAACCCTGCCTGCTCTGGCGGGCACCCCATGGAGGGGTCGGAGGGGCACAAAACCTGGCAAATAGTATGATATTCGCATACACTGTGCGCTCTGGCGGGGCCAACGCGTAAAGAATCTGGTAATCGAATCTCCTGCCCGCTCTGGTGGGGCCTCCCTGGAGGGAGGGGAGGGGCACAACACCCGGTAAATAATATGGTTCGGAAATGCCGTGCCTGCTCTGGTCCACGAAATCTTGTCAACGGTATGGTATTCGAATGCCCTGCCCGCTCTGGCGGGGCCTCCTTGGAGGGGTTCGAGGGGACGAAACCTAAGAGAGAATATGGGTGTGTTGAAGACCCTGCGCGCTCTGACGGCCTCCCTGGAGGGGTGGGAGCAGCACGACACCGGGCAGATAATACGATCCGAGTGAGGGTACCGAACGGTCATTCACTGTCCCTGGGCGCGTGGCTGAAGTAAGGCTCTGCGGTGCGGGTCATTGTTGTTGATGTTGTTGTTGTTGTTGATGATGTTGTTGTTGTTGTTGTTGGTGGTGGTGTTGTTGTTGTTGTTGTTGTTGTTGTTGTTGTTGTTGTTGTTGTTGTTGTTGTTGTTGTTGTTGTCGTCATTGTTGTTTGTTGATTGTTGATTGTTGTGTGTTGCTTGTTGTTTGTTGTTTGTTGTTTGTTGTTTGTTATTTGTTATGTGTTGTTTGTTGTTTGTTGTTTGTTGTGTGTTGTGTGTTGTTTGTTGCTTGTTGTTTGTTGTTTGTTGTTTGCTGTTTGTTGTTTGATGTTTGTTGTTTAGTGTTTAGTGTTTAGTGTTTGTTGTTTGTTGCTTGTTGCTGTTGCTGTTGCTTGTTGTTGTTTGTTGTCGTCGTCCCCCCCGCGACCCGGCTCGCAACCCGGCCCGCAACCCAACCGCGACCCACCCGCGACCTGGGCCGCGACACAGCCCGCGACACAGCCGGCGACCCACCTGCGATTCACCCGCGACCCGCTCGCGACCCGCCCGCGACCCGACCGCGACCCACCCGCGACCCACCAACGACCCAGCCCGCCACCCACCCGCGACGCGGACCGCGACCCAGCCGCGACTCAGCCGCGAAACAACCGCGACCCAACCGCGACCCACCCGCGACCAACCCCGCGACGCACCCACATTGCCTTAACGAAGAATCAGCCCCTGCGGCGGGCTGGTGCCATGATTTGCACAGATTAGGCGCCTGCGGCGGGCTCATTGAAAGCCTCGCAGAAACCCCCCCGCCGCCCCCACACTCTTATCCGCAACTGCGGGGTGTTGAATGCCCGCCCCATTGGCGACCACTGAAAACGGCAAAGCACGGGCCGCAGAGGCAAGGACACAAGGGCACTCTGGATGAAGGCGCGCGTCCTTCGGAGCACGCCTCCTGAGCAAAATGTGCTCCGCTGCCACATGCGAGGAGCAGGCCTGAAATGAATTGGCAGTGGACAGAAAAGCCGACCCTCCCCCTTTCCGATTCGCGAGGCTCTGGCCGACGTAAACGTAAGTCTGTAGAGGCCTCCCAGATGGGGGTCTGAGGATCGCGCCGCATCGGCGATACATCGCCGATACATCGGCGATGCATCGGCGATGCATCGGCGATGCATCGCCCACGTCGGCGATGCATCGGCGCTGCGTGGAGGAAAGCGGGCTCCGCATCGAGCCGCATCGCCGATGCATCGGCCACGCGGAGCGATCCTCCGACCGCACCTACTGCGACCCCATCTAGGAGGCCGGAGTGGTGCTCCGCTCCTGCCGTCACCTCCGACCCCCGCGGGCCTCCGAGGAGGCCGCCACCGGCGTGGCGGCCGCCGGCGACGGCGGCGAAGCGACCGCCGCCGCCAGCGGCTCCGAGCTGGCGGCAGGGCCTCGGCGACAGGGCCCCCCCGCCCAGGGGGCAGCTCGTGCTTCAGCTGCTCTACCTCCTCCTCCTCGTCCTCCTCCTTCTCCTCCTCCTCCTCTTCCTCCTCCTCCTCCTCCCTCCTCCTCCTCCTCCTCCTCCTCCTCCTCCTCCTCCTCCTCCTCCTCCTCCTCCTCCTCCTCCTCCCCCTCCCCATTCCTCTTTTTCCTCATCCTCACCCTCCACGCCCATCTCCCACTTCCCCTCGTCCCCCTCCTCCCCCGCCTCCGCCTCCCCCTCCTCTCCCCCCCTTCCGCCCCTTCCTGGGGAATGGGCGGCGGCGGCGCGGGGGAGATAAGACCGTTGACGACGTTGACTGAGCATCGCTTAACCGATCCCCATCCCCACCAGCGTGGCCTTGGCCCCACTGGGTGATCTAACCCTAGGTGGAATACATGCTGTTCCCTTCGTGTCGCACGGGACCTATCCCCAACAGGGGGGAGGGATGATGGGGCTGAGATGCCACTCCCAGTGGGAACTGGGACCGGTTAGGCGATACTGGCTGACGACGACTCAACTCAACAACTCCAGGAGCTGTGTCAAGATCGTTACTGCCTCAGTTTTTTTACCAACGCTGTGCCTTCCTTAAGCAGCGCAGGAAAAGGAAAAACAAGCAAAAAGAAACCACTGGGATGCTCACAGTACCTGCGAGAGGGGGTCGCTGGCCGAAGAATGCGTTGGCTTGACGACGACGACGACGACGACGCTGAGGGCGTGGAGGACGTCAACGACGGCGACGTTGAGGACCGCGTCGAGGGCAACGGCGTCATCGGCGGCGGTGGCGGCGGCGGCGGCGATCACGGGGGGAGGACGAAAAGGAGAATAAGGAACGTCAGGCGGAATGGGCGGATATGGGGGGGCGGGGCACGGGCGAGGCGAAGGGAAGGATGGGGGGGGAGGCGGGCAGGAACAGGAGGTGGCGGGAGACGCAGGTAAGGTTGTTCGATGCGCGGTCCCGAAAGATCTCGACCCTCTCTTCCGGACCCGCTTTTCATTTGAACAGGGATCATTCGTCCCGGCATTCCAACAGGCCTACCACGAAATATTCTTAAGAGCAACAACTCTGTTCTCAGAGCATAAGCCCATGTGTTCAAGCAGAGCAGCCTAGACCAGAATGGTCTAAGAACCTCTCGTGCAGACCAGGTTCTTGGAACATTCTTTGGTGGGCATGCAGGCAAGTCAGGACGCTTCGCCACCGCTCGACTCACATCCTGAATCGTTTTAACGAACGGTCCCCAGGGACCGACGAGGGCCGCTCGAGACCTACCATGGCCCCAAAACAAAGCCTCCCGCCGTGGTTGTTGTTTCCTACGCCGCGAGCGTGCCTGGGGAGGAGGGACGGGCAGCGGGTAGGGGGGCCGTCGTCGTCGTCGTCGTCGGCAGTCGTCGTCGTCGTCGTCGTCGTCGCCGTCGTCGTCGTCGGCGTCGGCGTCGTCGTCGTCGTCCTCGTCGTCGCCCTCGTCGTCGTCGTCGGCGTCGCCGTCGTCGGCGTCGCCGTCGTCGGCGTCGTCATCGTCGCCGTCGTCGCCGTCGTCGTGGTCGGTCCCTGTCCGTCCCTCTTGGGGTCGGGCTGCCGCCGATCAGCGCTGCCGCTGGCGAGGGGGCGTGCTGCAGCACCCGTGGTGGCTGCCACGCGCCCTCCCGCCCGCGGCTCGGCGCAGACGCGCGCGCTCCGCCGCGGGCGGGGGGGGGCCCGTGCGCATGCGGGGCGTGAAGCTCACAAGGGGCGCAGGCTGCGACACGAAGGGCGGCCATGCTCGCGCTGCGCGCTGCGCGAGCAACAAACCCCCTCGCGCTCTCGTGCCGACGCCTTCCCCGGGGGGCGAATAGGAGGAGAAGGAGAAGGAGGAGGAGGAGGAGGAGGAGGAGGAAGGAGGAGGAGGAGGAGGAGGATGGAGGAGGAGGAGGAGGAGGAGGAGGAGGAGGAGGAGGAGGAGGAGGAGGAGGATGGAGGAGGAGGAGGAGGAGGAGGAGGGAGGAGGAGGAGGAGGAGAACGAGAAAGGGGGAGGCCAAGAACGACGTCCTCTCCAGCCACCGGGATCCAGGAACCAGAAGGAGGAGGAGGATCGAGGAGGGGAGCAGGCCGCGAGGCGCGGAAGCACTTCGCGCCCTCGTGGCGGCCCTCGGGACGTGCTGGTGCTGTGCGCCCCCCTTGGAGGCTGGTGCTGTGCGCCCTCGAGTCGGCCCTCGGGACACACTGGTGCTGTGCACCCTCCTCGGAGGCTAGCACTGTGCGCCCGCCATGGAGGCGCACGTCGGATGCGAGCATGTTGCGCAGACATGTAATAGTATTAGGTCGAGCATGTCGCCCTACAGGCGGATCTTCGACGAACAAAATAGACATACTCAACAAATAATCAAACAGTTGTCAAACAAATAATCGAACACTTTTTCCCAGGCTACTTTTTTCCTATGTTTGAGTCTTCCTCCTGTGGAGGGGCACGCCCGACTTAACGGTATGGCCAGAAAGCGCCCGCCAACGAGCATGTACGAGCAAATTTCCTGAACGCACGCATCGCCCCTGGGGGCCCACGCACACTTAGTCTAACTACGATTGCTTGGATGGTGCCGATGACGTGCCGTCAACTGCGCGTCGAACGCACCACCAACACCCGGCCGCCAGTGGATCGGCGCCCGCCTGTGCAGCTGGCACGTGCGGCAAGTGCCAGTTGCGTAGGCACAGTGCGCGCGCATCTCAGGGCACATGGCACGCCCTGAGACGCGCGCGCACAGCGCCGGGGGCGCCGCAACACCGAGCAGCATGCTCCTGCCGCAGTCTTTGTGGAGGTGGGGAGGGCGGCGCGACCACGGAACTCGGCGCGGCGCGGCTGTCACGACGCGACAGGGCGGGCCAAAGCAACAAACAAAAATAGGCAAGCAGCCTGGTGGCGCGCGCCACGCGGGCCGCCTTGCAGTTGGGCAAGCTTGTGCGGCGAGCGGCGGCCCGAGAGAGGAAGCTCGGCCACCTACAGTCATCGGCCTGACCTAAGGAACGATAAACAAGGAACGAAGCCCCCTGTCGTTCCAAGTGGGTCTACGAAGTCCGAAGGAACATCAGGGGGGCTCGCCGCCAGAAAGGGTAGCAGCACGCATGCAAACCTAAGGAACGACCGAGCCCCTCTTGAAAAGGAAGTGTTCCTCATTCGAGCCGCTCACTGCAAGCCTGGCGCAGCGCGCCCCCGCGCCCCGCAGCGTGCGGCAGCAGCTCCGCGCCCTCGGCGGGGCCGCCCTGAAGACTGGCGGCTCTCCGGCCGAGGCCGCAGCGCACGACTGCCGGGGGGGACCTGGACACGGCGGGCACGCGCCACGGCTGCAGGGCAGGCGAGGGAGGAGGGCACCACCAGGCCAACAGGCTCGGCCTCAAACTTCTGGCGCGGCCAGGGATTCTGCGGCCGGCCACGCAGGGCTTGCACGAGGCGCGTCCTCGCGCGGCCTGTTTGTCCCCGCCGCGTGGCCGATGACGAAGGGCATGGGGCGGAAGATCCGAACCTGTGCCCCCCTGGCAAACCGAGGCGTGGTAGAATCCCACGCGCTACTTGGCCAGGTCTCTGTAATCTTCTGAAGGGCCCCCCAACTCCTGGTCGCATCCGGCGGCATGCATCACTCCCTCTTCCCGAGGCTCCTTGGGTACCGCGACGCCTCCCTGGCGCTCTCCAAGGCGTCTGAGAGGCCCGGAATGGCTTTGAAGACAGCCCAGACCGGCCACCAGGGCCAGCACAGTGACCCCAGGATAGCTCCGTGACAGCCCAAGAAAGCCCCGAGACGGCCCAAGATGGCCTCGAACAGAACAGGCTCTGGACATGCACCGCGGGACGTCCCCGAAGCGGGCACTGTACGCTAGTGCTTCCTCCTCCTCCTGCTCCTCCTCTTCCATCATCCTTCTTGTCGTCCTCTTCCTCCTCCACCTCCTCCTCCTCCTCCTCTTCTTCATCCTCCTCTTCCTCCTCCTCCTGCATGCCTCCATCCCTTCCTATCTTTTTCCCTTCCTCCTTTCATCCCTCACGCACTCACTCACTCCTCCTCCTCCTCCTCCTCGGCGTCCGCCTCCTTTCCCTCCTCCTCCTCCGCCTCCTCTTCCTCCTGCTCCTGCTCCTCCTCCTCCTGCTCCTCCCTCCTTCTCCTCGGCCTCTCTCGCTCCTTAGCGCGTGCGCGATGTGCGTGCCCTCTGCCCACTTCCCCTGCCTGCTTCTCCTGCGCGTCCTGCTCGGCGCTGCACGTTACGCCTCCCTGCTCCTCATCACCTCCCCCCATATGGACTAAAAAAGCCCAGGGACACACAAATAAATACACACAAATCCCAAGATTTTAATAATTTTCCAGTATTTTCTGGGTGATCGTCGTCCCCCCCATTTCCCATATGTTTCCATATGTTCCTGGGGGTCGACGATGAATAGTGTCTGTGTGTTGTCCCCCCTTTGGACGCCCGAAATGGGTACGGAAAAAGCGGGCACGATGCCCAGCAGCAAGTGTTGCGCCAAAGCGACAGCGGCCACTGTTGCGCCGGCGGCCTTCTGCCTCGAATGCTCTATACGTCCGCGGCGACACCGACCGCGAGGCCTGCTCAAATGGACAGGAGATGCTGCTGGCTTTCGTGCCCATGTACATTTCGACCGTACCGACCCCCGCCTGTTCGAGGAGTACGAAGGGGCCCCAGGACACACAAATACATACACACAAGTAAAAATATTCCCCATATTTTCCAATATTGTTGGGGCTTTCGTCTTCCCCCCCACTTCCCATATTTTCCCATTTTGTGGGGAATCGTCGATTAATTGTGCCTGTGTTTTTTCCCCTCCTGGGAGGGGCCCCCGATGGCGGATCCGCGCGGTCCTGGGCGGAGAGGGCGATCGGGCCCCTGTCGGCGATCAGTGGGCGACTGGGCGTCGAGGCGTTCCCGCCTGAACCTGCACCACGTGAAATTGCCGCGATCACCACCTCCCCCCCCGCTCGCTCCCGAGGGCGGAGCAGCAGGAGGCCTGCCCGAACCCCCTCTCTTCCCTCTCCGCCGGCTGCTCCACTCGCGAAAATAAGGAGCTCACAAAAAACGCACGCGCCCAGCCACGCACATGAATACGGCCCCCCAGTCCGCGAGACCAACCTCGTGATGCGAACGTTCGCGCAACGCACACTTTCGAATCCAGCGTGGATTCATTACGTGTACGTCCTTCGTTCGTTCCTGCGAAACGGCATGCGCCCAGCGCGCAATCGCCACTCTTCCGAGCTCCACACGGCTCGATTGGGTCTGCGCTGGCCCCCGCCTGGCGGCGCCACCAGAAATGGGCCAGTTTTCCACCACGACTACCATAGGTAGGACGGGGGGGAAGGAGGATGGGGAGGACATCCTTCTCCTCCTCCTTCTCACCCTCCCCTTCCTCCTCCTCCTCCTCCTCCTCCTCCTCCTCCTCCTCCTCCTCCTCCTCCTCCTCCTCCTCCTCCTCCTCCCCGCTGGCGGCTCCCGAGACAGCCGGTTGCCCGGTTGCGGCACACACGTGTCGGCGGTTCGGCGGTGGTGGGGCCTGAAGCCGGGGGCCCCCAATCGTCCACTGATCGCCGATAGGGACCCGATAGCCCCAACCTTCCCAGGTGCGTGCGGACTCACTAATCTGGGGCTTGTCGCCGATCAGTTGGCGATGATTCGCCGATTCCAGGTCGATGTGTCCCCCCTACTCCAGTACCACCCCACCTCATCTTTGCCCTTCACTAAGGGTTGTAGAGGGGTCACAAGCTCGTGCAGGACGCAAGGGTAGGATAGAGTTACGAGAGATGCCGCATGCAGCTGGTTTCCGCCCCGCCGCCAGGCCTGTTCCTAGATACATGGGCGCCGCTCGGCGCCAGGAGGCGCCAGGAAAACCCGCTACATGAGCTGATTCTCTACTCTGCCCTTTGAGACCCTCCCCGTCTCCCCCCCCCCGACAAGCAGAACCTTCACTTCTTGCAGGCCGCTCGTCCTCAGGGCCCCAATCCCTCGCGGCGCCATGCGGAGCCCTGCTCTCTCCACGCGGGCGCCGCCGATGCATCGCCGGTGTCGCCGATGCACCGGCGATGCATCGGCGATGTATCGCCGACGCATCGGCGATGCGTCAAGCAGTGGCGAAGCGTCCTGGCTCGTCTGTAGGCCTACCAAGCAATGTTCTGAGAACCTTTGGTGGTTTCCACGACATGTTCTTAGAACATTTCTGGCTGGGACTGTCTTGTTTTGGCACTTCGGGCTTCTGTTCTAAGAACAGTGGTTTTTTTTTGTTCTTAGAAGATCTCTGGGTTTGAAGATCATGCCGTGGTAGGCCTACAGGAATGCCGGGGGACGGTCGGTCCCTGCTCCAATGCGGCGCGATCCTCCGACCCCATCTGCGCCGACCCCATTCGGGAGGCCTCGCAGCTATATCCGTGCGCCGAGTCGTGCGCCAGGGAGAGGGCCGAGGAGTGCCGCCGCTTGCCGCGGTCCGCGGCGGAGGCGCGCGCCGGCGCGGTCGAGCAGCCGGTGGGCCGCGCCCGGCCAGGGAGCACGGGGGCCGGAGGAGGAGGAGAGGGCGGCCGCGGAGAGGGAGCGCGGGGGGGGGGGCCCCCGGCTCAAGCAGCGGCGAAGCGGCCTGTCTTTGTGATTCGGCCACGCGCAGAGGGGGGGCGGGCTCTCAGAAGCACCCCCTGCTTCTTAGAAGGCGCGGGCCTTCTCTGTAGATGTAAGGCCGGCGCCTTCTAAGGAGCGACCTCCATCCAAGAAGCCCTCCCCCCTCCCTCCACCCCCTTGTGCGCACCACCCAGTGATCGTTTTTCTACGCAATGTTTTGCCGATCGGCGCGGGCCCTCGCACGCCCCCCCCTTCCCCCCTATATGGTGTAGATCTTTGCTGTTTGTGGCGCCTGTTTCGAGCAGGTGGAGTCTCCCCCGTGATGAACGCCCTGCTGCAAACAGTCGCACTAAGCAGAGGTCCGGAGCCAGACCCTCCCCCCCGCACCCCCCCTTTCCGCCCAATGTCGAAACGCCGAATCCGAAAACGCCCACTTGCCTACGTATAGCCCACCGCAGGATGATCCAAGAACCTATTGCGGCTTCACAAAAGGATCCGAGAACACTGCTGTCTGAGACTGTCCCGTGTTACACACAGGGTCTATTTCATAAGAACCTTGTGCTTGCTATTAGAATCTGTTGGGGCCCGAAGAAGATGTCGTGGTAGGCCTGCAGGATACTGGAGTGGTCGGTCCCTGCTCAACAGAGGAGAAGGAGAGGGCGGCCGCGGGGGGGGTCCCAGGCGTCGAGAGTTCCCACCACGAGGAGTGCGCAGGCGACCTCAGGCACCGAGAACCGGAGTTCGGAGGAGGCAAAGGTACCCACACCGCTGCCTTTCCTTCGATGTCACCTTTTTGTGCCTCCTGGGAGGTCTTCGTCGCCACCGCCTGGATTCGCCTCGAAATTCTGGCCAGGCCACACCACTGGAGAGAGGTCCGGGGAGCACAGTCTAGGCTGGTGAGTAGGTCGGTCGACCCTGCCAGACCGAGGGTACCCTTGTGTCCTGCCCGTGCCTTCTACACTCCTGGCTGGCAACGTGGCCCTCGGAAGGGTCTTGTGTCCTCTCGCGTGTCCCCTCCACTGGAGCTGATTGAATCAGCTCCGACTACAGCGGCATCGGCGCCTTCGGGTTTCCCAAAGGGAGTCCACGCCGCGAGGAGTGCGCAGGCGACCCCAGGTGCCGAGAACCGGAGTACAGCGGAAGCCCATGCCAAGGAACGCCCCGCTCGCTGCCAGGGTGCCCTGTGCTTCTTGGGCCTCGATGGATTTGCGATGGGAGGCGTGGCGCTCCCACACCAGAAATCAGTGGAAGCCCTGGGACCTGGGATCTCAGGAGGGTCTGCCTCCAGACCTCTGCTTAGTGCGACTGTTTGCAGCAGGGCATTCATCACTGGGGAGACTCCACCTACGCCTCTTAGAAGGCGCCGGCCTTACATCTACAGAGAAGGCCCGCGCCTTCTAAGAAGCAGGGGGTGCTTCTGAGAGCCCGCCCCCCCTCTGCGCGTGGCCGAATCACAAAGACAGGCCGCTTCGCCGCTGCTTGAGCCGGGGGGCCGCCCCCCCCGCGCTCCCTCTCCGCGGCCGCCCTCTCCTCCTCCTCCGGCCCCCGTGATCCCTGGCCGGGCGCGGCCCACCGGTTGCTCGACCAGCGCCGGCGCCCGCCTCCGCCGCGGACCGCGGCAAGCGGCGGCACTCCTCGGCCCTCTCCCCTGGCGCACGACTCGGCGCACGGATATAGCTGCGAGGCCTCCCGAATGGGGTCGGCGCGGATGGGGTCGGAGGATCGCGCCGCATTGGAGCAGGGACCGGCCGTCCCCCGGCATTCCTGTAGGCCTACCACGGCATGATCTTCAAACCCAGAGATGCTCTAAGAACAAAAAACACTGTTCTTAGAGCAGAAGCCCGAAGTGCCAAAACAAGACAGTCCCAGCCAGAAATGCTCTAAGAACATGTCGTGGAAACCACCAAAGGTTCTCAGAACATTGTTTGGTAGGCCTACAGACGAGCCAGGACGCTTCGCCACTGCTTGACGCATCGCCGATGCGTCGGCGATACATCGCCGATGCATCGCCGGTGCATCGGCGACACCGGCGATGCATCGGCGGCGCCCGCGTGGAGAGAGCAGGGCTCCGCATGGCGCCGCGAGGGATTGGGGCCCTGAGGACGAGCGGCCTACAAGAAGTGAAGGTTCTGCTTGTCGGGGGGGGGGGAGACGGGGAGGGTCGCAAAGGGCTCATGTGGCCGGTTTTCCTGGCGTCGCCTGGCGCCGAGCGGCGTATCTAGGAACAGGCCTGGCGGCGGGGCGGAAACCAGCTGCATGCGGCATCTCTCGTAACTCTATCCTACCCTTTCGTCCGGCACGAGCTTGTGACCATTTTACAATCTTTAGTGACGGGCAAAGATGAGGTGGGGGGGTACTGGAGTAGGGGGGGGACATCGACCTGGAATCGGCGAATCATCGCCGACTGATCGGCGATAAGCCCCAGATTAGTGAAGCCGCACGCACCTGGGCAGGTGGGGGCTATCGGGTCCCTATCGGCGATCAGTGGACGATTGGGGACCCCCGGCTTCAGGTCCAACCACCGCTGAACCGCCGACACGTGTGTGCCGCAACCGGCTGCCTCGGGAGTCGCCAACGGGGAGGAAGAGGAGGAGGAAGACGAGGAGGAGGAGGAGGAGGAGGAGGAGGAGGAGGAGGAGGAGCAGGAGCAGGAGCAGGAGCAGGAGCAGGAGGCGGCGCGGCCCCTGGAGACGGCACACCTCGGCCGCGCGGGATGCGGCGCCGCACTCTGGCCCGCCATTGCGGGGGGGTCGGGCGCTGGCCCCACGGGGCTCTTCCTCGGGGGCTCGCCTCGCCGGTCCTTCCCCGGCCCCCTCGTCGCCGTCGCTGCCTTCTCGCGCGGCCCGACCTGCCCCGTGTGCTCCCCTCCTCTCCCGCCGTCGTCGCCATCGTCTTCGTCTCCGCCGTCGTCGACGTCGCCGCCGGCGTCGCCGTCGCTCCCGTGGTCGGCCCGTCTCTGGTGCTGCTGGCTGATCTGGACGCGGGGCAGGAGGACCACAGGCTAGGAAGCGGCAGGAAGGCTCGAGGAGAGAGCCAGGCGTTCAAAGAGGCACCGTGCTTCCGAGAGTGTACATGCTGGACAGATGTCAGATTTGGCATCCTCACGCGCATCAGGGCGAGAGCGGTCTTGGGTGGGAGCCGCCTTCCGTCCCGACCCCGAGATCCGACGTCACGAACAGCACGCAACATCGCAAGACGAGGCCAGAGCCCTGGACCCTATCTTTCTGCGGCACCTTTCGAGCCGCTCCCGCGAGGGCCCAGGGGGCCCGAAGCAGGGCAAGACCGCAAATTGTGAGGAAATCGCGACGACAGGAACCCGTGATTTCACTGTTCGCGATACCGCCCGTGACCCCCCCCCCCCCCAAACCCCGCCTCCTCCCCCTGGTCACGTCACGATTCGCGCCATCGCTGTCTGGGAATCGGCCACTCTTGCGCATTCCCAGACGGCGTCAGCGCGAATCGTGACGTGAGCGGCCCCCTCCCGCCACCCGCCCCCTCCCCAGTCATGCTGATTGCCGCCAGTGCACAAAAACTGATAAGCCATAGAAATACCCCTAACCCTTTGGGAGGGGGCGGGAGGGGACCTAGGTTAGGAGGGCCCAAAACATCAGGGATAGGGGGCCTTTCTGTGCAACTTTGTCCGACGAGACCACCGCTGTGCTTCGGGACATCCCTAAACATTGGGGGCCTGAGTTGGGTCACGAGCTCGTTGTGTCAGATGGGTCCGGGACAGCACTGTGCTCAATGGAGAGAGAGGTCTCTTGTCACGCCAGGGCCCCGTGGGCGAGGCCTCCAGCGAGGGGGGGGGGGTGAACGCAAGCGCCGGACGCCCTCGGGGCTCGCACCCGTGGCAGCGTGGCGGGCGCAGCCGAGGGGCCCCTCCTTCCAGACTGGGCAGAGGGATTTCGGCACGCGAGGGAAAGCTCCCTCCCCTCCCCTGCTCCTGCTCCTGCTCCTGCTCCTCCTCCTCCGAATCGCATCCTGTGATGGACCCGCGTTGCCGACAGAGGACCACCGAGAACCCCCCACGGAGAGGGCGATGAGGCAGGCTGACTAAAACCAGCCGGACCAGGCAAACTAGACACACCCGGGGGAGGCACCCCGGGCGGACCCAGCACGTCCAAGAGGGGATGCACGGTTGAGCAGAGAGGGAGGATGAGGAGGATAAAAACGAGGACGGGTAGCAGACGGATCACAGGATCCGGACCACACCAGACACGCCAAGCAGACCAGCCAGACCAGACGCACGAGACATACCACGCGGACGAAGCATACCAGAAGTGCGCCATACCAGATAAACCAAACTGACAATGCGTACCAAGAGGACGCCCGAGAACCACTTAGGCACCCAACGCATTCGACACAAGATCCCGTCCGATCGCGGCAACGCGAAGCGCTGTGTATGGATATGGAAGAGCTCCGCTAATCGCTGATCCTGGCTCTGCCCCTCTTGTCCTTCTCATCGCTGGCCTGCAGGGCTGCCTCTTCGACTGTACCCACCCGCTGCCTGGACAGGGAAATCGCGGACTCGAGGATCCCCGGCTCCCGCTCCACCAGCGCGCAGAACTCCTCAAAACCGACGGCCCCGCCCTCTCTCCCGCACATCTCGAAGATCCGCTTACCAGGGGACGCATCCCCGGCGTGCGCCACAGCATTGTCCAGGGCCTTCTGGAGGGCGTCGATCTGGACCTGCCCGGTGCCTTCGACATCAAAGATGAGGAAGGCCAGCTTCGCCTGGCTCTGCACGGAGCACCGCCCGGAAAGCAAGGCGAGCCCTTGGATGAACTCGCGGTACGAGATGGCGCCGCTGCCGTCTGTGTCGAAGAACGAAAAGAGGTGATCGAACGATGCAGGGCACCTGTGCTCTGAAAGCTGAAACGCCTTGTCAAACTCGGCCCTCGACAGGGTCCCCGAGTTGTCCGTATCAAACTTCCTGAAGCTTTTGAGAAGGACCTTCAGCGTGTCGAGGTCCATATCGTACAGCCGCTTCACCTGAGCCAACTCGAAATCCTGGCCCACATTCCCGCGTACGGCGTCAGCAGCAAACCAAACATCATCATATGAGTGCTCCGTGGTGGGTACATCAAACTCCTCGGCCATCAAGGCCCGCACATTGTTCGCGAAGAGGATGGGGTCCCGGACCTCTTCCTCGGACGGCACGTACGTGTCGAGTATGGTGACGGTGCAGAAATTTGCGAATTGCAACATCATGCGCAAAATGCACATCCCCATGTTCGAGTTTTTGCCGACCCAAGAGAAATCAAAATGAGCGATCCTGTACTTCAACAACACCGGCTGCACAGGTTGTCCCGGACTGAACGGGCCGAGCTTGAACTGGATGAAGGCCCTGCCGTTCGTGGTGGTGCCCTCGGGAAAGATGAGAAGTGGCAAGCCAGTCCAAGAGGGCTTGGCGCGGTGGGCAATTGCATCCTTGCACGCCTGCCGACTGTCTGGATTCTTGCGGTCCACGAATATGCCCTCGCAGGCCACGCCTGTGTGGCAGAGCAAGGGTATGTTCAACAAATCCGCCTTGCCGACACCCGCAATCCATGGAGGAAACACAGCGGCCATGATAAATGGGTCCATCAGATTCCTGTGCGGGGCCGCAACAACGATATTCGCCAGAGACTTCTTGTCCCTGCGTCGATCGTCTACGTCGATGCGCCAGAAGCCGAGGCTCCAGAGGAACATCGAGTTCGTGACCCGCAGAGGCGCTCGGACCAGACGGCGCGCCAAGCCGAGCGGCTCCTGGTGGCGAAAGCAGCCCCTGTCGTTCTGCAGGGGCATGCCCGCGCTGGCAAGCTTTGCCACGCCCGCCTGGGCACAGTGCGCCGCCAGGCACACGGCGATGCGCACGGGGAGCAGGGTGATGCCCACCAGCACTGCCTTGGCGCACTCGTACGCTGTCCACGGGGCCTCATTCTCGAACGGGTTGGTGACCTTCCTGAGCACGCTCTGGCCCCGGCAGAGGCGAGGGACAGCCTCCTCGGCAGCAGCGGCTGCGGTGGCAGAAGACGATGATGGCTCCATGAGCCACTCTCCGGCTCGGCTCTGTCCGTTGCGTCGCGGCCTATCTGTCTCGGGTGCGTCTCGAGCCTGTGGCTGCGGCCAAACCACTGCGAGTTGATGGTGTGTAGTCCCCGTGAGTCGAGTTGCGAGTTGACGATGCATGCAAACATGTTGTGAGCGGATGGTGTGGCACGGATGTTTGGCTGCGGCCTGTGCACTCTTCACCGCCTCCCCGTGCCAAACGTACGCTCACAACTGGCATCCGGACCACTTCAGGGCAACGCCCTGACACGCGTTCTGGCCCGCGCCCAGCCGCGGCAGCGTGAAAGGCCGGGCAGGTCCGTCAAAGGAGGAGGTCAGGGCAAGGTAAGGCAAGGTAAGGTAAGATAAGGCAAGACAAGGTGAGGCCAGGTAAGGCAAGGCAAACCAAGACAAGATAAGGCAAGATAAGGCCAGGTATGGTCAGGGCGCTCGGGGGTCAAAACTCCTGACTCTAGGCAATGCTCAAACCAGCTGTTGTAATGCGTACCCAGCGGTCCGAAGAAGTGGGTAGAAATATGAAGTAGGAAGGCGGTGGAAGAAGATTGGGTTTCCGCCCGTCCCCTAAAGAGGAAGAGAGAGGGGAACCTTCTCGATCATTGAAGCCTGAAGGTGCCGAAAAGTCAATTGGGATCCCGAAAACCGAGAATACCTCGTTCCAGCGACCGACGGGCATGGCATATGGACGCAGGGCCCCTGCTGCCTCCCTCATGCCTCCCGACCTCCTCCTCCTGACCTCCTCCCTCCTCCTCCTCCTCCTCCTCCTCCTCCTCCCTCCTCTCTCTCCTCCTCCTCCTCCTCCTCCTCCTCCTCCTCCTCCTCCCTCCTCCTCCTCCTCCTCCTCCTCCTCCTTCCTTCTCCTCCTCGTCCGCGTCGTCCTCCTCCATCACTGCGTCACTGTTCCTTAGTAATATATATATATATATATATATAAAAAAACCTTTCCCCAGGCGGCAGGCAGCCAACCAGGACCAATGAGGGCCCCCCACCACCGTCCCTGTGACAAAAACAAAATGAAGTGCACTTATGGCAGAATCTTGGCTCATGGTCGGGGGGGCCGCGGGGACTTTGTATTGCTCTTTTGACAGGGACGGCGGGGGTGCCCGCATGTTGTCCGCTTTGCGCAGGGCAAGCATCCCTGTTAAAAAAAAAACAATACAACATGCACTTCGAGGCAAAATCTGGATCATGCGCGGACACCCTGCGATCACTGTGCATTATTGTTTTGAGGGGTGCTGGCATATTGCCTGCTTTGTGCAAGCCAACCCGGCGATATAATGGCCACCCCGCCGCGATTGCGAACTGGTCTTCGACCAGGGCGTGGGGGCCAACGCGCTGCCCGATGCGTGCTGCCACGAGCGCAGGCGCACCTGGCACACCCTGCGCGTGTCCCGAACGTGGCATGCCTGGCGCGGCTGCAGCCTGCGGCACACATGTCGCACGTGGACTACGCGTGGCATCTGGCACACCAGGGGTGCCCAGTACGCTTGGGCCACAGGGGTGCCTGGAGGACCTGGCGCGCGCGGCGCGCCTGGCACGCGCACGCCCGGCGCACCCCGCCCCAGCATTGCGCACATGGGGTCTGTTGTTTTTCCCATTAGACACGCTGCGGCTCGGGTGCTACTCACGAATTGGCAGGGCGGGCAGGAGGGAGCGGGACGCAGTGCGAGCCGGGAGACTCTTGAAATTCCCCGGACCACCTACTCGTCCCTTGCTCGTCCTCCACCTCCTCGCACGCCTCCTTCGGCTTCCTCCTACTACCTTCCCATCAGGACTTTTGACTCCTCCTCCAATCTCCACCTCCACCTCCACTGCCTCGTCGTCCTCCTCCTCCTCCTCCTCCTCCTCCTCCTCCTCCTCCTCCTTCTCTGGAGATCAGGAAATAGCCGAAGCGTACCAGAAGCCTCCAGGATTCCTCCTCCTTTTCCTTTTCCTGGTCCACCTCGGGATTATCCACAGAATCGACTGCACACCGCTTGTTTAAACGACACTCAACACCTCGCAACTTCACACGCCGAATGCATGCATCACATAACTTCGACCCTGCACAACTGACAGTGCACCAAAATATGATTTGCACCGCGTAACAGAAAGACCAGAATCGCATCCCAGGCTTCAAATTATGAAGAAGCTAAACAACCCTGGCAAGCCGAGACGGTAAATTACTGATATCGATGTATACACTGATATACCCGTCAAAGGCGGACGCATGCTACCCGAGGCAAGATGGGCAGAAATCATCGTCTGGCCCATCCATCAGATCGGGTGCGATCTCTCGAAATGATGCACCGATCGATCGGAGTCAATGCGGACCGTCTCAATAAGGCCCTCACTTCGGTCGGTAGAGTCCGCCCCTGGCGTGGCCGCGGCTGCCGGCAACGCCGACTGAGGCGCATCCTGACGCGCGCACAAAAGCCCGCACCAAGGAGCTACGTGGCAAACAGGTAGCCCACACGCAACGAGTTGAAGCTCGCACAATGTCAATGGGGAGCGGTCTATGGCCGATATGAGAGGAGGGCGAGGAAAGAGAGGAGTCAATGGAGGCACAATGTGAACAACATGAGCGGAGGGCGAGGAGGGAAGTAGAAGGCGGGGAAAGGCGAAGAAGTGGGCTAGTTCTTCGTCGTCGCCGTCCTCCTCCTCCTCCTCCGAGCACCGCCTATTGAACTTGCCGTCCCTGACTTTGTCCTGCACA
>CAUYUJ010000226.1:554646-564646 GCA_963575745.1 Prorocentrum cordatum | reverse complement strand
CGAAGAGCTGCCGCTCCGCCGCGCTGGTGCCCCGGCGCGAGCAGAGCGCCTGCGCACCCCGGCGCCCACGCGGCGGCGGGGATCGATCGATGTCGGCCTCGCCCTCGATCGGGGTCTGGCACGGGGAGGGGGGAGGAGCGAAAGAGGGGGAGTGGGAGGGGGAGCGGGGAGCGGGAGGAGGAGGAGGAGGAGGAGGAGGAGGAGGAGGAAGAGGAGGAGGAGGAGGCGGCGGAGGCGGAGGCGGAGGAGGAGGACGGGGTCGCGAAAGGTCCGTAAGGAGACCCCCCAGACGACCCCCCCCCGAAAACTCCAGAACGGACCCACAAGCCCGCTGCGGGGCCCGCAGGACCTATGCCCTCCCTGGCCCAGGCAACCACGGAGAAGCGACTCGCGGCGAAGAGCCCGTCCCAGGGATGGCGGTCGAGAGCTCCGTGGTGGGCGCCCCCCCTCGCGCGAGGGACAAATGCAACGACGGCGGAGGCCAGTGCTCCAGCCTCCGGAGGAGGAAGGCTGGGGCGAGGCCCGAGGCGGGGGAGGGGAGCAGGAGAGAGGGGGGAGGGAGGGCCGCCCGCCCCGCGAGAGCTCGGCCATCCGCTCCCCGCCCCCCCCCCGCCCTCCCCCTCCTCCCTGCCCCCGCGGCGCGGGGCAGCATCCAGGAGCCGCCCCCCTCCGCGGCGCCCGGAGCGCGCCCAGAGGCGGCGATGGAGGAGCCGCCACGGGGTCTCCTGTGTGCCCTGCGCCAGCGTAGAAGCACGTAAACCGTCGCGGACGTGGGGCCTCCTCCTCCTCCTCCTCCTCCTCCGCCTCCCTCCTCCTCCTCCTCCTCCTCCTCCTCCTCCTCCTCCTCCTCCCTCCTCCTCCTCCCCCTCCTCCTCCCCTCCCCCTCCCCCTCCCCCTCCCCCCTCCTCCTCCTCCTCCTCCTCCTCCTCCTCCTCCTCCTCCTCCTCCTCCTCCTCCTCCTCCTCCTCCTCCTCCTCCTCCTCCTCCTCCTCCTCCTCCTCCTCCTCCTCCTCCTCCTCCTCCTCCTCCTCCTCCTCCTCCTCCTCCTCCTCCTCCTCCTCCTCCTCCTCCACGGGAACTAGGGGGAGGGTTCATTGCAACATCGTTGATGCATCCTAGGTTTGCACTGGTCCTCCTTCTCCTCCTCCTCCTCCTCCTCCTCCTCCTCCTCCTCCTCCTCCTCCTTCTGACTCGTGGCTCGAAACACGGACGGCTCTTCTGATCACGGGTGCCCGCCTCCTCCTCCTCCTCCACCTCCTCCTCCTCCGGCGGGACGCGTGTCCGGCCGGCCGATCTCCTTGGTCGGGAGCCCCCGCACTCCTCCGTTCCCGCTCTCGCTCCTCCTCCTCCTCCTCCTTCTCCTCCTCAGGTGGCGCGAGTGCACCCTCTCTCGCCCCCCACCTTCCATATGTTTCATACCCACACACTCCGTCTACCGAATCTTGAGCAGCGGGCGGTTTCGGTTGGAGAGCCGCCGCGGCTAACTGATGTCTTTGCTTCGATTTCTGCATTGGAATCCATTGAGTATGAATTCTAAAGACCGTCAGGAGGAGATAATCATGGCGACCGCCAAGAGCTTCCATGCGTGCGTCTTCATAGGTACGCAGGTACGTGCACTTCCTGGGATGGCTGTTCAGAAACGCAAGCTGCACAACACACTGCTGATTGAGGCTGGGTGGAGTCCTGGAGCCTATACAAATAAGTCGGCTGGAATCAGTATCACGATTAGTTCTGGGCTGCGGGAACATCACATCGTGCGACAATGGCAAGCACCCGCTGAGATTGCTGGCCGAGCTTTTGGACTTCGCCTCAAGCGAACTGGATTGGACTTCACAGTAGCAGGAGTTTACTTTCCTCCTCGACCACGTGGGCGAGCTGGCCGCCCGAACTACTTTGCAGCGACGAACAGGCTGGTCTCGTGGCTCCGTGGTCTTTTAGTTGATATATCGCGATCATCACGTACTATGCCACTGATAAGTATGGATTTGAATGATGGCATTGGCATCGTGTGTTCTGATGGTCGTTGGCAGAGCTGTGACACCACTGTTATCCCATCGCATCTGGCTACTCGTGAACATCTCGTGGGAGGCGCTGGGCAGTTAGTTAGAGAACTGATGGAGGAGTTCGGCTTCGTAGTGCTGGGGGTTCGGGACCGTGTGGAGGACACTTGGTTTGGCCAGGACGGCATCTCCAACAGGGTGGACTACATCTTCGGTCCCGTGGTCGCCCAGAACCTGATCAACACAGCTGGACCATTAATGAGAGTTATGAGGCAACATCAACGCATTCCTTCCCGTCATCCTCGTGATCACATACCGCTGCACTGTAATCTGAAGTGGTCATTTGTCGAGCCTGAACAGTTGGGGAGAAATCGTCTTCACTGGAACTTCGATACCATGAAGAATGCCTCCGTGCGCGAGACCTTCCTCAATCGTGCGGCTGCCAAGTTGCAAGAGCGTGAGTCTGATCTGGCTTCGGCGGCTACGACTGGAAGGCCTGATGCTTATTTTACTATCTTGAATGACATCGTGCGTGAGCAGGCTAGTGAACTCTTCTGTGGATCGTTGCCCAACGCGTCCGAGGCCTACCGTGCGCAGGCCAGGGCGCGCAAGACTCTTCTTCAAAGGCGTTTGGAGATTCGCCGTCGTCTCGCCCACGCCGGCTGCGATGAGGAGGAGGTGGAGGTGGTTCAGCAGCTCAAAGCGATTAGCAAGCAGTGTCAGCAGCAGAGGAAACAACAGTTCAGGGAGTGGAGGGAGAACATAACGGAGGAGTTGGAGGAGGCCTGGCGGAAAAGAAATCACAAACAAGCCCATCGCTTGATCCGAGTTCTTGCCTGCAAGGGTCGTGGACCCCGTGGTCGTAGCTATCGCCATCTAGAGGGTGCTTCTCTAAGTGCTAAGGAATGGCTGGAGGTCTGGGAGAAGGAGGGACCACAGGGAGGCATGGAGGTTACCGAGATCAACCAGGAGGGGGAGGAGCTGGAGGAGGGGGTGAACGGGTACCTGGGCATGTTCAACATGGAGGCTACTACGGATTTGTTATCTATCACTAAGTATTTGCGACACGCACCCAAACGTCGATCGTGCCCGCCGTGGAGTGTACCAGCTGAGATTTGGGGCATGATCGTGGACCCTGTTTTTGGACTCTCTAAGAATTTCTCTGGAGTTGGATACTCCGTCGAGTTTCAACCTGAACCGTTGCAGGAGGCACTCTCTCGTGGTTTGCAGTGTATTCGGCTGGCGAACAGGTTCCCCACCTTGTGGAATAGGAGTTTCGGCTGCGCCTTACCGAAGAGTGCCACCCCTGGCCCCAAGGGGAAACGAGTCATCCACCTGCTGGACCCGCTGGGCAAGGCTTGGCTAGCTGGGGCCATTCGGAGGAACAATCCTGAAGCTTTAGGTCCCAACGACTATGGGTTCTGCAAGGGGAGACGTAAGGAGGGGGCCATGCTGGTGATGATGTTGGTTTCTCATCGTCTGCGACGGGGAGGTTACAGTTTTACGTGGTCAAACAAGGACCTTAGCAACGCTTTCCCGAGTACGTCTTGGAGTCTCTTGGAAGCGAACTCTGCACTTTTAGATGTTCCTGATCGTCAGTTTGGACGCGATCGATTCGAGTCGGCATCGATATGTCTTCCAGCCCGTGACCGTGCTCTCGTTGTAAAGCCTAGATGCGGAGCGCTCATGGGAGATCCTTACGCGGTGGAGAGCTTTGGCAGAGCCTATGAGATTCCTGTCTGTGAATGGAGTGAGGTGTTGTACGCCCAGATGCCTTCGGAGGCGCTTCTAGCAGCCACTTGTCCGATTACAGGCACGTTGGTAGATTTGTCTCTTACCAAGTATGCCGATGACCTCACGAAGCTGCACGTCGGTGGAGGTCCTGCGGCCTCTTGTGGTGACGCGGGCTTGGCAGAGCTTTCTGCCGCCAACTTTTACTCCAATCAAGTCTTGGATGAGGTTCTTAAGATAGGGGGATGGGCGCAGAACAGGAGCAAGCAGAACACCATCGTCTGTCTCTCTGGCCAGGGCTCGGTCGCCGCGAATCGTCGATTACGAGCCTCTGCTTCTGAACTTTTTGAAGGTGGAGTCAGTCCGTCTATGAGGGTGCTGGGAGGGGAGATTCATTCCATGGGCTCGATCACTCCAGAGGTAAACAAGCGCCTGAACGCGATCAAAAGTTCGTTTCATTCTTTGGGAAGTTTCTGGTCGACTCCTGGCATCTCGTTTCGGTTGAAACGCTCGGTCTTGTTGGGGGTCCAGAACGCGGGGGTCCAGAACCTGGAGGCCTACTTGGTGACGGAGGGTCTATGTAAGAAGTTGGATTCTCTGATGGTAAGATATTGTAGAGTGGCTATGAGAGGGGCTAGCTATGAGGGCACTACACATGTTCAGAGTCTCAGCAACGAGCAGGTGCTCAACCATTGGCGTATTACGCCGGCCTTTCTCGAGCTCAGGGTCCGTCGTTTGGGGTGGCTCGTGCAGTTCATCCGTTATCCTGGGCGGCATGCTCAGATTCTTGCAGCTCTGTTTGCTGAATTGGCAGTGGACGATCGTCCGCAGTATGATGAATTGGGTCGTCTCACCGCCTACGCGAACCCCTGGGCGAAGCAGTTCTTTGAAGATGTACAGGCACTGGAGGATATCGAGGACGGTCGAGAGTTGCTCGAACGTGCGCAGGGCTCGTTTCTCGCGCTTTGGTGGGATAAGGAGCTTGGAAAAGCGTTCTGTAAGATTGATTTCTCTCTCTTACGACGACGTCTTCATACGGTGGCGATTCCTCCTCCTGAGTATGATCCTCAACTTAGTGCTATGTTATCTACTGAGATCGTTCAGGGTGGTGCTGTGAAATGGGTCTGTGGTGTATATGAACATAGATGCGATCCTAGCGATACTATTGGTCGTCGAGTTCGATGCGATGCGAAGTTCCCCGATAAGAAGTCTGCGCTAAACCACTTACGATTCCATCATCATTATCGTTCATTGGGGCACGTTCTATGCCGCACTAACGAGTGCCCAAACTGTCGGGGGATCTTCTCGGGGGTGATCACGGCTAGCAGGCACCTCGTGGGCTCCATGAACAGGGGTTACTGTATTGCTGGGGGTGGAAAGTCTCAGGCTGCTCGGTCTCAAATTACTGACTTGGCTTGCCCCCTCTGCGAATATCACGCATCGGACACATATGATTTTCAGCAACATGTCCGTAGTCATCTTCCTCGAGTTCTTGATACTGTATCTACACGTTCCAGTGTTCAGCAGCAGCGAGCGCAGCGAGCTCGTGCTGCATCGTGGTCGGGTCCAGCCGGCCTTTCCAGCCATGCCGAACACGACGGCGGCGGTCCCCAAGTGGATGGCGCGCAGCACGGACGAGGGCAGCGGCAAGGTGCGCCGCATCGTCGGTCCAGCAGGGGGAGGCGCGCAAGAAGCTCGTCAGGTGGTCCAGCGCGGCGGAAAGAAGCAAAACCTGGACGAGCTCGTCATTGTTTTGGCAAAGTTGGTGCTCAACGACGAGGCGGAGTTGAGAGCGCTCATCGGCGCGGTGTACGACACGTGGCTGCTGCCGCTCGACAGTCGTACGGTGCAGTTCATGCTCGAGGAGGGCCAGAGCTTCAACGCGGAGGCCCAGCAGCAGCGCGAGCTTCAGAAGGCAGCGGAGAAGGAGGGCAAGGAGTTCACGAAGGTGAAGATGCACGCCCCTCACCTGAGGGCGTTTGCAGCATTGATCAAGGGGGCGGCGTTCGAGGAGACAGCGGGGCAGTTGCCCAAGGAGCAGACGGCGGCGGCGCAGTACTGGGTGTCGACGGTGATGGCAGCGGAGGACCCAGTTGTGCTGAGCGAGGTGGTGAGGTTCTGCAAGGCAAAGCGCCTCAAGACGAAGGGCAAGGACGACAAGGAAATGGCAAAGGTGCAGTTCCTCTTGGACACCAGCGAGCGCGGCAACCAGCTGCTCTCGGCGATCCGCTACTGCCTCAAGGCCGAGGGAGGCGAGAAGACCGTGGGGGCGGCCCCGCGAGGGGTCCTGGTGAGGGAGGCGCAGCGTCTGCTAGACCAGTGCAAGTAGGGGGTTCTAGAGGCTTCAGCTGGGCCAATAGCGAGCGAGCACAGCAGCTTCTGAGGGCGGGGCTTTTGAGTGAGGATGCTAGCAGGAGAGTTTCAGGTTTGACTGATAGTAGACCTCCTAGCGTGATCTTCTCCCCTTCCTCCCTCCCTCCGCCTCCTGGCCTTGAAGCCATCCCGACTTCCTCCCCCGCTCCCGTCTACTTTCCCACAGCCCCAGAGGTAGGACCAGCAATCCAGCTCCCTCCCCGATCTCGAAATCGTCGGGGCAGAGGTTCAGGTTCAGAGCGAGGCGCAACTTCAGGCAGAGGTGCCCGAGGTTAGCGCCTATGATGGCAGCCGCAGGCTGCGTGCCGTCGGGTCCGCCATCGGGCCAGTCTCCACTCCTTAAGTGGTCGTGGGGCAGCGCGGTGGCTACAGTTCCAGTCCGCCAACTTGGCGAACCCAGGCGCCTTTTTATCTTTGCAGCATGTGAGGTTGTGAGCGAGGGCTTGCATTGCAGTGCAGGGAGGGATAGGCGCCCCAGAGTCTTATCTTATCTTATCTTATCTTCTCCTCCTCCTCCTCCTCCTCCTCCTCCACCTCCTCCTCCTCCTCCACTCCACTCCTTTTCCATATAAATCGGCGGCCCGGGGTCCCTGGGGATGTCCCACCTTCAAGTTCGGCGGCACCAGCCAGGAGGCCTCCACAAGAACTCCGCCCCGTCGCACCCCCATGGCTGGTCGAAAGGGCGGGCCGGGCGTTTGGTCTCAGTCTTTGAAGGGGCCCCAGGACACACAAATAAATACACACAAATAAAAGGATTCCCCATATTTTCTCATATTTTCTGGGTTTCTGTCTTCCCCCCCACTTCCCATATTTTCCCATATTTTCTGGGGAATCGACGATTAATTGTGTCTGTGTGTTTCTTTCCCTCCTGAGTCTTTCCAACCACTTATGATCCTGAAGCTTAGAATTGCAGCAATTACATGGGTGGAGGGTAGGTCGCTTTCATAATGAGGCTCTCGCCTGAGCCCCGCGCGCACTCGTTCTTTTGGAGTGCCGGATTTTCACAGATGGGGGGCGGGCCGTTTTCAAAATGTGGCTCTCGCCTCAGCGCCGCACACATTCGTTTTGAACATGTGCAAGGATTTCACGGATGGAGGGCGGGTCGTTTTCACCATGTGGATCTCGCTTCAGAGCCGAGCACAGTGGTTTCAAGAGTTTACAACAGTTTCCCGGCTTCGCATGGCTGACGTTCCAGAAATGGCGTTCGAGCACGATGTTGCTCTGTCAGGAAGCAAAAGTGTTGCTGATTCGTGGCATTGAAATCCCAGGAATGGTATTCTGGCACAGTTCAGGATTCTCAAATGTTTGTTTCTCAACGAGGCACACTGCCTTCAGTGAAAATGAACCCTAGTAGGGGTCTATGACGAGGGAACTTGAAGGGAGGGTGTATGGCAATATCGTTGATGGGTCTGCGGTTCACACTGGAACTCCTCCTCCTCCTCCTCCTCCTCCTCCTCATCATCATCATCATCCTCCCCGTTACCTCATCTTCCTTGTCATCCTCCTTTTCCCTTCCCCTCCTCCACCTCGTCCCCTCCTCCCTCCCTCTCCCTCTCCCTCGTCTGCCTCCTCCTGCTCTTCCTTCTACTCCTGCAACCGCGGCCCTGGCACGCACCTATCTTTGAGGTGCGTGGCCACCGGGGCCAGGCGTGTGGGAGGGCAGTCCAGGGAGAAACATGCGACGGGGTGTCCATCAGGAGAACCTGCTGCTCACCCTCCTCCTCCTCCTCCTCCTCCTCCTCCTCCTCCTCCTCCTCCTCCTTCTCCCCCTCCTCCTCCTCCTCCTCCTCCTCCTCCCCCTCCTCCTCCTGCCCCTCCTTCCTCCCCTTCCCCCTCCACATACTGTCTCTCCCCCCTCTCCTCATCCTCCTCATCCTCGCCGCCCCCTCCCTCGGACAGGGCTAGCACGAGGACAAATCCGTTCCACAGCGCTCTGGAACGCTCTCGGAGCGTTCCGGAGCGCTCTGAAGCCGCGGCGCCCGAGACATCCTCCAGAACCGCCGGATCTCTGAGATTCCCCACGTATCCTCACCCGAATGATTCGTCCTCGTCCTGGCTCTTAGTGAGCCCGGGAAATGTCAGGGCCGTTGTTTCATTGTTTTCGAAAAAGAATATCTTGAAAATGGAAGCGGCAAAAAACGGCGGCCGGAGACAACAACAAAACGGCTCCGGGATTGGAACCGGAACCGGAGCAAACACAGCGACAGAACCGGCAAACAGACGGCGACGGAACAGGCCGCAGAAACGGCAAAACGGAAGCAGCAACAAAAACGGCCCTGTCATCTCCAGGGCCCACTTCGACGAAGTCCTGGCCTCGTGCTCTCGCCAAGGGTGTGGCTGGCGTGCGCACGCGCGGGCGCGCGCGCCCAGCGCCCAGCGCGCGCAGGACGGCGGCGGCGCGGGCGGCGCCTCGACGTCCGCGACCTGTCTTCGCAGGACCCGGACCTCCGCGCCGGCGCGGCGCGAGGCAAAGAGCGGGCATGGCCAGGGCCGCGGGTAGGGGGATTTGGTCAGTGCTAGAGGGCCCCGGAGCCGAAAACAGATCGGGCTGCACGCACGAGGGGGCCCCGTGGTGAGGGTGGCCTCTGGTGCGCAGCAATTGTTAGGGCCGCGGGGGGACCGACCACACAGGCGCGCAAGACGCTACTGCCGCATCGCGTTCGGCGATCGGGGGACGCCATTGGGCCCGCATCAAATGTCACTCCGGCGAAGGGTCACTCTTACGTACGTGTGGTCGGATCGGGTATAGCCAGGGGCCCAGATACGGGGATCCAGTCAGTGATCAGGCCCCGAAGCCAAAACATGGACTGGAATCACTGAGCCAGATCTGCCGTGGCAGTTCCAGCTAATGGAACGGGGCAGGGGAGGCGCCCCCCAGCACACATCACTAGACCAGGTCCCACTGAAACCAGTCCGGCCGGTGCCTGAAACGAGAGGCGAGGGCGGGGGGTGGGGGGGGGGGAGGCAGAGCTCGAACGTGAAGGGCAGCGATGGGGACTGGCTCAGGGTTAGGTCGGGCGTGTCCCCCTACAGGGGGATTTGGGACAAAAAATCAAGAACACCCCAACAACAACTCCAGCAACACCCTCAAAATAGTCAAACAAATCGTCCCCAGCATATTTTTTCGACGATTTTTGAACATCCCCCCCGTAGAGGGACGGGCACGACCTGAGCTCAGGGGGGGAAGCAAAAACGAGCTCGAGTCGACGGTGCATGGGCGACCGCGGGGCGATGGGCCCCCGGACGCGAGCCCGCACGTTCCCGGGCGGATGGCGGGCTGTTGTCGGGGCCCGATCGGCGATGCAGTGGGCCTGTTTTGGGGGGGGGGGCGGTGCGCTTTCCCTTATGAGGCAACTACTGGGAGGTTTTTGTCGGAAAGATTAAGGAATATTAAGCCCCATTTGAAAGCTGTTTCGCCAGAGTGGGCCTCGGACTAAGCGGGATTAAGCCGGATTAAGCGGGATTAAGCCAGACTAAGGGGTATCAAGCACGATTAAGCCGGATTTCGGACCAGGGCAAAATCAGAATTTGACCTCCCAGGAGTTGCATCCGAATTTCCCCTCCCCCGAGCCTGGCTTCCCCCAGCGCTGCCTCTGAAGAGAAAGCCGTGGAAGCGTCGGGGAACGAGTGCGAGGAGGGCCGAGGCTCCAGGCTCTGGGCCCCTTGGGGGGGGGCGGTGCGCTTTCCCCTCCCCCGAGCCTGGCTTCGCCCAGCGCTGCCTCGGAAGAGAAAGCCGTGGGAGCATCGGGGAGGAGCGCGAGGAGGGCCGAGGCTCCAGGCTTTGGGCCTGTTTTGGGGGGGGCGATGCGCTCCCCCCCCGAGCCTGGCTTCCCCCAGCGCTGCCTCTGGAGAGGAAGCCGTGGAGGCATCGGGGAGGAGCGCGAGGAGGGCCGAGG
>CAUYUJ010000226.1:492146-549646 GCA_963575745.1 Prorocentrum cordatum | reverse complement strand
GGCCTCGTCCCGCTGGCAGCGCGTCGGCATGGCATTCCAAGGCCCTTGCAATGTGCATCGTGCGTCCTTAATTACACGGATTGACTGTAGTGGTGGTGGCGGTGATCGCCACCCACCACCATCACTCACCGCGTTCGCAGTATTTCTGTCACTGGCCATCGTTGTCGCCATCGCTGTCATCATCAACAACTTCACATTTACTATCCTACTCCTCCTCGTCATCATCATCACCATAGCCATCATCATCATCACCATCACCATCACCATCATCATCCTCAGTATCATTATCATCATCATCACCATCATCATAATCATGCTCATGACCATCATCATCAGCATCATCATCGTCCTCGTCATCACCATCATCATCATCATCATCATCATCATCATCAGCATCATCATCATTATCATCAGCATCATCATCCTCATCACCATGAACAGCATCATCGTCGTCACCACCACCAGTATCGCCACCATCAGCATGATCACAATCATCAGCATCAACATCATCATCGTCAGTAGCATCACCATCACCATCACCATCACCATCATCATCATCATCATCATCACCATCATCATCATCATCATCATCATCATCATCATCATCATCAGCATTACCATCATCATCATCAGCATCATCATCATCATCATCATCATTATCAACATTGTCACCATCATCATCGTCGTTGCCGCCGTCGTTGTCATCATCATCACATCATCATCATCATGATCATCCTCATCCTTCTCAGAATCATCAGAAACATCATCATCATCATCATCATCATCACCATCGCCATTACCACCATCATCACCACCATCATCACCCTGACCATCACCACCATGATCATCATCACCATCATCATCATCATACCATCACCATCATCACCATTACCATCATCACCACCAATCATCATCATCACCATCAGCATCATCAACATCAACATCATCTCGGGGATGGACAGAACCCCCTTTAGCAAAACGTGGTTTAGTGAAAACGACTTGGGCCCAAACCCGGCGGGCGCAAACCTGGAAAACGACGGCCACGGCGCCCTCTCGAGAACCGAAAACGGACAATTCACTAATCGACGTGTCACTGTTGGGGGTTCTGTCCAGCCCCGATCATCACCATCAACAGCAGCAACATTATCACAGATAACATCATCACATTCATCGTCATCGCCATCGCCTTCGTCATCGTCATCTTCTTCATCATCATCATCAGCAGCAGAAGCAGCAACATCGCCACCACCATCGCCACCACCGTCACCATCGCCGTCACCATCACCATCACCATGATCATCCGCATCCTCATCCTCATCATCGTCCGAAGGAAGCCTCCTTAGCATCATCAGTAGCATCAGCAACATCATCGTCTTCCTCGTCCTCGCCGTCCTCATCCTCCTCGTCCTCCTTCCTTTATCTTCTCGGAACCGTTGTCGCCGTGGCCATCCTCGCACGACGACCTCGCGCGAGCCCGCGCACCCCGCCCGCCTCCGGGACGCGACACTGCCTGCTGGCAGCACCCCTTCCCACTTGCCCTGCAGGCCGAAGGAATCCCCGGCGCCACGATCTTCGCACGTGCTGCTTCCGATGCTCTTCGAGCTGCTGGGAGGCGCAGGGTCCCCGCAGGCGAACAGGACCATCCACGCCCGATCCCCCTTCCTGTGGCACATGGTGCACCTCACGTTGGCTTCTCGGGCCCCGGAGGAACATCCTTTCAAGCGCCATCGCTCCCATCATGGAGCCCGTTCCTTGCGTATTCGCGATAACGCCCGTAACTGGCCCCAGGCTCCCCTCATTGGTCACGTCACGATTCGCGCGGGCGTCAGGGAACTGGCCATTCCGAAGAATTCCCAGACGGCGCCGGCGCGAGTCGTGACGTGACCCGGCTAACTCCCCCCCTCCGCCCCCCAGTCATCGCCAGGAGAAACCTACAAAAAAAAACGTGGCTATCGAACACGTTGACCACCAACGTGGGAGCGAAGAACGCGTGGCAGGCCGAGGAGCGTCGCACGAGACATCGCCGAGGGCGCACGCGCCTGAACGGAAGCACTCGCCTGACCTGGCCGATGCCTGCGGCGGAGAGATCTAAACAGTTTCCCTCATTGCGGGCAAGACTCGTGTCCATATCCACTGCAGCTTTGAGTTTCGGGCTCCCTTCCCCATAAACCCGAGGCGCACTGGATGTGGGTAGGAGTCGGGCCCCTATAGGGGCTCGCTTTTTGCCCATGTCCAGTGCGCCTCGGCCTTGCGGTGCCCCTTCCAAGAAGTCAAAAACGCGCTGGATATGAATATGAACATTGCCCGCGCTCATGGCTATCGCACACACTGCTCACCGACGTGAGAACGTCGGGGACCTACTGCCCCGGGTCACTGCAAACCTGGGTCAGTGGGGCTGTGCGGGATCCTGCAGGGTCCTGCGAGCTAGCCCCCAGTCAATGCAGCCCTGGCTTTGCAGGATCCTGCAGGATCAAGCACTCTGGCTGACCCCCCTTTCTGCACTGACCCACGTCTCAAAGCTCCCGAGAGCGAAGACCGCCTGACAGGCCGGGAGCGCCACACGAGAGGTCGCCGAGAGCTCACGCGCCCGAGCGGAATGCCCGCGCCTGGCGTGGCATAGGCCGGCGGCGGTGACAGGAGGGAAGTGCGCAAGGACGCCTCGAGGTCGCAGTGTGCTTCTCCAAGGCACAGCAGTTGGTAGTAACCAATCAAGACGCCCCTGAGAGGCCCCCAAAACGGCTCCCAAGAGGCATCCAAACGGCCCCTAAGAGGCCCCCTCGCGACATCCCGACGAACATCGTAGAGACCTATGACCCACAACCCAGGCCCGGTGGCGGGAACGGCGGAAGGCCACTAGATGAGCTTTAACAGTCGATGACAACGAGACGCACTGCACATCAAAGCGGACAGCGTTCAAACTGACACGTGTGGGGCCAGGCTCTGTGAGTCACCACGAAAATAGAGGAACACATACCAGCACAAACATAAACGTTCGGCGCTCCGCGCAGATTTCTCAGATCTGCGCTGGACCCCCTCCCTGGCGCCCGGAGCGCGCCAGGGGCGGCGCCGGAGGCGCCGCCTGGGGGGCCCAGCACCGATCAAAGAAAACCGCGCAGCGAAAAGTTATGTTTATGCAATGTTTGCCCCCTTCGAGAGAACTCGGAAAAAAACGGCGGCAAGCCCCGGGGGGAAGTGAAAAGGAGAAGGCCTGTTTTTCCTCCTCTGAGAAGCTGTTTGGGCCTCTCCCGAAGGCGCAGAACACTTCCCAGAAGGAGCGAGGGCTTCTCAGAGGTCGCGCCGCCCTCTGAGAAGGCCTTCTTCTTCTTCTTCTCATGTCTAGAGGGAAAACAAACCTCCCTCGCTTTTGACCACCCTCGCTTCCAAGAGATACCAAACGATGCCAAATTGCAGCCTGTACTGGTCAGGCCGCTTGACGAGGAGGCGCGTGGTATGACTTGGTTTTGCCTGGAAGCGAAAGCGGGGGAGGTAATTCACGCTCTGAATGTCCCCTCCTCGCTCGTCGCCGCTTCGAGGAAGACGACCTCGAGGTCGCGTAGCTGCAGTGCCCGAGCGCGGCGCTGCTCGGAGGCTGCAACTCCCGAGCGCTGCGCTCCTGCCTCCGCCTCCTGCTCCCGGGTCAGTCCTCCTCCTCCCCCTCCTCGCGCCTCCTCCTCGCCCTCCTCCCTCGTTCTCCTTCCCCCCTTCCCTCTCCCTCTCCTCCCTCGTTCTCCTTCCTCGTTCTCCTCCCCCGTTCTCCTCCCCCCTCGCCCTCCTCCCTCCTTCTCCTTCCCCCCCGTCCCTCTCCTTTCCGGCTACGTCCACTCCCTCCTCCCCCTCCTCGTGATGCTCCTCCCCCTCCTCGTGGCCGCCGCCGTGGCAGCGGTCGCCGTCGTTGCTGTTGTCGCTGTCGTGGTCCTTGTCGTGGTCATGGTCGTCGTCGTCTTCGCGGCGGCGGTCGTGGTCGTGGCCGTGGCCGTGGCCGTAACCGCGGCCGTGGCCATCGTCGTGGTCGTCGTCCTCGCGGAGGTCGTCGTCGTCGTCGTCGTCGCTGTCGTCGTCGAGGTCGTCGTCGCTGCGGCGGCCATGGCCGTGGCCGTGGTCGTCGTCGTCGCCCGCCGGCGCCCCCCAGAGGCCGCGGGCCGCCCGCCCCCCCCTCCCAAGGGGGGTGCGCGTGGTCGCCTGCGAGCTCTCCTCGAGCTGCCGGGAGGCCACGAGCGCCTCCCGCGGCAGCAGGGCGCTGCGTGCCAGGCGCCGCGAGCCCAGTGCAACGTCCCGGGGGTGGCGAGAGGTGCCCCCGAGCCCGAGGCAGAGAGCCGAAGTCAACCCTCAGACGAACGACACCAGGACAAAACGAGGCAGCCTGGCAAATGCACCCCGGGGACGGAATGGAGCATGGCCGGGCCGTTTAGGGAACGACCAGGTCCGTGTAGTGCACAACGATCACGAGGGTCGGGGTGGTTTGTCCATCGCTTGACAACATGTGGATTCTCGCTCCATTTTGGAGCAGGGGCCCCCGTGGGCCTCGTGAGCGGTTCTCTGGAAGCCGTGGAGGCCGTGGCGTGGGAATCCACGAGCGCCTCCCGCGGCTGCAATCACGAGCGGCGAACTTAGCCGCATCCGCGTCTCGCGTTCTGGCTTCCACGGCGCGATCCCGCGGATACGCGGTCGCACGGATGCGTTCAGCGTGGGGCATCCGCGAACAAAAAACGCCCCGCGTCAACGGGGTCGGAACCCATGGGCCCAGCCCGCCAGGCCGCGGATACGGACAATATTGTTTTGTCGCCCGGGAAACAATGGGCGGCAGGGTGCTTAATTGACGTGTGGAGCGCATGACCAGCAACAACTATTGCGCTATGACCTACAGTCGGGGCGCTGACCTAAGGAATCCTAAATAAGGAACGAGGCCCCTTTTTTCCATAAGTTCACCTTCGATGTCCTGTCGAAAACATAAGGAAAGCCTGAGGCAAACTGTGAAACACTTAAGGAACGCGGAGCCCCTCCCCAACGAAACGGGTTCCTTGTTCAGGGCCCCGACTGTAGGTCCACGGGGCACCACAGATACCGCCGCACAGGAGCTGCCGCGCGCAGATCGACTGCGATGGACTCGACAGTTGGACAAGGGCGAGTTGAGCCAGCGGCAGCTCGGATCGATCCTCGGGCTCCTCCTGCAGGGTGCAAACGTACCGGTTGTCCGAGCTGCGCCCAGCCGTGGCGACAAGCCCTTCCCACCCCCGCCAAAGTCCGATCACCCTTGCTTCACCTCGCCCTCCTCTGGTCAACAACCACCTCTCGACGTGCGCGACTGCCACATGCTGACGGGCAGGCTGAGCAAGCAAGGGCTGCGGCGCCCCCCTCCACACCCCCGGCGCCTCTCGAGCAGCAGCCAGCCCAGCCTCGCGCGCGCGCGTGGCGGCTCGAACTGTGAGCATCTGCCAAGATCCTGCACCTCTCTGGCGTCGTGGTCGCCACCTGTCGTTGTCCGTTGTTCGTCGTCCTCGTCCGCCGTCATCCGCCGTCCTCCGTCCCCGTCTCCCGTCGTCCCTCGTCGGCCGCCGCCGCCATCGTTGCTGTTCGTCGCTCGTCGTGATCGTTGTCGTGGTCGATATCTGTCACTCGTCACTCGTCGCTCGTCGCCCGTCGTCATCGTCGTCATCGTCGTCGTCGTCAGTCGTCGCTCATCTGCTGGCGTCGTCATGGCTCGTCACCCGTCCGTCGTCGTCACTCGTCACTAGTCGTCGTCGTCGTCGTCTTTGTCGTCACTCGTCATGCGTCGTCGTCGCCGACACCGCCCAGTTCCGTCGCACCGCCTCCCAATCCCAGCAGGAGGGAGGACAAGGACAAGGAGGCTGACAAGGGGGAAGTTTCAGTCGGCCCAACCCAAGCGCGCAAACCGCTGCTATCGCATCTCATTCGGAGATCGGGGGGTACCAACGGGCGCGCGCCGAAAGTCACTCCGGCGAAAGGTCACTCTCACGTGTGCCCATCGGTCGGAAGGAGTGGGTAGAAACATGAAGTAGGCAGGTTGAAGGTGAATTGCGCTTCTGCCCGCCCCCTGAAGAGAAGGAAAGAGGAAAGACTGCCGGATCCTTGTAGTGGGAAGGCGCCTAATGTATATTGGAATATGGCAACCCAGAAGTCTGCCACCGTGGGGCACAGAGTGGGCGTGTCCTCAGGTCTTTCGCCTACTCCCTGGAGCCCAAGTCCTCAGTCCTGAGGAGTCTCTGAGGGGCCCAGACCCAAACTTCTCGAATCTACCGACTTTTTCTGCCAGAGGGCCCCATGATGGGCACAAAGGGCCCCAGGAGGCCACCATAGGTAGGAGCAGCTTCGTGGGTGTGCAGGGGCTCCGGAGGGCTCGCCGCTCTGGCCATCGGGCGCGACTCGGGAGGCCCTTGCCGTCCGTGGCTGAGGAGGAGGAGGAGGAGGAGGAGGCGGAGGAGGAGGAGGAGGAGGAGGAGGGAGGAGAGGAGGAGGAGGAGGAGGAGGAGGAGGAGGAGGAGGAGGAGGAGGAGGAGGAGGAGGAGGAATGCCTGATCGCGCGGTTTTGCCGATATTGGTGCTGGCATAGGGGAAGCGGGTCCTGAGGAAAAGGGTCCTGGGCCCCGGGGCCTTCCCCCAGAATCAGGTCTTCCTCCCAGGTCGTTCTCTGACGGTCCTGGGGCTCATGGAGGGCCCTGGGACACCAAAAGCAGCGACTAACCTCTGGCCTCGTTTCCCTCAGGACCCGTCTCCCCCATGGCGAGATCTCGGTGGTGGTTGTCGTCGGCAGTGCCTGGAAATAAACAGAACAAGGGCGGTCGCGATAGATGGCAGAGGAAGCCCGGAAGGGCGCGAGTCTCTTCCGCGGGCAGTCCTCGCTGCAGCCATTAAGAGGGCCTTGAACGCGACAGACAGGACACAAGGGTACCCTTGGTTTTGCAGGAGCGACCTGCTAATCAGACCCACCAGTAAGCGCAGAATGGCAAGCAGTCCGGCAGGAACGGAAAGGAAGGCAGACATTGAACCCTGTTTGGCCTCGAGAGCAACACACGATGCCAACGGGAGGCTTCCTCCTCCGCCCCCTCCTCTTCCTCCTCCTCCTCCTCCTCCTCCTCCTCCTCCTCCTCCTCCTCCTACTTATCTTCATCCTGCTCCTCTCCTTCTCATCCTCTCCTCCTCCTCCCCTCCCCCTCCCCATCCTCATCCTCGTCCTCTTCCTCGGCGGCGCCACAGTGGCCCCGAGCCCACGGCGAAGCAGTAGCGATCAGGCAATATGGACCGGCGGAATGAGTGAAGCGATTGAATAAAGGTAGACGTTGTGCGGGCAATATTCACGTCCATATCCAGTGCTTCTTGGACTTTTTTGGAAGCGGCGCCACAAGGCCGAGGCGCACTGGATATGGATAAACATCGAGCCTCTAGGGGGCAAACTTATCCATATCCAGTGCCACTCGGGTTTCTTGGGAAGGGAGCCCGAAACTCCATACTGCAGTGGATATAGACAGAAGTATTGCCCGCACGATGAACAAGTACAAGTACTTAGAGGTAGGAGTACGAGTAGTAGTATTACTTGCAGTCGCACGGGTAGCAATGGTAGTTGTAGTGGCCGAAGTAGTACGGTTGGCATCTGGAAGACAGCGTGCAACATCGATCTCCGCAACGCACGCTGCCCCTGCGAGGCGATCCACCAGCGCGCGGGCCACTTCAATGCACGTCATCCCCCTGCTTGGGCTTTTTCGGTGCACGCGACCTCCAAGGTGGAAGATAGCGTGTTCAATAAGCGGGCCAGCGGCGCCGCATCGCACGCCTCTTTCCAGCGCCGGCCGTAGCAGTGATAACTAGCTAATGGTGGCAGTTGGATGGAGGTGGCCGGGGGATCTGCGTTGGACGGGCCCCGAGAAAATCGATCTGGCAGCGGGGATGAGAGCAACTCCGCTCGGAATCGGCTCCTGGACGCCCCCTGGGGTCCAGCCGGTGCAGCTTTCCACCCCCGATCCGCCTCGAGACAGCCCATGGGGCCCAATGGAGCGGCCCCCGGGGGCCGAAAACACGGAGCCCCCGTCTTCCGGGAGCAGGGCGCCCCTCTCCGCCTCGTCGCCGGAGCCTCTGCTGGGCCACCCGAGACCTCCAGCCGGCTCCTATAGAGGCCTACACCCTGCGAAATGCTTAAGAAATCATGGGTTAAGAAATTCATAGTCTCAGAACTTGAATAAAAACCCAGAAGTTCTATTAAAATCTTGAGATGTACATTAAAACGTTAAGAATAATCGAGACTCTGGCCGAAAACTTAAGTTTTCTTAAGCATCGCCTAAGGTGTACCACGAACCGACCCGGCAATCCCAGAGGCCTACCACGAAATGTTCCTAGAACCCACAGCTGTCCTAAGAACGGGAGCACAGCGTTCTTAGAACGAAAGCCCGACGTGTTAGAACAGGACGGTCTCAGCCAGCAAGGTTCTGAGAACCTTTCGTGCACACCACAGAAGGCTCTCATTGAAGGCCTGGAAAGGGGCACCAACACCAACACAGGGGGGTGCATCCACAGGGGGAAGATGCTCCTAGATTTCGGTGTTGGTGGTAATATGTCGGTCCGTCGGTTATCTTGGAAGCCAGAATATTACCATCATCACCGAGATCGGGATCTTCTTCCCTCGGTGGAGGCACACCGCCGATATTGGTATTGGCGTCAACCTCTAGGCCTGCGATCTTAGAGCATCCTTTGGCGGGCCTCTATAGTCGAGCCAGGACGAATCGCCACTGCTGGAAGCCCGTGCTGGGCCACCCGGGACCCCTGGAGGGCTCCCAAGTGGTGGTCGTCGTCTGCGCCGCTGCGCCCGCGAACCAGCCTGCATGGCCTCCAGCTCCGCCTCCAGCGAGCCCCGCTCGGCCTCGCGCCTGCGCGCGCGCGCGGGCGGGGCGCGCGCAGCGGGGGCGCGCGGTCTGCGCCGGGAGGCGACGGACTACCTACCAGACCCACCCCAACCCAACCCGAAGACCCGAATTTCGGGAGGGGGTACGTGTTTCATCATATGCAGTTGTTCAATGCTCCCCGACGCCCCCCCCACTGGAAATGGAGGGCAAGCTGAAGCCTTCGCGTTGGGTTGGGGTGGGGTGGTGCATGGGTGGTGAGCGACCAGGAGGGCCACTCCCATTCGGGGATGGACAGACCTCCCTTTAGTAAAACGTGGTTTAGTGAAAACGACCTCGGGCACAAACCTGGCGGGCGCAAGCCTGGAAAATGACGGCCGTGGCGCCCTCTCGAGAACCGAAAACGGACAATTCACTAATCGACGTGTCAGGGTAGGAGGTTTGTCCACCCCCGACCCATGCGCCCATGCGGGCGCGTCCACGAGGTGGGGTAGGCGGCGACATCCGAACCCCAGTGGAGGTACACGGCTAAAAGACCACTTGGAAGGGGGGTGCTCGGGGATCCACCAGCCCGGGTCAGCGGGAACCTGGGGTCCGTCAGGCCCTGCAGGATCCTGCAAGATCCTGCGGTCTCCTGCAGGATCCTGCACGTTGACCCAGGTCATGGCAGCCCTGGCTCTGCATGATCCTGCAAGATCCGGCGCATTGGATGACCCCGTTTGCATTGATCCCCGTCCCTTCAGCCCCGGGACGTTGAACAGATCGTTTCGCCGGTCCCATGGCCCCCGCCATAGCTAGCCGAGGCGCCCGGCAGGCGGGGCGGGCAATGCGGGTTGGCCCCTGAGCCGTTTCGGGAGGCCAGGGGGGGCCCGAGGGCTGAGAATTCGGAGCGGCTGGGGTGGCGGCTGCGGCTCCCTACGAGGACGAAGTCGCGGACGACGACGATGACGACAACGGCGAGCTGCAAAGGCCCGATGGGTGGGGTTGGGATACTGTGTAAGTGCCTTGCAGTCCTGGGGGGCGACGACGGACGACGACGACGACGACGACGACGACGACGACGACGACGACGACGACGACGACGACGACGACGACGACGACGACGACGACGACGACGACGGGGGAGGCGACGGCGGCAAACTGCAGATGCCCTATGGGGGAGGTGCTGCATAGGCGTCTTGCGGTCCTGGGGGGCGACGACTGAGGATGAAGACGACGACGACGGCGAACTGCGGATGGCATGCACATGGGGGGGAAGGAACGGTGGCGGGTAAGCGTCTTTCAACCCTGGCAGACGACGACGACGACGACGACGACGACGACGACGACGACGACGACGGACGACGACGACGGCGACGGCGAACTGCGGATGGCATATTTTTTGGGGGGGGGCTGCGTAGGCGTGCGCCTTGCAATGTCCATGGTGGACGACGACGACAGACAATGGCGAACTGCTGCGGATTGCATGTTGGGCGGTGGGGTGCTGCGTAGGCGCAGTGCAGTCCTCCTGGGAAAAACTGACGACGACGAGGACGAGGACGACGACGATGGCCTGAGGGCTGACAATCCGAAGTGGCGTCCCGCCTCCCTCCTCCTGCCTTCCTCCGCACCTACCATCTGACCATCTGCAATGCGGGCTTGCTTCTGCTAGGACGTGGCGAAGTGAGGGGGCGGGGACGTTTCAAGAAACAGCTCCGGCCCGTAGATTTGAGCCGCATGCCAGACACAATGCGACGTGCTCCCCCCGGGGCAGAAGGGGCGGGGATACTGCTTTAATCGTCTACCCACATTGCCCCCACCAAGCATCGCTTCTCCTGAATCGATGGGGGGCGGGGGTTGGGCTCATCGAGTTGCTTGAAACCTTTGATCGGCGAGGGCAGAGTTTGGATTCCGCCGCTGAGGGGGCTGGCAGGTCATGGCTGGAGGCACGTGCGCGGCGCAGCGGTGGGGGGCCACGGGACGCACCGAAGTGAGCAGAAAACGCCATGAAATATGAGATCTAGGGAGATCCTGCGCGGCCCCGGCCAAGGTCTCCCCCCCAACACACAACTTTCTTCGTCAGCGGCGAAGCGGCGAACTCCGCTCCAGCGACAAGATACCCCCCAACACGCACACACAACACACACATACGCACTCACGCACGCACGCACGCACACACACACACACACATACGCACACACGCACACACGCACGCACACACGCACACACGCACACACACACAACACACAGACACACACACACACACACACACACCTACGGCAGGCTCGTAGCGTGACGACCTCGGCGCCCGTTCCCGACACCGCGGGGTCATTCCACCTGGAACGATCGGCCGCGTCCGAGACGTCGCACCGCGGAACGTCCACCAATCCTGGGTCGACGGCGGCGCTCCACTCTGGAACGGCGGCGGCGGGGTCGCCGCCGGTCGACACGACGCGAGGCTGCCGATGTCTTTCGTCCGTCCCCCCCCTCTCGGCCGCCCCCGAGCTGTGCCCGCGGCGAAGCCCTGGCGCCCGATGGGTCGCGAGACGAGGGAGGAGGAGGAGGAGGAGGAGGACGAGGGAGGAGCTTTGCAGCTTTGCAGCGCCTCCCAGCGCGGTCAGCGGCGGCCGCGGCCGCCCGCCCGCCGAGGGGAGGGAGAGAAGCAAGTGGCCGACGGCTATGCCGCAAACCACAGAAAGGTGATGGATCCAGCGGTGGCGACGAGCCAAGCGGGAAAAAACACAGAAGCGTCCAGCCGCGTCGACGAGGAGAGAAGAGCAGGCAGGCTGCCCGCTCAAAGCACCAGGCAGGGCAGGTCGTGGGAGCCAACCCCGTCGACCCAGTACATCTTTCTCCAGTCGTTAGCGTAGGCCAGGGACGCAATCCGACTGCGCACTAGGCATCTGGTACCTGGTTGCGCCTTTGGGCTGGGAGACTGGCGTCTCCGTCGCCCAGGGTGTCGGCACACCCTGTTGCAGAAGCTCCGCCCCGTTGTCGAGGAGGAAGGCCACGACGAACACGATCAATGACGGTAGTCTGAGCCTGCTTCGTCGTGGGGTTCACCGAGAAGCCCTCGCACAACGTTCGCAACTTCCGCGCAGCGTGCGGCCGTGCTTGCGCACAAATGCCTGCACACTTGCTGCAGCAGTGGACGCCGTAGGCCAAGAAAGTGTCATGCCCAAGCTCACGGAAAGCCTGCTGCATTGGATCACTGTCAGCGTCGGCAGACGGGCTACCACTATCACGGTCGCCAGAGTGGTGTTCACCACCAGGCTGTGGAACACCAGGCTGGTGAACACCAGGCTCTTGTGCTTCGCGTTGTAGGTCGGCACAGCGGACGGCCACCTGAACTCGCCCATCGGCTAGCGGAGTCCAGGAGAGGCGAGTCGTCTCGAAGAACACCTTCGCCATTGCTCGTGTGATCCGCGCGGGAGTGCACTTCCTGCGCGAACCTGAGCGTAGAGTCGCCAAGGACGCCGCGGTAGAGGCTGTAGCATTACACCCGCGACATCGGCATTGGCCTCGCTGGGCGCAGAACCAGAGGTCATGATCCTCAGGACGACCAAAGACCACAGGGACCATCTGCTGACTGAGCGGCGTCACTGGGGCGTCGTCTCGCCCAAACCGCTGGTAACGGATAACCCTCAGGCAGGCTTGAGAGACCAACTGGAGCACCGTCCTGTGCTGCTTCATGGCTGCCTTGAGCGAGTCCGACAAGGAGCGGGGCATGGCGTGCTGAACAACGCCCAACCTCGCAAAGTAGTCCGCCTAAGCATTGCCAATCCAGTCACAGATGTCCAGCGGGGCCGCCTCCAACAGGTCAGCGGCCGAGCGGTGTGCAGGGGTCCATCGGAACGTCGGGGCGTCCACTGAGGAACGCTCCAGAGCTGCAGTGAGGATATCCCGCCATACGCGCGCATGCTTGGACCTGCTGCAGGCCAATGGCGCCCCCCACTGGTCGGCCTCCTTCACCGAACTCTTGAGGTCCGTGACGAACTCTCGATGTTCGGGATGAATGTCGAGTCCCATCTTAATGGCAAACCGTTCAGCACGCCCCACCGTCTGAACGATGTACGGGAGAGGGCCGCACACGGCCCGAATGGGCATCCAGCAATAAGGATCCAGCTGGACAACGGCTTGACCACATCGACGAATTTCTGGCATGTTCGAGTCATAGCCAGAGCCATCCGTGTAGGAGGTGGGCCCCCAAGTACCTTGAGCATCGCCCCAGTGGAGAACCTCGTTGCCAACGGTGCCCATGGACGGCAAGTAAGCAGGGGGTTCGGGTGCCCCGTAAACGAGGCACGTCTGCTCGTAGTTGGGAGTTCCACTGCCCAGCCCTGCTGCGCGGAGATGTTCACGCACCTCCAGCAACCGCGGAGGGATGGCAAGAAAAGCATGGTCCTTTGAGCGAATCGTGGCGCCGACGCTCTGGGTGCCAGTCGCAGTTGCAGAGTCCAGCCCAAAATCCTGCATGCTCACATCGTCGCCAGGTTCCTGTGGAGGCTCGTCATCCATGGCGTCATCGGGTGCATCACCAACCGCAGGGAAGAACGACTCCTCCTCCATGGCGTCAGGACTGCGCGCCGCGCCTGGGCTGGCACCACCACCAGCCGGCAGAGAGTGAACAGCACGATGGGGAGCTTCAGGGACTCCTTCATCACAGACCCGACTGGTGTTGCCTGAATGCGTGGGTACGATTGACGTCCCATCGCCTGCCAATGGCGTCTGTCCGTGTCGCGGCATGGCTGTGTCCACTGATGGCATGGCGGTGTCTGGCACCCCATCGCATTCGGCCAAGAGGCCAGGACAGTCGTAGAAGACATGGCCCCAGCACGTGCGCCTATCCAACTGAGCACCACATGCGCGACACGGCCTCATGGGCTGGTTAAGCTTCATGTCGCGACGTATTGGGATGGGAAGGTTGTCGGCCCAATGGGCCTGTAGGGCTCCAAGCCGACAAGGGTGGCGGATGCCCTTGATGGCATAGCGCATGCCACTGTGCCACAACTGCGCACCCGTGCTGGTGTACCAGTGTCGCTGAAGCCGCTCATGCTGCCAGCGCTGGATGCCTTCAAGCAGGTAAGGCTTGAGGTCGGCGGGGCACGCATGAAGAAGATCGTAGTGGCGTCCCAGATCATCGCGGAGAGTCTGGGAAGAGACCATGCCCCATCCAATGCGCCGTAGAGTAAGAAGAGTAGCGCCGAGGGGGCCCCGTACCTGATCCCATCTGGTGGGACCGAGGTGCTGTAGCGCTTGCCAGGCACGACAGAGCCGGCCCAGAGAGATTCGAGCATCCCAAGCCCAGCCTGCGCACCGCATCACAAGGTCGACAGTCGCACCGAAGATAGGGTCGTACTGCTCAGCCCAGTGAGTCATCAGGTAGCTGGTGAGGCCGACGTTGGAGGTGCCAGGGGCTCCGTTGAGAATAGCCGCGAACCTACGCATCTCGCGAAGGCAATCATCGGTAACCACTGAAACTCCAGCCCCGTGGGCCGAGGCAGGCATAGCACCAATGAGCCACAGCGTAGTAGTGCGCCTACACACCGCACGTTGTAGGACACGGAAACGGTGACGTCGTCCACGTAGCTTGGCCATGCGCGCCTTGGCCACAGCACGACGAACCTGGGGCCCATGCAGCTCATGCCCTAGGTTGCGCATATGGCTGGCACGAGGGAAACTCCTGACTGCGTCCGTGGATCGTGCCCACAATACGCACCCACTCTTGCGCCGCAGGAGGCGGTCCTGCTCGAGTCGGGTTCGAACCGATCCCACGACCACCGCCGACTTCTTGGTGTTCAGAATGAGGCCACGTTCCAACGCCCAAGCGGCAAACGAGGAGGCAGCGCTGCCCAGGGTGAGCAAGTCCATTGGATCGGAGCTGACCATCTGAAGGCCGACATCGTCCACCAAGGCTCTGGGCCGCATGGTTGGACCAATCGCGGCAGCCCGCTTAACGGCACGGTACATCAGGAGGTAGAGCAGGTAGGTGGCATGCGAACAGCCTGCAATGATGCCCTGCCTGGCAGAGTAAGGTCGGGACCAGCTCCCATAGGCCCTGATGCACCGTGGCTGTCGGTACAGCTGGATCAGCATCCAGGCCAGGCGGAGAGAGTAGCCCATCTCGCGCGCCTCCAAGAGAAGGGAGTCGTGCTTGACCATCTCGAAGCACTTGCTCATGTCCAGCAGGATGGTCGCAGTGTGCTCGTCGAGGAGGTCGCCAACCTCTTGCTCAAGGCTGTGGGAGAATGCAGAGTCCGAAGAGGTCTGGCCCCCTCTGGTCCCCCACATTTCCTCGCAGGGATGCCTCGCCTGCCACTCCGCTGAAAGGGGCTGCCGCGCCTTTGCCCAGACCCGTATGACCGTGGAGCTGAGCACAATCAGTCGGTGCCCCCCTTCTGGCTTAGGTAATCTGACGAGCTCGCTGAGGATGCGACCATCAGGCCAAAGGAGGCAGTCCTCGAACAGCATGAACATACGCGCGAGCGCCCGCAGCGCAGCATCGCTCAGTTGATCAAATTGTCGTGGAGCCAATCGGTCAGGGCCCACCGCCGTTGTCAATGAGAACGAGCGGATAGCTGCACGGAGCACATCCACTCCAATGGGAGGCAGACTATCCCAAGTATCCGCGTCGTGGGGCTTTTGAAGCTCCATCGACCCATGTCGCTCCCAGATGTCAATCCAGCCGTCGAGGACCTGGTTGGCAAGCACATGTGGCTGAACGTCATCACGATGCTCTGATACCTCCTGGGCAGCCCGTGCCTTGGAGGTAACGCGTGCCATGCTCGCTCCTCCAAGAAAGGCGCCGCGTGCCCACTGGAGCCAGACGCAGCGGACCTGGGACTGGGCCTGCAACAGGATGGCCTGGGCATGTCCCTCAATAGCGTCCGCCATGTCATCGAAGTGGTCGGAGCCAAAGCCATCCGCGCCCTCGCGGAAGAAGGCCAGCTGGCTGGGGTCAAGTCGATCAATGATCGTGTCATGCTTAAGGATCTGACGGCAGACCTGCTCCACCTGCAGCCTGACCTGCGCCACCTTCTGGTAGTGGGGAACCTGCGCCATGCCCAAGTCCTCCATCGCCTGGAGCCGCAGGGCATAGCGATCAAGTCGAGACCGCTCCGAGCGCAGGTGCTGGACCCAGCGCTTGATGGTGGCCCAGTCGTGGGCACGCTGATCCCATGTTTGGCGTTTGCGTGGGGGCCTCCACTTCATCGTGCGCCATTTGAACTGTGGAGGTCCGTGGCGTCCGACAAAAGGAGTGGCATCAGACTGCGTAAGGTCGTGCCTGCCCGCCAACACATAGTCAATACCTTGAAGGACAACGTCCCGTAGCACCAGCAGAGGAGACAGGGGCGGAGGTGAAGCCGAGGAGGTCCGTCGGGAGGCCTGATCAGCGTAGTACTGTGGTGGGGAGGTGGACTGACCACCTCTCCCATCGTGCATCATCCCCTCTTGGACTCGTTCAGCATGGTCGAAAAATGCACGAAGGCAATGCCAGGGATAGGGAAAACGAGCGCATCCCACCTTAAGTGCAGCCGGCAGCGGTTGGGGTTCATCGGGGACCCAGCACCACCGAGGCCGATCATGCCCGTGAAGGGTAAGCTGCACAGGGTAGTGCGGCTTGGGAATGGTCTTGCAATCCCATCGAACCATCGCCTGGGCGTGAATGCGGGAGACCAGGTTCGAGGTCAAGATGAAGTAGTCGATGGTGGTGTTGCCGTTGTCAGTGTAGCAGGTCGGAGTTGGAGGGACCAATGAGATCCCTGCCAACGCTTCGATCCAGCCCCGAACATTGACGGTTTCGATGCCAGAGTTCCAGTCACCACCCAGAACCCAGTCGATGCCCATGGCATTCCACTCAGCGATCCGCTGGGCGAGCTCCCACAGGATCTTGATGTTCTCATCAGCCACGCCGAGGCCCTGAACCAAGTACACGCTAACGAGAATGAGCCCACCAGGTACGCCCCAGTGAACATGTGCAGCCACCGCGCGACCAGGGTAGAGAATGTGGCCGCCTTTCCCAGGCGGCGCAGTGATCCCAATGTGGGTGGGGACGAGCACGCACACGCCCGACGTGTTGGCAGAGTCGGACGTGCCAATCGTCGGTAACGCAGGGGCCCATAGCCCATGCCAGCCGAGGTCCAAAGCCTGATGTTGAATAGCACCAACTCGGCCTTCAATCACCCGAGTCTCTTGGCCCATGACGGCGACGCCCTGGAAGTGCGAGAGGAAGCCCATAAGCGGGCCGTGAGAGCTCGAGTTGACCGTGACGATGTCGCGTTGGCAGGGCATACGCTGACCCCGCCGTGGCACCTCAGGGGTGCCATCGGCTGCGACCGTTGGATCCTCAGCAACAACAGGAGCATCCACAGCAGGGCTACCACTATCACGGTCGCCAGAGTGGTGTTCACCACCATGCTGTGGAACACCAGGCTGGTGAACACCAGGCTGTTGAACACCAGGCTGTTGAGCAGGATGAAGACGCGGGCTGCGTGAACGTTCAGGACGTTGCAAGCGGGGCATGTCGACATCCACCCGAGGAGCTACAGGAGCCCCATCAGGCAAGGAGGCTGAGGCAGTGGCTGTGCCAGACGAGCCATCAACCAGTTGACCATCAGGGGAGTGAACGCGTTCAGGTAGTAGCCGTGGTACCTTATGTGGAGGAGCTCCCAATATACACCCTGCGAAATGCTTAAGAAATCATGGATTAAGAAATTCATAGTCTCAGAACTTGAATAAAACCCAGAACTTCTATCAAAATCTTGGGATTTACATTGGAAAGTTAAGAATAATCGAGACTCTGGACGAAAACTTAGGTTTTCTTGAGCATCGCCTGAGGTGTACCTTCATGAGCCTGAGGCGCAGTCGTTGCCATCCCTCGGGCAGCGGGCGCGTCATCAGGGACACGGGGCAGAGCCGCGACGTCGTGGGTTTGCACGGCGACGCTGCGGCATCGGCACGGCACGCGCAGCGGATACGAGGCCGATGTGGCTTCACAGCAGCAATTCGGCCCCTGACTTTCGTCCTGGGCTCGGTTTAGGGAAGTGATGAATTTCGGAGTCCTTACGTGGGAAAAAACATCACTTCACTAATCTGGGGCCCCTGGGGCCTCAGTGGGCCCTGGGGCCCAAAATTAGTGAAGTGATGGTTTTCGGGCCTCGGACAGGAGTCCACATTGGCGCCTGTCCGTGCGGGGCAACGGTAGGGGGGGGGGGGGGGACTGGCACAGGGGGGGTATGCATCGACCTGGAACCGGCGATGCCTCGCCGATAGGTCGGCGATAGGCCTCCGACAGTGAATCCGCACCTTCCGGGGCAGGTTGGGGCTATCGGGCCCCTATCGGCGATCAATGGGCGATTGGGGGCCGATGCACCCCCCCATATGCCTACCCCCGCCCATCGTTGCCCCCGAGTTCGCCCGCACAACTATAATAGCCGCCGGTGCATTGTGCAGCCGGGGGCTGTCTTCCTCCTCCTTCTTCTCGTCGTCCTCGTCTTCTACTCGACCTCTTCCACCCTCCCTGTCGCCCTGCCCCTGCGGAATGAATGCAGCGGAACTCACCAGAACGATCAGACCTTCAACACATCCACCATGTGCATTGCCGCAATTGTTTCCATCGCAGCGGTGATCCATCTGGGGTTCGGAACATGATGTCCTGCATCGCAAAATCAGGGCCCAACAATCACCGTGCAAGAATTCTTCACCGCCGTGATTCCACCTGACTATTCCGTTACAAGTTCGGGGTTCGGGGCCGGATGTGTCGATACCATACCAAAAGGTGTCGCAATGAAGCTCGAAATCGTGTCCAAGGCATTTCTTACCCCAAAGGGCACAGATCGGCTTTGTCATCCTTCAGGAGGCCAGGATATAGAGGCGAGTGTGGGAGCGGATACGGTTACCGACTCAGCCAGAGGCCGCCATCCGAAGGACAACAACTGGGAGGCAATACGTGTGCCTGGAGAGCCACGCGTGCCAAGAGCGCCACGCGCACACGGGTGGGGTGCGCGAGCCCACCTGCTACGCCAAATACGCCATGTGCGCCAATTGTGCCGCGTGCTCCGGGCATGCCAGGCGCGCTGCATGAGCCACGTGCACGACGCGCACGGGCCGGGTCCGCGCCAATGACCGTCACAACCACCGTCGGGCAGCATGTCGGCACCTGCACCATCCCTGCCGGCAGCGAATGTGTGATGTGCGCACGAGGTGTGACGTGCGTGTGCAGTCGTAGCGGCGGGGGGGGGGTTCAGCACGACGCACGATGTGAGGTGCGCACCCGCGATCATCAATCCCACCACCCCTGCGGGCCGAGGTGGTCTGGCGAGCTTCCTCTTCCGACCCCCCTCTGCTCCTTCGGGGAGGAGGAGGAGGAGGAGGAGGAGGAGGGAGGAGGAGGGGAAGGAGGAGGGGGGGGAGGAGGGGGGGGAGGAAGGGGGAGGAGGAGGAGGGGGAGGAGGGGGGAGGGGGGGGAGGAGGGGGAGGAGGAGGGGGAGGAGGAGGAGGGAGGAGGAGGAGAGGAGGGAGGAGGGGTCTCATCTCCCCCAGCCCCCTGGGTCTGCACGGGGGGCGGGGCGGGGAGCGGCCAGCACGCCCGATCGGCGAACGATCCCTACTCCAAGGTCGCTCCAGATAGCCCAAGGTGGCCCTCAAGACGTCACTAAGAAGCATCAGAAGAAGATGTCCTCAGGGGAGACTGCAAGCCTAGAACCACATAAACATAAACTTTTAGCGCTCCCCGCGGATTTCTTGCAGCCGCGCCTGCAGGCCCCCCCGGCGGCGCCTCTGGCAACGCCCCGCGGGCCGCATCCTGGCGCCGGAGGCGCCGCCGGGGGGGCCTGCAGGCGCGGATGCAAGAAATCATGTGTTCTTTCCTGATTCGACGCAAGCCCCAGGTCGGGCCTGCCCCCCTACAGTGGGATTTTGGGTGATTTTTTTGTAAAACCATCAAAAATTGTCAAACATTGTTTTTAAAAAAAATCCCTAATGTAGAGGGACACGCCTATTTTCTGACTATTTCTAAAAAAACAACTAAAAATCCCCTAAAAACCCCTCATTGCAAAAATCCCATAAAAATCCCATATGTTCTGACTATTTCTGAATATTCCCCATGTAGAGGGACACGCCCGACTTAATGCAGGCCGCCCCGCCCCCAAACGCCGAGGAGCACCGCCGGGGGCCCTCAGTCTACCACCCGCCCAGGGGCAGCTTCCGTCCGGTCGAGCCCGCCTTGCTTCCCTTCATGTGCTGCTCACCCACCTCCTCCAACGCTTCCTCCTCCTCCTGCCTCCTCCCCTCGTCAGCCTCCTGTCCTCCTCCTCCTCCTCCTCCTCCTCCAATTCCTCCTCCTCCTCCTCCAATTCCTCCTCATCCTCCTCTTCCTATTCCTCCTTCTCTTCCGCCGCCCTCTACTTTATAATCCGCCCCCCCCAATCGACTCCTTCTCTTCCTCCTCTTCCTACTCCCACTCTTCCTCGTCCCTCTCCCCATCCTCCTCCTGCGCATTCCTCCGACGTTCCTGCCCTGCCCTATTCCTCCTCCTCATCCCCTCCCTCATTCCCTCCTCCTCCTCTCTTCGTCCTCCTCCTTCTCCTCCTCCTCCTAATACTCCTCCTCCTCCTCCTCCTCCTCCTCCTCCTCCTCCTCACCCCGCGTGGGTCGGCTGGAGGGCAGTGTGGCATTGAGGAAAGCCTCTCAGAACACCCTTGGAGAGTTTGGGACCATGACGTGCTGGCGGGCCAGGATGGCTCCCGACTGGATGCATTGTTCTGAGCTGCGTGCTGGCACTGTACGCCGACACCTGGACAGCGGCGCCTTGCGCCGCTGTGCGCCAGGCCCTGCGACATGCCGGCATTGGCCGCACGCGCGGCCAGAAAGCGCTTCCAACGAGCAGGCCTCCCCGCCTTGCCTGGGACTCGTTTCGCTCGGTGTTCCCCGCGCGCAGTACTCCCCCGTGCTGCCTGGTCCCGGCGCCCTGGGGCTGCAGGCCAGGGAGGGCCTCCTTTGCCACAGGCAGTCCTGCAGCAAGTGCTGCCCTGTACGCACCGAGCTCGGCCACCTCGCTTGTCGCGGGCGTCGGGGTTGTGCGCGGCCAGGCCGAAGCACCGCTCGAAGGCGTAGGCAGAGGTCCAGCGAGAGCCGGACCCTCGGGCGGCGGTCCCGCCTCGCAGGGAGGACCCCGACCCCGAGGCGAGCTGATTGAGGGGTGGTGTCCTGTCGGTGGGCCCCCGCCTGGGGATGGAACCCGGGCGGCGGAACAGAAACGCTCCTCCGAGGGCACCTCGTCGGATGGGCGCCCGTGGACGGAGCAGGGGCCCTGGGCGGCAGGCTTGAGTCGGGCCTGTCCCTCTACAGGATCAAAAATAATAGAACAATTGCGTGGGGACGATTTTTTAAAATACTTTGTTGGCTATGTTGAGATCTTTTGGGAGCCTTTTTCTGCTGCTCTCTCTTGATCTGGCCTGGGCCGCCCGCGCCCCTGGCCCCGGTGGGTGGCAGAACCCCCGGCCTCCTCTCCTCGTCAGCTTCCCTTCCCCACCAATCTCCTCGCCCCCGCTGCCGATGCGCGGTGACGTCAGCGGGGGCCCCCCGCGGACAGCGCGGAGGCGCGGTGCAGATCGCGCCTCTTGATGTCCTCCGTGAGACGGCCCGCCTCCTGGGGGGGGCGGACAATGGCTGGCAGAGGGGGGGGGGGACGAAAGGGGGGGAGGAGACAGAGGGAGGGGGGGGGGTGGAAGAGGCTAGGAGGGGGAGGGGAGAAGGGGTGCCAAGGAGAAGTTTAGATAATCAGTCAGAGGAGGACGAGGAGGAGGAGGAGGAGGATGAGGAGGGGGGAGGAGGAGGAGGAGGAGGAGGAGGAGGAGGAGGAGGAGGAGGAAGAGGACCATCTCCTTACCTACGATGACTCTAAGTCCGCCAGCCACACTGGTGGGCCACAGCAGTCTGCGTGGGCTAAGCTTTCCTGCAACCTGTGCCTGCTCCAGTTCCCAATGATATGTTTACACATTCTCTACCTCCACTTGTCTAATGATCGAAGGCGACACGAGAACCCCTGCAAGAAACACGCCATCGCACCACGGAGAAATCAAACCCCTTCAATCCTCCCCCTCTGCACGTCCCTCCCCCTCCCTCTCCCCCTGTACTCCCCCCGCTCTCCTTCCTCGATGTCGTCTTCGTTGTCGACTTCGTCCTCTGCGTGCTCCTCCTGTGCCCTTCCTGCTCCTCCTCTTCCTCCTCCTCCTCCTCCTGTTCCTCCTCTTATTCCTCCTCCTATTCCTCCTCCTCCTCCTCCTCCTCCTCCTCCTCCTCCTCCTCCTCCCTCTCTGTGATGCGGTGATCCGGACCAATTCTGCTCACGAAGAGCTGGGGACCTCGACCCCCGCGCCAGGCCACCGCGAGAGGGGGGGGAGGGCACGAGAGGAAGAGCAGGGGACGGGCACGCAGAGGCCAAGCAGAGGAGTGACGCGCAGACGGAGAAGAAGACCGCCAGGGGGGAGGAGGGCACGAGCAACCAAGGAGGCACGAGAGGAAGAGAAGGGGATGGACACGCAGAGGCCAAGCAGAGGAGGGGCGCGCAGACGGAGAAGGGGACCGCGGGGGGGGGGGGAGGGCAACAAGAGCCACCAGGCACGAGAGAAAGACAAGGGGACGGACACGCAGATGCCGAGCAGAGGAGGGACGCGCAGACGGATAAAAGGGCAAGAACAACCAGGAGACACGAGAGGAAGAGAAGGGGACGGACACGCAGATGCCAAGCAGAGGAGGGATGCGCAGACGGAGAAGAAGGCCGCCAGAGGGGGGGGTGTAAGAACAGCCGAGAGGCACGAGAGGAAGAGAAGGGGACGGACACGCAGATGCCAAGCAGAGGAGGGACGCGCACACGAAGAAGGGGACCGCCTGAGGGGGGGGGTACGAGCAACCAAGGAGGCACGAGAGGAAGAGAAGGGGATGGACACGCAGATGCCAAGCAGAAGAGGGACGCGCACACGAAGAAGGGGACCGCCTGAGGGGGGGGAGGGTACGAACAACCAAGGAGGCACGAGAGGAAGAGAAGGGGACGGACACGCAGATGCCAAGCTGATGCTGATGCACCCGCGGAAGGCTGCCGGCGCCTGTGCGCGCTCGCGGCGGCGCGGTGCTCGTGCCAGGTGTGGCCCGAGCGTGGGACCCACAGTCCCTGCGGAAAGGGGTGGGGGCCCAGCTCGGCTCGCCTTTATGAAGGGGGCCAGGGACACACGAAAATAATTACACACACACACACGCACGCACGCACGCACGCACGCACGCACGCACGCACGCACGCACGCACACACACCCACCCACCCACCCACCCACCCACCCACACACACGCACGCACGCACACACACACACACACACACACACACACACACAAACACACACACACACACACACACACAACAACCCCCCGTATGTTTGCATATGTTCATGCTGTCCGTCTTCCCCCCACTTCCACATGTGTGTGTGTGTGTGCGTGCGTGCGTGCGTATGTGTATGTGTGTGTGTGCGTGCGTGCGTGCGTGCGTGCGTGCGTGCGTGTGTGTGTGTGTGTGTGTTTGTGCGTGTGCGTGTGTGTGTGTGTGTGTGTGCGCGGTCGTGTATGTGTGTGTGGGCGTTGGTGTGTGTGCGTGCGTTCCCTATCCTGAGCCTCTCCCGGGTAAAAGTCCCCGCCCCCGATCCAACCAGCCTCGTCCGGGGGCGAGGAAGGTGGCGCGCAGGTGCGAAACGGCGCGGCGCAGCAGGAGCGGGCTGCGCGCGGGGGGGAGGCGTGGAGGGAACGCTGGTGAACAAGGTCGGGCGCCCTGCGAATGGCACGGCGGAGCGAGAGCGAGCGCGAGAGGCGGGGGCGCAAGGAGGCAAGTGAGGAGGGGGGGTCGCCCGAGCAAGACGCAGCCCCCCCAGCCCCTGAGCTGATTGCGCCCCCCGCCCATCCCTGCCCCGCGAACGGCTGGCGGCGGGGCGACGTGGAGGAGGTTACCTTGCAGAAGGTATGGGCTGCAAGAAGACGAAGTGAAGGGGGGGCGGGTCAGGGTGGACCCGGGAGTTCCACGAGAGGAAGTCGGCAAGGGTGAGGCTGGCGCCCAGGGGGGCCGCGAGGTGGAGCCTCGTGATGTGCCCGCAGGACAGGCGATAGCAGTTGTGGAGGTAGGCGTGTTGCTGGAGTTGGAGTGCGCTGCTGTGTGCCGCGACGGTGAGAAGTTGCTGGCGCCGCGTCGAGCGGCAGCAATTGCTGCTGCTGCTGCTGCTGCTGCTGCCGCGGTGGCAATGGGCGCGCCGTGGAGGCGCGGCGCAGTGGTGGAAGATGCGGAGAAAGCGGGAGCCAGCGGGGCGGTGGTCGCACAATCGCTGGAGCAAAATCTGCAAAGATGTAGGAGGGCTGCGCCACGCAGTGGGCGGCTGTAGTTGTGGCGGTGGATGCTGGGAAAGGCGGGGAGCTGCGATGGCGCCCCTCGCGGCGAGGGTGGCCCGCGCCACAGGTCCTGCTCCCGGCGCTGGGCACGGGGTCGTAAATGCCAAGCTATGTGCTGAGGTCGTTTCCGCTCATCCTTGGGGGGGCAGCGAAAAGGTGGAGGCATGGTTGCGCGTGACGTCGGCTTGATAGGTCCGTGGCGATGGTTGCGGGCGCGCTCGTTCGATCCTGCGTCCGCTGCGTGGCCGGGCACTTCTCGGGGGGCGCGGCGGCGTCATCTCGCGGAAGATGGCGCGGCGCACGATGTCCAGCCCGACGCGGCGGTGCTCGACCAGGTCCTCGGTCTCCATGGCGAGGCGCAGGCTGGCGACGGCGTCGGCGCCGCTGGAGATGCACGCCCCGCCGTCGACAATGCGGTCGGGGTCGACGCCCTCAGTCTGGAGTAGTGGTGGCTGATTCCTCGCCGCGTTCGCTCGCGCGGCGGGTGGCGTCGCCCGAAGCATGTCCGCCCCGGGCCCAGTAGGCGGTGGGGGTCCACGCACGCGGACTAGACGGCAGCTCCACCAACGCGGTGCGGATGCGGTCGCCTTGCATGATGGTGAGGCACGCGCTTTTGCATTTGTCCACCGGCGTCCTGTCCTGGCGCGCCGCGCGGAGCTGATGGGCGTCGCCGTCGGGGCGGGGGTGGCCCAACGCAGTCTGGGAGAACATGCTGGCGGGGAGGTAGCCGTCGACTTCAGCCCACGGCGCTGCGGCCTCGGTGTCGCGGTGGTCATTATCGCTAGTACTACTGCCGCTGACGCGCGCGGAGCCCGCGCCCGTGGCAGTCGCATCGTCGGCGCGGTCGGCGAGGCCGCGTGCGCGTCGTATGCTGTGGTGGATTTTGGCGACGTGCTGGGCGGCGATGCTGTCGGTGTGAGGGCCCTCAGGGGAATTACTTGCGCGGCGCCTCCTGTACCTCGGCGGCCGCGCGCGGTCTGTGGCGGCTGTCTGCTTGTCGGTGGGCTCTGTCTGTTGCACTTTGATATTGTAGCGCGCTTCCTCAGGTGTCCTGACAGACGGCGCCAACGCGCTTGTGTAATGCACCTTCGGGTCGCGCCGTCCGTCGGCGGCGGGGGCCTCGCTGGTGCGCGGAGGGGGGGACTGGCCGGAGACGTCGATCCAACGCTGCCGTCGCGGCACATGGTGCCGGCGCTAATGCGTCTCTTACACTTGCCGCCTATGGGGCTACCGTCTATGCACGATCTCGAGCCGCTGTCTCTGCGCATCGCAATCGGGCCGGTGGCGGTCGGCTGAGGGGCGTCGATGCTAGGGCGTCGTTGCTGGGACCTGGGTGGTTGCCAGCTGGGCGTAGCTTGCCTGCTCCGTCTTGAATGTCCGATAGGTTCTGCAATATCATTTCCATGTCGACGTAGCCCGTGAAAAAAATTCGCGATGTCCGCGACGACTTGGGTTGCCGGCGGCGGCTCGCGTCCGTGCCTCATGTTGGCGACGGGCGATTGCGGGTCCCACTGGCTGATTTGGTAGATGGCGAATATGACGACCCTGCGACGTGCACTGCCGTTGTGGCACTTGTTGGTTTATCGATGCATATATATATATATATATATATATACATATGTGTTGCCTCCGGTGGCGTCGCATGCATCCCTCGTTGTCTTTCGCAGGCGGTTGTCCTGGCAAACGTTGGTGGGTCGGGTTCATCGTCGTCGACCCCAAGGGAGGCACTTTGCTGAAGACTAGGTCGCCCGTGGTCTCGCTCATGCACCGAAGGTCTCCTTGTTGTCGTTGACCAGGTGCCTTGTCCAGGGCGACCGCGGCGTCCGGTCCTCTGGGTATTCCCACGCTGTCTCGCGGGTCTGTGGGTTGTGGTAGTAAACCCGAGCGGTGCTGTTGTCAGGGTAAGCCCTCGATGGGCGAGGCACTGCGATGGCATGCGCTGGAAGTGATGGCATCCCGCCACCCAGGTTCGGATGCTCTTTCTTCGGCGCGGCTGGCTCGTAGATCAGCGAAACGGTGCGAGCGGGCGGTATATACCCCGGTGCGAAATCGATCGGCCCCTAGGCTGCCATTGGGTAGTTGTCCATCATTGTGGAGTCGATGCTGCAGGCATCGCTACGAGTATGATGGCAGTATTCCCACACTGCTGGCAATGAAGCTTCGGACGGCCGAAATGGCCGACTCGACTTCTCAGTCGTCCCGAGGAAAGAGGGCGTGCGCCCTCCTCTCCCCGGACCAGGTGGAGGTGGGTGGCTTGCGCTCGTTCGGGTCGACGGCCTTCCAGGCTGGACACATGCAGTGCGAGCGTGGCCACAAGAAACCCTCGCAATAAACCTAACCCTGAAAAACCGCGCGCGAAGTGCACCAGAGGGGAAACCTGGAGCACTCTGAACGCAGCAATTCCTTCAACGGCGGCGGGAAGTCGCCGCGCAGCGCGCGGAGCGAAGAAACCCAGCATACCCTGACGAAAAGTATACGGTTTCTTGATGCGCGCCCCCACTGTACGGTGACAGCCAGGCATGTTTGTGCAAGGCCCGAGAGGTTGAGCTGCTCGTCTTGCTCGAAGTCCCGATTGAGCCCGCGCGACCCACGGAGCTCCTTTGGCTTGTTGTCCTCTTCGGTCCCGCACTCCTCGCCGATGGTGTTGTATGTCGTCGGTCATACGGATCCCCGTGGAGGTTCCCATGATCCTGACCTTCTGCGGGCGGCTGCCACGGCGCGGCGTTCCTCGTAGGTCTCGCAATGGGCGTGGCTCCTTAAGAGGGGTCTGAGATCCATGTCAATATTGACCGTGCCGCCGATCGTCCAAGTCGCCATGATGTCGCCGTCGTCTGTTGCGCCGGTTACAACATCCTCGTAAATTGAAACGGGCCCTGCGAGCTGCACTTATCTGAGCTCTGCGCGCCATGCGTGTGGGTTGCCGCTCACGATCCAAGTGTCATTGCCATTGGCTGCTGTGATCCCCGCGGTGGCCTGTAGTAATCGCTGTAGAGGTCCGGGGTGCTGATCTCGCTGTGGCTGCAGTGGGCGGGGGGGTGCCTGGTCCCTCTATGCGCCCCTCGGAGCCTGTGTAGCCAGCCCTCCGTTGCTCTGCGGCGTGATGTCGTGAATGTCCTCGAGGTCTCCTTCCTCTCCTCCTGCTCCTCCTCCTCCTCCTCCCCCCTTTTCCCTCCTCATCCTCCTCATCCTCCTCCTCCTCCTCCTCCTCCAACCCCCCCTTCTTCCCCCTTCCAACGCAGACTCGGCATCCTCGTCCTCAACCTTCTCTCCCTCCCTCTACCCATCTCGTTCACCTCTCTCGTCGTGAACCTCACGATCACAGTGGACGCCGACCTCACACGCACACACACACACACACCTACACACACACGAACCCCAATCCTGTGGGTGGCGACGACGGGGGCGAATGGACAAGGAAGAGCCATACGTGGATCCAAAGGCGCCAGTGGTCCGTACCTTCAACGAGGCTTCCGGGCGAAGACGTGTAAAGCCCTCCCCTGGGCTATTCGCCACTATCGTCGCCTCCGATCCTGTCCAGCCCAGAAAGGCTCGGCCCCAGATGGGCGAGCAGACCTTCCTGGCCTCGGGGCCAAAGCAGGCATGGGTATGGGCCCGGCCAGGTCTGGGGGTCGGTGCACAGCTGGCTGAGCAACAAAATGTGAACCCTACGCAGCCACGCGAACGCGACGTAGACCTGCAGGTCAGACTTCAGAAACGCTGCGGCAAAGAAGAATCGATGGGTTGCAGACGATGAGCTTCCGACGTCGTGGCTTCACGCCGTGTGCTCCCGAACTCTCGCCCCCTCCCCTGGAAAAACCTCCTCAGCACGGGTTGTTCTCTGATGGCCCTGGGGCCTGGATTCCTCCTCTTCCTCCTCCTCCTCCTGCTCCTCCTCCTCCTCCTCGTCCTCCCCCTCCTCCTCCTGCTCCTCCTCCTCCTCCTCCTCCCCCCTCCCTCCTCCTCCTCCTCCTCCTCCCTCCTCCTCCTCCTCCTCCTCCCTCCTCCTCCCCTCCTCCCTCCTCGCCTCCTCCTCCTCCTCCTCCTCCTCCTCCTCCTCTCCTCCTCCTCCTCCTCCTCCTCCTCCTCCTCCTCCTCCTCCTCCTCCTCTACTCCTCCTCTCCTCCTCCTCCTCCTCCTCCTCCTCCTCCTCCTCCTCCCCTCCACCTCCTCTCCTCCTCTCCTCCTCCTCCTCCTCCTCCCCCTCCTCCCCCTCCTCCTCCTCCTCCCCCTCCATCCTCCTCCTCCTCCTCCTCCTACTCGTCCTCCCCCTCCTCCCGCTCCTCCTCTCCTCCTCCTCCTCCTCTCCTCCCTCTCCTCCTCCTCCTCCCTCCTCCTCCTCCTCCTCCTCCTCCTCCTCCTCCTGACACTGCCCAAAAAAGTCTGTTCAACAGGCACTACTCTACCCCTCCTCCTGTACGTCGCCGACTCTACCCCTTCCTCCTTCCTCCTCCTCCTCCTCCTCCTCCTCCTCCTCCTCCTCCTCCTCCTCCTCCTCCCCTCCTCCACCTCCTCTCCTCTCCTCCCCCTCCTCCTCCTCCCCCCTCCTCCTCCTCCTCCTCCTCCTCCTCCTCCTCCTACTCCCTCTCCCCTCCTCCGCTCCTCTCCTCCTCCTCCCTCCTCCTCCTCCTCCTCCTCCTCCTCCTGACACTGCCCAACAAAGTCTGTTCAACAAGCCAACTACTCTACCCCCTCCTCCTGGGACGTCGCGAACTCTACCCCCTCCTCCTCCTCCTCCTCCTCCTCCTCCTCCTCCTCCTCCTCCTCCTCCTCCTCCTCCTCCCCCTCCCCGCCCCTTTTTCGCGCCCGTTGCCATGGCCGGCTTCCCGCGCCTCCTCTGCCCGAGGCGGGCGCCGGGACCAGGCCTCCCCGGGGCCCCACTCAGAGCCCCGGCTCGCAGAGGCCAGAGGCCAGAGGCCCCGCACGCGGCCATCTCCGACGCTCAGGAGCCGGGCGAAGGCCGGCAGGCCCGTGGCGCTGCGAAAACCCAGGGCTCCCAACTTCGCGCTTCGCGCAGCGCGAAGTGCGAATAACTTCGCGCTCTCGCGCCGCCTCCCGGGGAAGAGGAAGAGGATGAGGGGGAATCGGAGCCGAAGCGCGAAGCGCGAATAACTTCGCGCCCTCGAGGGCGCCCTTGGAAAACGGAGCTCCGGGAAGTAGTGTTTCTCTCTTCTGGGAAGCGACCCGTTTGCTATGCTATTTTGTGCGCTGGTGAGCGTTCTTCTATTCGGCGATGCGGCATTGGGCGGAAAGGGGGGGGGGGAGTGGGGGTCTGGCTCCAGACCTCTGCTCAGTGCGACTGTTTGCAAGAGTGCTACCTCTGGGGGAGACTCCACCCGCTCGAATCAGGCGCCAAAAAACAGCCAAGATCTACTCCATGGGAGGCTGGGGGAGGGGGGGAGGGGGGCCCGCGCCGATCGGCAAAACAATGAATAACAAAAACGAACACCTGAGTTTTGCTCCGGGAATTTGCCTTTCTCTTCCAGGAGGACCGTGTTAGCAGCCACGGGTCTGCCAGCCCTCGCCCAGCTTCCGAGGCTCGCACGGCGGCCCTCCGCCCCACAGCGCTCAGGGCGGTGTCCGCAGCGCTGCTGCTCTCGGTGCCCTGACCCGCGCGGCAGGCTCTGTGCCCGCCCAGGAGAAGCTGCAGACTTGCCGCGAGTGCTCGCCCTGCGCTTCCCGTGGCGACGCCCGCCGCCCACGATCCAGCCCACACCCAGCAGCTCCTGATGTCAGCTACAGGATCATCGACAGACCCACTGGGAGGCAACCTCTCGGAGGCCTTCGCACGAAAGATGACGGGCTAGGAAGCCCCATGAGGTGACCATGAGTCAAGAGTTCAGGTGGCCATCTGGGTTTAGGCCCGATTCAACGGGGCTGGAGAGGATTAAGCAAGAGTGTGCTGGGTTAGGCCGATTTCCGAATACGGATACACCAGCGCCGATGCCGAACTAAACCTACCAGGAGCTGCGTCCTCAGACGCGTTCTGGATGTGGCATGCACGCGCCACCAGACGGGTGTAGCGTCGCCTCTGACGCGGTTTCCCAGCCACGCCTCATGGACGGGAGCAAGCGGCGGAGGTCCTTGAAACTTCTGGCTGCAACGGCAGTCTTCTTCTCAGCCTCATGCGCCAAGTGCAGCACCATCAAGGAATCGGCACAGTATGGTAGAAACATAGAATCAACCAACATGACGACGTTCGATTGCAGATGCTCCTGGATGAGCTTCCGCCTGCCATTGATCCAAGAAGAGCACGTGAACACGCCTGCGAAGCCCAATGGCATTCGGAGGGAACATCACACGAACAAACTGGGAACGGTGCACGCTTTGACATATATCAATTCACAACTCCCGAAGAATGAACGATAGAAACACTCTTTTCGTATCAGACAACTGGGCTATGCGAGGAGCTAAGACGAAAAGCCTGGGTTGGTCCGACTAGGGAGTGAACTTGATCATGAAACAAAGCACCCGAACCACAATTTGCAAAGAACTGGCGCACCACCAATGCGTAAGGCAATTGGACTGACACGTGCTCACTGGAGCATGCCCACCGCTGTGCGCTACGTTGTCTTCCTTCAGACCGCTGCCACAGGTCCGAAGGAACTGCTGAGTACCTGACAATGTCACGTCTTGGCCAAAGGAACAAGCCTGCCCCACAATCATCGCACACAAGGCCCCAACTGCTCGATAAGCAGATAACTCTAAGCAGGGACCGACCGTCCTGGCACTCCTATAGGCCTACCACGCCGTGTTCGACCCCAATGTGTCCGAATAACAAAAACAAGGTTCTGACAACAGAAACCCGATGTGTTAAAAGAAGACAAACTCAGCCAGAAATGTTCTAAGCTTTCGTGCAAGCCACACAATGAGATTCGAACACTCTGTGGTGGGCCCACAGGCGAGCTGGGACGCTTCGCCACTGCCTCATGACTAACGTGAACACGATTCATACAGCGGAGTCTGAAACCTGGTGGGCCCGTGGGGGCCGCTCCGCTGAGGCTTTCTGGTCAAGTGCCACGCGCTCCTGGACCCCAGGATGGCCCCAGAACGGCCCATGGGCCTGCTGGCCTGCCGATCGCGGGCCTCAGGCTTCCCCGAGACAACCCACGGGCGCCACCAGCGGCGCTGAGAGCCCCCAGCGGGCTCCGCAGCCGGCACCCAAGTCAGGGCGACGAAATCTATACATGTCGGTCGGAAGAAGTAGGTAAACACATGAAGTAGAAAGGCTAATTAAGTTGATTGGGTCCAGGCCCCCCCAGGGAAGAAGAAAACACAGCAAAAGCGTGTCGATTCTTGAAGTAGGAAGGCGCTTGAAATAGATTGGGATCTGGGAATCCAAAAAATACCTACGTTCAGCGACCGGCGTGTGCATGTCCACTGCTCCCTGGCCGGGCACTTCCTGCACCCGGCAGCGGTGTATACACGACACGCCCTCCTGGCTCGGACAGGGGGGCGTAGACACAACTCCTGGGGTTCAAGATAGGCCTGGCCAGGGAGCAGTGGATGAGTACCACCCATCGCTACGAAGAAGTAGGTAGGAACATGGAACGGGAAGGCCTGAGACATTGATTGGGTGTCCGCCCGCCCCCTGAGGAGGACGGAAACGGTGAAGCCACCACTCGATCATGGAAGTAGCAAGGCGCCTCAAGCAGAGCGGGATCTGGGAATCCAGAGCCACCTAGTTCCAACGACCGATGGGTACAGACCTCGTCGCCGTCCTCCTCCTCCTCCTTCTCCTCCTCCCCGTCCTGTCTCACCGCCCGACGGGAGGCCCCGACAAAACCCCGCAGGGCTGCGCAGAAGGAGGCCGTGCACCGCGGCCACGCCCGGTCCGGCCGCCCCTGCAGGACCCCGGCACGGTGCGCACGCCCCCCGCGGCCGATGCCAGGGCGGGCCCTGCAGTGAATGGAGCAGCCCACAGGGCCCCGATCCCGCTGGGGCCGTCGGCCACCACAGAGGCCTCCTGGATGGGGTCGGAGCACAGCCGGGGCGGATTGGAGAGGACACGCGAGAGGGGTGCAGTCGTGGTGGATTGGGGAGGACACGCGAGGGGGCGCAGGACCCTTCCGATGGCCACACGGCCAGTGGAACGTAGAGGGCATGGGTCGCGCAACACGCAAGACACAAGGGTACCCCTGTTTGGGCAGGATCGGCCCACTGATCAAACTCGACTGTAGATGAAGCGAAGGATCGGACCGCATCGGCCATGCATCGGCGATTCCTCGCCGATGCATCGGCGACGTCGGCGGTGCATCGGCGCCGTCGGCGTGGAAAAAACCGGGCTCCGCACCAAGCCGCATCGGGATGCATCGCGATGCGGCGCGATCCTCCGACCCCATCTACTCGGACCCCATCTAGGGGGCCTAGAAACCAGAAAGAACGCTGAGTAAGGAACGAAGTAGCTTTTCTGGCCACGGCGGCCACCATCAGGTCACAGGACCTACGTCCAAGGAACCACGGTCTTAAAGCGAAAGCCCCTCCGGGACCTAACCCGGGATGCAATCTGACCAGAACGTCGAGAATCCAGCGGTGGCTGCGAGGGCCTCCCAAAAGACTCACAAAACGGAAAACGTGGGAAGGGTAGCGGCATGGGTACCCATTCCTCCCCGAAGATACACCATTCCTCGGCCTGGTCCGAGAAATACGCGCGGACCTCAGAGTGTTGATGTTTACGTCATTGCAAGTTCCCCTATAATGCTCGCCCGTCAGAAAAAGGAATAGGTAGAAACATGAAGTAGAAAGGCGGATAACGTAGGTTGGGTTCAGGGCCGCCCCAGGAACAACAAACACAACAACACATGCAGGCTCTTGCAGTGGGAAGGCGCTTGAAGTAGAATAGAATATGGATTCCCGAAAACGAGCTGCTTTCAATGATAGGCAATCGAAGTACGCCTAGCCTAATCCTTTGGGAGGTGACCTAAATCAGGAGGGCCAAACACATTGGGGATGGATGGTTGTTCGTTTTCAGGTGCCTCGGACGGCACCACCCACATGCTTAGGGATGGCCCACAGCATCGAGGACCTAAGGTTGGCCACGAATTCATTGTGCTATCAGGGAATACGCTTAGAGCCGCACCCTGGCCAGAACATCCTTCGAGAACATGGGAGCCGACGTCGGCCAAAACAAAGAAAACATCCAAGGGTATCTAACAGGGGATATGTCGACCCCTATCCCAGGCTTCGTGGGGTTTCCGAATGGACCAGAAATTTGGGGCCTAACCCTGGGATATACGATGGGGGGGTGTCCATTCTCGATAGGGGTGCGTCCGAATAGCCCCCTTGGGGCGTATCCCAGGGTTTTCCCATTCTTCTGAGCGGCCAGACTTTTCGGGCGAAACTCGGGGATTGGGGGAGAAACATCGCCCGCGATCCCCCCCTAATGCACAAGAACATCGAACAAACACGAAAGCACGAATAGCTGAACAAACAACAGCATAAACATGCACTTGTGGCGGTCTGCGCGGATTTCGTGGATCTGAGCTGGAGCCCGATCCCTGGCGCGCGGAGCGCGCCAAGGGCGGCGCCAGGGGGGGGGGCCAGAGCAAATCCAGGACATCCGCGCGGACCGTTGACGGTTCATGTTTATGCCGCTTTCCCTTCGTCGAACTCGGATTAGGTCGGGCATGTCCCCCTACAGGCGGATTTTTGCAAGCAAGAATTTCGAAACAGTCGGAACATGCTCAAAATAAAAATCAGACATCCGCCGACCCTGTCGGCGTGTGGAAGAGGCTGTTCCGTTTGACTCGTCGTCGTCGTCGTCGTGGTCGTTGTTGTCGTCGTCGTCGTCGTCGTCGTCGTCGCCTCCGCCGCTCGCTTCCCCCCTTTTCCCTACGCCCGTCGCCGTTCCCCCCACTTTCACCAGGTTCTCCTCCTCGAGCGCGCCAGCCACAGCGAAATTGAGCAACGTTGTAATTAAGCCCCTTCCCTCTGATCCCTTCCCCCTTCCCCGCCAGGGGGGGGGTCCCGGGGGTGAGGGGCGCGAGGGCCGCCGGGAAGTCCCGCCGCCTCGTGGGAAGGCCTTTGCCCTCTCACGTCCCCCCCTCTCTCGCCGCCGAGTGCAGCTTCTCACGCCCGCGCAGGAGGTCGCGGCCGCGTGACCGCGGCGCGAACCTAGGACACGAGGAGTGTTATGGATCGCAAGGGCTGGTCGGGTGGGCCGCGCGTGCCGAAGGCCTCCAGCGCAGGCAGCTGGAGCTTGAGGGTGTCTATCTGGCCCCGCAGCTTGGCCGCCCCAGCCTCCTGTGCAGAACGGCGCGGCCGGATGTGGAGGAGGTGGGAGGGAGGGAGGGAGGCTGGGATCCTCCTCCTCCTCCTCCTACCCCTCAATCCTCGTCCTAGTATGTCTCAGTCATCCACCGCCTCAATCTCCGCCTCCACAGACGATCGCTTCAGACCAACGAACCTTCGAAAACTTTGCCCAGAGGACACTTACCCACGTAGTCTGGCCTCGGCGGCCACCTCGTCCTCCCCCTCGTACGCTGCGCAATGGGTTCGACCCTTGCCACCTCAATTTCGAGGGGGGCAAACGCCCACGACCGCGACCCGACTTGAAGCCGCATCGTCGGCTCGGCCCGAGACGAGGAGGAGGAAGAGGAGGAGGAGGAGGAAGAGGAGGAGGAGGAGGAGGAGGAGAAGAAGAAAAATGCGAATGGCGTCCGCGAGTACCATCGAACTCGAGAATCCCCTTGTGCCTGCTGCTTCTGGCCGAGGGGCTCCCGCGATCCCCCGGCGACGCACCGGCCTGACCTGGAGTGGCTACAGAGCACGTGCACGCACTCGCACACCCACATGCCACAAGAGGCACTTCCAGAGGGGGCCATGCTCGCGAACGTTGGCGGCGAGCGAGGGGGGCAGTGAGAAGGAGGAGGCCTTCTCAGAAGGCGGCGGGACTTCTCAGAAGCCCCCGCGCCTTCTGAGAGGTGTTTCCTGTCTTCGTCGAATGCTTAGATCGACGAGCGCGTTCCGCTACCCGCAAAGTGTCTACCCGCGAAAGGCCTGGATCTCCCGCCAGGGATCTATACGCTGGATTACGTCAAAGCAGAGAGGCGTTTTTCGGACGCTTGCGAGTAGGCACTTGGCGAGTAGTGGAGCGCGCTCGGTGATTAGAGAGCATCTCAGCAGGCCGGGGGTCCTCCCAGCCTCCTGGGAAGGCCCGCCCCTCCTCGCCTTCCCCCCCTCGGCTCGCCGCTGGACAGGGGCAGGGCGGAGGCGCCGTCGTCAGACGACAAGACGACGACGACGACAAGACGACGACGACGACAAGACGACGACGACAAAATGACGACAAGACGACGACGACGACGACGACGACGACGACGACGACGACGACGCAGGGCGGGCGGACCTGGCCTGCGCTCAGAGACACCCTTGCCGAAGGGGGGCAGGCAGCGCGTGCAGTGCATTCGGCCTTGATTGGACAGGACACGCGAGCGGACCCAAGACCCTTCCGAGGGCCACATCGCCACAGGAGTGCAAGAAGGCACGTGTCGCGAGGCACGGGACACAAGGGTACCCTCGAGCTGGCAGGGTCGACCTACTCATCCGGGCCGACTGTACACGCCGCAAGCTCTGCACCTACTAATCCGGGCCGACTGTACTCACTTCACGCCGCAGCGTGACGGGTGGGCCAACGCCGTGGACAGGGCCTGCACCCGCCCGGGAAAACACCGTGCGGGCCCGTGCAAATCGGACAGCCGGTCCACAACGACCCAATCACGGTGCCCGCATGGCATCGAGTCGTGACGTCGGATGAAATCGAAATGTGCGCGGATCAGGCTGCATCAGCATGGATTTGAAATCGAATCGAATCGGATCGGCCGCGCCAAGACTCAACAGCGCCGTATAAGCATCGGGCCGCATCGGATTGTCGGAATATCGATGTCGAATCGGATCGATCTGATCGGAAATGGCACTTCCCAACTCTCCCTGTTCTTTCCGCCCTCCCCATTCCCTTGGCCCTTTCCCGCCCCTCTGCTCCTCCTGACAGCCGAGTGACCCTCGCCAGTGGGGGGGTCAGGGAGGGGGAGGGGGGAAAACTTCTTAGAAGGAGGCCGCTTCTTAGAAGGCACCAGCCATACATCTGTAGACGGGGCCTGCGCCTTCTAAGAAGCAGGGGTGCTTCCAAGAGGCCTTCCCCCCCCTCCCCGCACCCCATCTGTGCGTGGCCGACTCTTTTCGGGGACAAGTTCTTCCACTTGAGCCGTGTTGTTGCAGGATCCCGACGCCCAATAGAGGGCCCCAGGACGTCCAGCAGACAGAGCAATGAACTCTCCCTGGCGCAATTTTCTGCACGACGCGAGAGGGTCTGGGGCTGCAGGCTGGAAAAACTCAGATCGACGACGACGACGACGACGACGGCCACGACTCGCGGAGGCGGGACGAGGAGGAGGCGGAGGAGGAAGAAGAGGAGAGGGTGAGAAGAAAGAGGGGAGGAGAAGTACGAGTAGTAGCAGGAGCAGGAGCAGGGGCAGGCGTAGGAGGAGGAGGAGGAGGAGGAGGAGGAGGAGGAGGAGGACGAGGAGGAGGAGGATGAGGAGGAGGAGGAAGAGGAGGAGGAGGAGGAGGAGGGAAAGGACTAGTACAAGGCGCTCGGGGAGGTGCTCCAAAGCAGCAGCAACGGCGGCTGTGGACATCAGCTCTCCATGCGGGTGGTCATGTCAGCAGGGCCGCGGATCAGGAAAGCCCACATCCCACGGCCTGCTGGCACGACCCTGTGGGCTCTATGCCTCAGCCCCCCTTCCGCCCTCCCAGCCCACTTGTTTGACTCGCGGACAGAGGGCGCAACGTTAGGAAACAACTACTGGGAGGTTTTCGTCGGAAAGATTAACACAATCTCAGATTGAGCCCCATTGGGGGGCTGTTATGCCGGAGTGGGCCTGAGATTGAGCCGGATCAAGCGGGATTAGGCGGAATTAAGCCGGATTAAATGGGATTAAACCGGATTAAGCCGGATTAAGGACCAGGGCAAAAACAGAATTTGACCTCCCAGGAGTTGCATCCGAAGCAACTGCGCGGCCGTCGGAGCCGCAGCACGGTGACGATCTAGTCGGGCACCCCCGGAAGCTGCGCGATGCGGCGCGCAGCCGAGGGGAGCCCGACATGGTGGCCCTGCGGCAGAGGGCGGCGCGCACTCGGCGACGCAGGACTGGCGGGGTCGGGAGGCCTGGCGAGGTCGCGTCCTCGCGAGACCCCTTTGAGAAGGCCTGGTGGGGCAGCCCGAACACGAGAGCACCCGAATGAGACGCAAACGGTATCGCCGCGCCAAATGCGCGCCAATGCTGGTTTCCGTGCGCACCATCATACACTTGCGCAAGCACAGCCACAACATGTTGCTGTTTGTCTTAGCGACACCGTGGTAACCTATATGAAGCACGTGAAAGCCAAGTCTACATGCTGCTTCCCTTTGTTGGCACATCCACGATATTTGACAGTCTTGCCAGCGCATATATACTCATTAAGTGTGTACTGTTTAAATTTTATCATGTTGAATGGTTTGCCGTGGTTCTCAACAACTCCCATCTCACTGCACGCATTCAAAGCGACGTATGATTCCGCCGCTTGTCCCTGAAAGTGGAGTCTCGCCACTGGATCCAAGACAACTGGCGTCGCCCCAGCTTAGATAACTCATACAGCTGATCCAACAGCTGGCCATGATGGCATGTAACCATGTCATTCGATTTATGTGCCACACTGTTCTCATGTATCCGCCTCCGCTTCGACGTGCACGCCGGCATTGCTCCCGTCCCGTCGTTGCACTTGTGTCACTGATGTAGAATTTGCTCTCTCATCTTCCTGTGCAGTTTATAGAGCGCCTGACCACGGGAAGTACTCTCTTCATTGCGCTTGTGATCATTAGACAAACCACGCACAAATGAACCTTGAACAGAATCCGCACTTGCACCAAATGTCATGCAACATGCTTCAAGATACTGTGAATCATCCGCATGCCAATTGTTCATTTTCTCCACGTCCTAGTCCAACGCATTTCTCCCTCCTCGCTGTGGGCAATGCGCCCATGCAAATCTCTTGCCAATGAATTCGCACTTGCAACACATATGATGCCACAATCTTCCGAACATAGTGCCTCATGGGCCTTCCCCTTGTTTATGTGTTGCGTTTCTACCCTGCTTGTTGCGACGCCCACATGTACATGCCAAGATATTGCGCCGTTGCGAATCAGAGCCTGGCCCGAGATTGTGCCGACATTATCACCATACCCATTGTTCTCTCACTTGCAGTCCGAATCAGTTGTCGACGCTGTGGCTACAGTACTGCCAATGCATCCAAAAAAGGCTCAACACCAGAGAGATAATTTGCCTCGGACCGTCTTTGTGCTGTAGGGAGGCCAATGACATTCTACGCGTCAAGAAGTAGCAAACCTGTTCGTGATACTGCAACCCATGCAGTGCACAAAGCCTGAAGGAAGTACAAGGTCGAAATGTGCCGCCGCTTCCCCTGGAAAGACAAGAATGTTCGGTTTCAGATCAATTCCCAGGTCATCTGCCCCACTGGCCGCGGGAAGTTGTTTGGCCCTGAAACGGTCGGCTGTCGATGTGTGGGAGAAACTTCGGTCGGAAGAAGTTCCTGAGCTCCTCGCGCCGACTAGGAGGAGGAGGAGGAGCAGGAGGAAAAGGAAGGGGCGGAGGAGGAGGAGGAGGAGGCGGAGGCGGATGAGGAGGACGAGGAGGAGGAGGAGGAGGAGGGGGAGGAAGAGGAGAGGAAGGAAGGCGGAGGAGGAGAAGGACGCGGAGGCGGCGGAGGCGGAGGAGGAGGAGGAGGGGGAGGAGGAGGAGGAGGAGAAGGAAGAGGCGGAGAAGGAGGAGGAGGCGGAAGCGGAGGAGGCCCCCCCCACACACGGCGGCGGCGCCAACGGCGGGGATCCTTCTCGGAGGACTCGGCCGCGAGGCGCGAGGACTCCGCGGAAGCCCGCTCCCAGGCGAGGCGCGCCTCGTCGCCGGCATGGGGGGGTTGTCCTGCAGCGCATGCTCCTGCCTCCTGCTCCACGCTTTCCTCGTCACCCTCCTCCTCCTTCTGCTTCTCCTCCTCCTCCTGCTCCTCCTCCTCCTCTTCCTTCTGCTTCTCCTCCTGCTCCTCAAACTTGCCCATATCCTGCCTCCTCCTCCTCCTGCCTCCCCCTCCTGCCTCGTCCCTCCTCCCTCCTGCCTCCTCCTCCTCCTTCTCTTCCTCCTCCTTCTCCTCCTCCAGCGCCTCCCCCTCCTGGCATCCGACTCTTCTCCCCCCTCCTCCTCCTATTATTCCTCCTCCCTTTTCTTCCTCCTCCCTTTTCTTCTTCCTCCCTTTCTCCTCCTCCCTTTCTCCTCCTCCTCCTCCTCCTCCTCCTCCTCCTCCGCCTCCTCTTCCTCCTTCCTCTTCCCTTTCTCCTCCTCCTCCTCCCTCCTCCTTTCCCTCCCTTCCTCCCCTCCTCTTCCCTCCTCCTCCTCCTCCACCTCCACATTCTACGTGCTGCCCCCCCCAAAGATCACACTCACCAGGTTTCCGAACTGCGCCCAGCCGTGGCGACGACCCCCCCCCCCCACCGACAGCCAGCTGCCCGTGCCTCGACTCGCCCTCCTCTGAGCGTCATCGCCCTCCCCCGCACCGCGAGGAGCGGACTGCCGCGGGCCGCAAGCGGCGCAGGGCGCCCTCCCCGCCCCCCCCTCCTCCCCCCCCCATCCCCTCCTCCCTCTCTCCTCCTCCTCTCTCTCTCCTCTCTCTCTCCTCTCCTCTCTCTCTCTCTCTCTCCTCTCTCCTCTCTCTCTCTCTCTCCTCTCTCTCTCTCTCTCTCTCTCTCCTCTCTCCTCTCTCCTCTCTCCTCTCTCTCTCTCTCTCTCTCCTCTCTCTCTCCTCTCTCTCCTCCTCCTCCCTCCTCCTCCTCCCTCCTCCTCCTCCTCCTCCTCCTCCTCCTCCTCCTCCTCCTCCTCCTCCTCCTCCTCCTCCTCCTCCGCCTCGCGGCGCGAGGCGCGGACTGCCGCGGGCGAGGCGCGCGGGGAGGCGCAGGGCGAGCCGCCCGCGCCGCCGGGGGCGGCGGGCCGATCCGTGCGCGCGCCTCGTCGCGCCGCTGCTTGTGCGGCTCCAGCAGCCGGTGCCACCGCTGCCGCATCCGCACGTTGCGCGCCATGAAGCGCCTGGAGCGGAGGGCCGCGCCCCGCCCGGCCCGCGGCGGCTCGTAACACGGCGCGAAGATCGGAGATCGGGACACAATCGGATCGGGAGAGCTCGAAATCTCTGAGAATCGGCGGGTTTGGGGGACGTAGTGGGCGCCGCGGCCGCTCCAGAGCGTTCCGGAAGGTTCTGAGAGCGCTCCGGAACGCTCTGGAGCGATTTATCCCGATCCTAGCCCTGTTTTAGGCTCGGGGGGGGGGCAGTAGAGGTCCAGAAAAAACACCCCCATAAGAACCACCCCGACACGCGAAGTCGTTGAGTAAAAGCGCCCAAAGAAGGAGTTGAACGGGGCAGGGCTGTGAGATAAACGCCCAGGGTCGTCTAGTAAACGCCAGTTGTCCGGTCCGGGTGTTTCTTCCTCCCTTGAGGGAGAGGTCCGGGGCGGGGGCGTATCCCCAGCCGCCGCCCGAGGGGTCGGACTTCGGGTACCTCGGCGGGCGGCGCATCTGGTCAGAGGGGGCCCAGCGGGCATGCGGTGTCCCTGGGCGCGTGGCGGAAGCGGGGTTGTGGGATGCCAGCTGTTACTGCGCTGTTGGTGTCGTCGTCCCACCCGCGACCCGCCCCGCGACCCACGCCGCGACCACCCCGCGACCCACCAAACGCCCGCCCCCTCACGCTGATCCGCAACCGCGGAATGCCGTGTATATCGACATCCACCGCCTGCCGACGCCCCTCGAGATGATCCCCCAGCCTCTCGCCATCGCTCGGACGTCCATTCCCCGTGCGCGTTTTCGGCTCCGTGCCTGTACTCTCCGCAGGATGATCCAAGATGCTCCTCGATGGTCCCCGCCGAGGAAAAGATCTACACGTCCGAGCGATGCCGATGCACACCCCCGCCCCGCAGGCGGGGCCACCGAGAGGGAAGGGAGGGGGGGGGGGGGGGCATGGGCTCCACGGCCTGCTGCGGCACTGGAGGGGAGGGGGGTGCGGAGGAGGCGGGGCGGGAGGCGGAGGGGGCGGGCGAAGCGCAGGCGCGGCGGGACGAGGAGCCCAGGGAGGGAGGGAGGGGGGGAATGCGGAGGGAGGGAATGCGGAGGGAGGGGGGGGGGAGGGAGGGGGGGGAGGGAGGGAGGAGGGAGGAGGGGGCGAGGAGGGAGGGAGGGGAGCCAAGAGGGGCGAGGGGTAGGGAGAGACGAGAAGGAGCGAGGAAGGGGGTAGGGAGGGAGACCGAGCGAGCCACACGGCGAACGAGCGCGCTCGGCCTGCGGCGAGGAAGCGCGGGGCGGCAGGGAACGAGACCTGCCCTCCCCCCTCGCCCCCCCGATGCCTCGCCCCTCGCCGTCACCCCCCCCCCCTCTTTCTCAGCGTTCCTCGTCTCCCCCCCTCGCCCCGCCCCTCCTCGCCCCTCCTCGCTCCCCGTCGCCCGTCGCCCGTCCCACGGAGCATGGAACCTCGCCCGAGGAGAGGAGGAGGAGGAGGAGGAGGAGGAGGAGGAGGAGGAGGCGGAGGCGGAGGCGGAGGCGGAGGCGGAGGCGGCGGCCACGCGCCTGAGAGCCGCGGGTCCCCCCACCCCCCCAGCCCGCTCGCGCCCTGCTGCCCCTCGCCCTCCCCATCGGCCGGATGGCGCCGCCGCCCGGGGAGCACGTCCGCAGCGCAGAACCCGCGGCTTGGCTGCTGCCGCGCCCCGCCGGCCCGCCAGGAGGCTGAGGAGGGGCGTGTCGCTTCCCGTCCAGCAAGCCACACCTTTTTCCCCTCTTGCACAACACACTGTTGACATTCCTCTTCCTCCTGCTGCTCCTCCACCTCCAACTCCTCCTCCTCCTCCCCCTCCTCCTGCTGCAACTCCACCTCCAACTCCTCTTCCTGCTCCTCCTCCTCATCATCATCATCACTATCACCATGACCATCACCATCATCAAACTCATCATCAGCATCAGTATCAGTATCAGCATCAGCATCAGCATCATCATCATCATCATCATCATCATCGTCATCATCATCATCATCATCATCAGCAGCAGCAGCAGCAGCAGCAGCAACATCATCAGCATCAGCATCGTCATCACCATCATCATCATCAGCAGCAGCAGCAGCATCAGCAGCATCATCATCGTCATAATCGTCATCAGCATCATCATCATAAGCAGCGTCAGCATCATCAACAACATCAACAGCATCACCAGCAGCATCAGCATCATCCTCAGCAGCATCATCATCATCACCATCAGCACCATCAGTATCAGCATCAGCATCATCGTCGACATCAGCTTCAGCATCAGAAACAACATCCACATCAGCATCAGCAGCATCATCATCAGCAGCAGCATCATCATCAACATCATCAACAACATCATCAACATCATCAGCACATCTACCATCATCACCATCATCGGCATCCGCATCGTCATAACCATCATCAACATCATCAGTTTCAGCTTCATCATCATCTTCATCCTACTCGCCATCAGCATCGTAACCATCATCAGCATCACCAACACCACCAGCAGCAAAACCATAACTATCACCACCATCAGCATCATCAGCAGCAACATCATAATATTCAACATCATCATCATCATCATCATCAGCAGCATCATCATCACCACCATCACCATCATCCCCTCCTCCTCCTCCTCCTCCTAATCCTCCTCCTCCAGTCCACCTCCTCCTCCTACTATCCCTCCTCTTCCTCCCCCTCCTCCTCCTCCTCCTCCTCCTCCTCATCTTCCTTCTCCTCCTCCTCCTCCTCTTCCTCCCCCTCCTCCTCCTCCTCCACCTCCTCCTCCTCCTCCTCCCCTCCTCTTCTCCTCTTGTTCCTCCTTATCCTCCTCCTCCTCCTCCTCTTCTTCATCTCAGTATTCTTCATATTTTGCCTGCTCTTACTCTTCCTCCTCCGCCTCCTCCTCCTCCTCAGCCTCCTCCTCCTCCCTCTCCTCCTCTCCTCCCTCTCCTCACCCTCTTCCTCCTCCTCCCTCCTCCTCCACCGCTCCTCCTCATCTGCTCCTCCTCCTCCTCCTTCTCCTCCTCCTCCTCCTCCGCCTCCTGCTCTCCTCGACACACACTCCTCCACCTCCTCCTCCTCCTCATCATCCTCCTCCTCTTCCTCCTCCTCCTGCCTTTCCTCCTCCTCCTGCTCCTCCTCCTCCTCCTCCTCCTCCTCCTCCTCCTCCCTCCTCCTCCTCCTCCTCCTCCTCCTCCTCCTCCTCCTCCCCCCCTCCTCTCCTCCCCCTCCTCCTCCTCCTCCTCCTCCTCCCTCCTCCTCCTCCTCCTCCTCCTCCTCCTCCTCCTCCCCCTCCTCCTCCTTCTCGTGTTCCTCGTCCTGTTGGTGCCTGGTTCCTGGCGGCATGAACTCTGCCATCACCCCACCGAGGCCGGTCGGCCCTGGGCGGGGTGATCAAACTAGTCTGCCTGCTGCCCCGATGGGGCCACTGGCAGGAGTAACCGCAAAATAAAATGTTATTATTATTAGTATTAGAATTATTATTATTAGTATTATTATTATTAGAATTATTATTATTATTATTATTCGAATTATAAGTATTATTATTATTCTTATTTTTTTTATGTTTTTTCTTTTTCTTATTCCTATTATTACCCTTATTCTTTATTCTTATGAGGGACAAGGAAGGAAACCAGCTGACGGAACGAGGTGCGCAGGACAACGTGCCCTCGCCGATGGTCTTGGTGCACTCCCTGCCTCATCCTCTGATAGACCACCCGCCAACTCCACGCCGCGCTGGGAGCACGCGGCGGGACGAACTTCAGGCACGCGGCCCTGCGCGGCCTGGGCCCTCCCAGGGCCCTGGGGCTCGGCGGATCATCCCGAGCCCCGTCCCGCATCGGCGCTCTTCGTAGATTGTTCTCCGGTTCAGCAACGGCCCCTTCGGTCTGCGCGGCCTGAGCGGCGCGGGTGGGCGAGAGTGGGAGGGGCAGGAGTGAAACTCGCAGGAGGGAGGGGGGGGGATCGGCCTGCCCGGTGGTAGCACCGAAGGCAGGGCGAGTCTAGAGCCATCAGCGGCGACGCTCGTGCTGACATGCGCCAGCTCTGCGACGCGTCAGCGGTGGGTCGAAGCGGAGTGTCAGCGGGCGGGCCTCGGCGTCGGTGCCCCAGGCCTCGGGGATAGCGGAACGCGAGGGAAAGGTGGTATGAATGGGGACGGGAGGAAGGAAGGGGATGCTGCGCCCATCGTTGGGGCGCGAAGACGGGTGCTGCAAAGGCGATGCTGCGATGCGCGCGCTGCCTCCTCGGGAGGGCCCCAGGAAGGGAAGCGCGGTCGTCGTCCACGGCGGCTAACCGCCGGCGTAAAAGCGTGGCTGGCTCTGGGAGCCGCCATGTCGGCGGTATATGCCCTCGAAGAGGACCTTGCGTGGGGCCACGTCGGCGGTATATGCCCTTGAAGAAGACCCTGAAGAAGACCTCGGCGTATATGCCCTTGAAGAGGACCTCGAAGAAGACCATATCCCATGCCGCCGCACTTGTCGCCTCTTCCTCACAGCCAGTGGATGACGTGGCCGTTGAGGAAGGCACCAACTATACACCAACACCGACCCTGGCCAGGATCACCCTGGGCCCAGGATCGGTGTATACGCCCTCCTGCCTTGCGCAAGAAGGCATATACACCGATCCTGGGCCCAGGGTGATCCTGGGGCAGGATCGGTGTTGGTGTATAGTTGGTGCCCTCCGACGGAGGTGGCCTGCGCCTGTGGGCCTGGAGTCCGTCGGGCCTGTTGGCGTTGGCATCCGTCTCCTCCTCCTGGGCCTCGGCCACTCGATGGCCCCGGGCAGCTGCCTCGGCCTCCGTCCCCCGAGGGCCGCCTCCCCGGGCACGCCCTCCGCGGGCTCCCTCGCGGGGCATGCGGCCACTCGGGGTGCTCCTCGTGGCTACTCGGGTGCTCTCTTCTCCTCCTCCTCCACCTCCTCCTCCTCTGTTACCTCCTCCTCCTCCTCCTCCTCCTCCTCCTCCTCCACCTCCTCCTCCGCCTGCGATCCTCTGTTACCTCCTCGTGGTGCTCCTCGTGGCTACTCGGTGCTCTCTTCGTGGTCCTCCCTGGGCTCGGCGCCCTGTCCGACGCGGGACTGGAGGCCACCCGAGCCGAACCCCAGCCAAGGCCCAGGCCCCGCCAGCAACCCGCGATGATCGCCATCAACGTGTGGCACGCAACGCGAAGAACAACCACCCTGCAGGGCCGAGAGGGGCTTGGTCGCACGCACAGTGAGTGGCACCCGGACAGCAGCGGCGGCAGTATGCAACACGGCGGGTCGCTTGAGACGTCGACCTTCCTGGTGTCGAAGAAGACGGTGCTACCGCACACGCACACATTCTCGTTGTACGTGTTGCTCCTCGTTGCACCCTCCAGGACAGGTGCGGCACTGGTAGTTACGTCCTGGATGTCTTGACTGATAGGGACCTGGATGACGGTATTGGTACAGCTTGGCAGGGTTTCTCAAGGCGGCCTCGCATGCTGCTCGGCGCCGTGACCAGCGCCGCGCTGCAGAGGGGCCCTAGAGATAGTTTTGCTTTGCACGCTGTGAGCTGGGACTCCAGGTGCTGGCGTTGGCGTAGGGCCGCCACACGGGCGGACACCCCCCAATAGGCTCGTTGCAGCATCGCGGGCTCCGCGCAGGTGGCCAGCGGCAAACATGTCGCGAATCCTGCGGGTGCCGCGTCTGGGACGCGCCCCAATCGCTCGCCGGGCAACACCTCTCGTCCTCCTCTTCCTCCTCCTCCTTTCTCCACCTCCACCTCCTCCTCCTCCTTTCTCCACCTCTCCTCCTCCTCCTCCTCCTCCTCCTCCTCCTCCTCCTCCTCCTCCTCCTCCTCCTCCTTCTCCTCCTCCTCCTCCTCCTCCTCCTCCTCCTCTCTCCGCCTCCCCCTCCGACTGGCCACCCCGGGGATACCAACAGGTACCGACACCGCTATTCCCCGGACCTCTCTCCCAGGGCGCCTTCTGGCCAGGACCTCGAGGCGAATCCAGCGGTGGCGACGGCGGCCTCCCGGAGAGACCCAGAGAGGCGACATCGGAATCGAGGCGAGGGCAGCAGTATGGATACCTTCCCCCCCCCCCCGACCGGGCTCCCCCTCTCCGGTTCCCCGACCAGCCTCCCCCCGCACGGCCCGCCGACGCGGGAGCGGCGCCCTCCCCGCAGGCCCAGCGCTCGGCGGCGACCGCCCTCCCACCTCGCTCCGGCCCTCCACGCCCTCCGCCCCCCGGCCCCCGGCCCTCGGCGCCGCCCTGCTCCCCAAGAGGGGCGGGCGGCGAGCGACGACGACGACGACGACGAGGACGAGGACGACGAGGACGACGAGGACGACGACGACGACGACGAGGACGAGGACGACGAGGACGACGAGGACGAGGATGAGGAGGAGGAAGAGGAGGACGACGACGTCGACGACGACAAGGACGACGAGGACGGCGAGAACGACGAGGACGAGGAGGACGTGGAGTATGAGGAGGACGAGGAGGACGAGGACGCAAACCAGGACGACGCGGACGATGATGTCGACGACGGCGGCGGCGCTGCAGACGGCGAGGGCGGCGGAGGCAGCGACAGCGACGTTGACGACGGCGGCGGGATGCCGCCTCTGCCGCTGCAGGCCGCGGGTCTCGGACAGAATGTCCTCCCGGCGGCCCCCGCTCCTGCTGCTGCTGCTGCCGACGCCGCCCCCGCTGCTGCACGTTTTCCCCTGGGGCCGTAGGCGACCCGAGGAGGAGGAGGGGAAGGAGGAGGAGGAGGTGGAGGAGGGGGAAGGGGAGGGGGAGGAGAGAATGGAGGAGGGAGGGGGGGAGGGGGAGGAGGAGGGAGGAGGAGGAGGAGGAGGGGGAGGAGGAGGAGGAGGGTAGCCTAGCCGTCGAAGAAACCCTCCACCCGCTGCCTGGAATGGGCGGCGCTCCCAGGGGGGGGGGAGTGAGAAGGAGAAGGTCTTCTCAGAAGCGGGGGACTTCTCAGAAGCCCCCTGGCTCCTCCTCCTCCTCCTCCTCCTCCTCCTCCTCCTCCTCCTCTTCCTCTTCTTCCTCCTCTTTTCTCCTCCTCCCCCTCCCCCTCCTCCTCCTCCTCCTCCTCAACAGTCTCCTCCTCCCCCGCGGCTGTGCCTGCGGGGAAGTCTACAACAACTTCTCAGAAGGCCCGGGGGCCTTCCGAGCCTTCCGAGAGCGCCCGCCACTCGTCACTTCCTTCCCTGGCTCGCCGCCGATGGAAACGGGGAGGGCCATTGAGAAGACGCCTGGACAAGGAGAAAATCGGGTGATGATGAATCGATGATCTCTGGCATCCAGCGGCTCTGGAAAATGTCTCGGGTGCCGCGGCCTTCTCAGAGCGTCCCAGAAGGCTGCGCAACGGACGCATCGTCGCCCTGGCCCCGTCCGATGAGATCCTGGCGTTGCGCTTCGGTCTTCATAGGCGACTTTTTGCAGCGCTTCGGGCCTCGGGGCCAGTACAGATCGATCCGCCCCGAGCTGCGCTGCGGTCGGGTTGTTCCTACGATTGCAGGCGTTACTTATACATACATACATACATACATACATACATACATACATACATACATACATACATACATACATACACCTACAGACATACACCTACCTACCTACCTACCTACCTACCTACCTACCTACATACATGCATGCATGCATGCATGCATACATGCATGCATACATGCATGCATACATACATACATGCATGCATACATACAACCATACACACATACATACATACATACATACATACATGCATACATACATACATACAAACAAACAAACAAACAAACATACATACACACACATGCATACATACATACATACATACATACATACATACATACATACATACATACAGACATACATACAGACATACATACAGACAGACAGACAGACAGACAGACAGACAGCCAGACATACATACATACATATATACACTCATACATACATACATACATATATACACACATACACACATACATACATACATACATACATACATACATACATGCAGGCAGACAAACAGGCAGGCAAGCAGGCAGACATATCTAGGTGTGCACACACGTATGTTTATATATACATATGGATATATAAACCCGCAGACCCCCTTGTGGAGCCATCAAACTGCGAAGGGTAAATGTGCTGCTCCCTGCACCAATTGCAATTTTCAATATCCAATATTACAGTCCCGCTTTCTGCTTCATCCTGTACTTGTTGAAGTCCGTTCGAGGGGGGGAGCCGAAAAGAACCCGGTTACCGTCCCCGAGTCGCGTTGTCTGAACTCCTGCGGGGCTGTGGGACACGTAACACTGCACGAGATTCGCGCTCCCGACGCGAGAATCCCTCGTAAAGTACCCTGTGTTCGCGTCCCCGAGGCCACGACCCCTTCGCAAAATGCACCACAGTCGCGTCCACACAGCCACGATCCCTAGGAACATACGCCATGCTCGCGCACCCGAGGCCACGATCCCTGGTAAATTACACTACATTCGTGCCTCCAGAGCCACGAGGCTACGATCCCTCGCACATTGCACCACATTCGCGTCCACACAACCACGACCCCTAGGAAAATACGCCATACTCGCGCACCCGAGGCCACGCCCCCCCGCAAATTGCACTACGTTCGCGCCTCCAGAGCCACGAGCCCGCGTACATTATGCCACAATTGCGCCCCCGAGGCCACGGTCCCACGTAAGTTCTGCAATAGTCGCGTCCCCGAATCAATGACACTTGCAGATCCCACCAGCCCTCTGGGCCACAGGTGGTCTAACGAGTTTTTTCCGCTCCTCTTCCAAAACCCCCTCTTCCCCTTCGGGGAGGGGTGTGCCCATCCCCCTAACCCCCTCCCCTGCACCTGGACGGGGCGCCCCGCGATGTGTCAGAGGGCCCTGTTTCGCACAAGATGGCTCCAAGAGGGCCTCAGAGAGCCCAAGATGGCCTCCAAGACCACTCAAAATAACTCAAATATGGCTCAAGACAGCTTCCGACATGCCTCCAAGACGCCCCAGGAGGGCCACAAGACGGTTCCAGGTTGGCCCAAGAAAGCTCCAAGAGGGGTCCAAGAGGCCCCCAAGACGGCCCCAAGAGCGCCCAGGATCGCCTCAAGAGCGCCCCAAGAGGCGATTTTGGTGGCCCCGGAGGGGGGGGCAAATCGAGGAGACCCCCTCCTTTGATCGATGGTCCCCAAGACGGCCCCAAGAGGCGCTCCAGGGCTCCCAAGAGCCCCAAGACAGCTCCTCTTGGGCCCCAAGAGGGTCCCAAGAGGGCCCCAAGAGGCCCCCGAGTGGCCTCAGAGAGCTCAAGATGACCTCTCCAAGATGGCTCAGATAGCACAAGCTGGCTCAAGATGGCTCCCAAGATGCTCCAAACGGCCCCAAGACCGCTCCAAGAGCGCTCCGAGAAAACCCCAAGAAGCGGTTCGCGGGCTCCTGAGAGGGGGAGCTGAGTTGGGGACCCACCATCCTGTAATCAATGGCCTCCAAGATGATCCCAAGAGGGTTCCAAGAGGGGCCCCACAACTCCCCGAGAGCACCAGCAGCAGCAGCAGCAGCTGCAAAAATACCTCTAGATGGTTCTATGAGTCCTCGTCCGCGTCGTCTTCATCCTAGTCCTCGTCCTCCTAGTCCTCGTCCTCATCCGCGCCCTCGTCCTCCTATTCCTCCTCGTCCACAGCTTCCTTCTGTTCCTCCTCCTCCCCTTCCCCTCGCCCCCACGCAGCCCCAATGGATGGCCGGAAGAGATCTTCCAAAACCACCCCCTTGCTCCCAGAGATCTCTCGGTTCACCCTGGTTGCTCGCTTTGTTTCCCTAGATGTGTCTCTTCGCCCCTTTTCCCGACAACTCTCATGGGCAGGGCTTCTGAATGGGCTGCAAGGGATAGGTTGTTTTACAGCCGCGGGCGGAAGCGCCAGCGGCGGCGAGTAACGGTCGGGCTGCGGCCGAAACTAATTGGCCGGACGCGCGCGCGGGCCGCGGCCGGCGCCGGGCGGCGGGTGCAAGGGTGCTGCAGCCCAGGGAGTCTGACGGCGGGACCACCACCCAGGGAACAGTAATTACTCTGCCAAAGTGGCGCGATGCAGTACCCCCAACGTGTCCGAGGCCATAGTAAGCAGTACGCCCTGAGACACCATCTGAACAGTAGGGAGTCTCCAACCTCGGCGCGGGAATGGCGCACAAGGGGTCCCAGGGTGCCAGCCATGCACAAGCATCGACCGAGAGACACGCAAGCTGTCGCCAGACGGCATCCCGTAAGGAGAGGTTGGCATCCCGTAAGGAGCGGGGGAGCGACGATGGGATGATGCCAGTCCGGGCAACCGCAACTGGCGGCCAGCAAAGGAAGCAGGCGCACGCACTAGGCACAGGTGTGGGCTCAGTCTTCTGACCACCCGCTGCCACACTGTGGCCGGTGCGCGCAGGTGGGTGCGCAACTGCGTCCCTGCGTCCGGGCGCGGCAATGTCCTTCGGGCGGGCATCCCCAGTCATCGTGTCGGAAGGGTAATTACCTCAACGGCCCGGAAGCGCACCGTCTGGTCATCGTTGAAAACCCGCTGTCGGGAAGCCACCCGCCCACGGTCGCTCCCAGGGGGGTGCAGAGAAGAGCAGCTGAAGGCCGCTGTACCTTAGAGAAACCCAGGGAGCGCGAGTGCGGTTCTGGACAGTGACGAGGCGAAGCCATCTTTGCGTCGGTCACAGAGCCGCGAGGCCGGGGGACGAAGTCTGACAGGGCCAGAGGTGAAAACAACTACAGCGGGGCCAGAGGCCAACTATGGCCTGCACGCAACACGCCCAAGCGCTGTCATGCAGACGGTATTGCTGGTAAGCACACTTGGGTCCAAAGGCAGGAAGTGCGTGTGCCAGGGAGGGCGGCGGAAGGCCGCCACACGAGTATATGAAACTTGAAGAGCAGCTGAAGGCCGCTGTACCTTAGAGAAACCCAGGGAGCTTTGTGAGCGCGGTGCTGGACTGAGACGAGGCGACGCCATCTGCGTTGGTCACAAAGCCGCGAAGCCGGAGGACGAAGTCCGACAGGGCCAGAGGTGAAAACAACTACAGCGGGGCCAGGGGCCAACTATGGCCTGCACGCGACACGCCCCCGTGCTGCCATGCAGACGGCACTGCTGGTAAACACACTTGGGTCCAAAGGCAGGATGTGCGTGTACCAGGGAGGGCGGCGGAAGGCCGCCACGCGAGTATATGAAACGTGACCCAAGGAGGCAGCTGGAGGCTGCACAGAGTGTGGAAATCGGACGCTGCACCTGAAACTCTTGAGGATGGGGGGGGGGGCTCAGTCGCCCCACCGTTGCCTCTTCTCGCCGCGATCATCTGGCCTGCCGCCACCACGCTTGCCTCCTGACTGCCACTGGTCGTCGTGCCAGCCAGAGCTCCAGCCACTCTGCCAGTTGTCCCAGGCGTCCCAGGAGCTCCTTGCCCGGTCGTACCAGCTGTTCTGTTGGTGGTTGCCCTTGCCCGTGCCGTCGGTCCTGGTGTGGCGCATGTATTCGGCCCGCACCGTTGCCCAGTCGATGCGGAAGTTTTACTTCTTGGCCATCGCGTAGGCATCGTATCCACAGTGCTTCCAGTCACCCAAGAACTTGTTGATGTTTGCGTCCGTGTGCAGCTTCGTGTCTGACTTGGGATCCTTGGACCCAGGGATCCAGATGCCTTTTGTGTAGGCCGACCAAAGGGCACATAATACTCCACCCAAGTCCACTTGGTGTCTGGTGATGCGCTTGGCGGGCGTCTCTCCGCGGCGCTCCAAGTCCACGAAGCCCAACCAGGCCTTGTACATGGCTGCAGGGGATACGCGAAGCGTGAAGAACTAGTAAATTCTTGCGCCCCCGATGCAGTTCGCGTCCCCGAGGTCATTCTCCCTGGCAGATTCTACAATTCTTGCGCCCCCGAAATAAGAAACCCTTATAAATTTCAAAATATACGCCTCCCTGAAACAGCAAACCCTTGTAAATCACCCCAGTCGCGTCCCCGAAGCCAGAATCCCCTGTAAATTGCTCAGTGGTCGCGTCCCCGAGGCCACAACCCCCTGCAAATTGCTAAACAGTCGCGTCCCCGAAGCCAGAATCCTCTGTAAATCAATCAAGCTTCGCGTGCCCAAGGCCACAAACCTTTGTCAAATGCTCAATTCTTGCGTCCAAGAGGCAACAAACCCCGCAAAGCATGCAATAGCCGCGTCCTCATGGCCATAACCCTCACAAACTACGCCACATTCGTATTGCAGTGGCCATGAGTGCTCCAAGGCGCCCGAAGATGGTTCCAAGACGGCCCAAGAGGGCCCCAAGAGGCTCCAAGAGCGCTACAAGAGGCCCCGCGAGAGAGCCCCAAGAAGCCAATATCGTCGATATATACAAAATGTTTCTGAAGGAGTTTGGGATTCTCGCATTTTCTGCTTTCCAACGCTCTTAGATGGCTCAAGAAGCTCCCAAGATCGTCCAAAGACAGCCCAAGACGCCTCCAAGAGGGCCCCAATACGGCCCGAGACGGCTCCAAGATGGCCCAAGAAGCGCTCCGAGAAGCCCCAAGGAGCCCCCAGGAGGCCCCAAGAGGCCCCAAGAGGTGTCTAAGACGCGCCAGAGAGGCCTCCGAGAAGCCCAAAAGATACCCCACGAGGCCTTAAGAGGCACCCGAGAGGCGCCGAAACCACCTGCAAGAGGCCCCCGAGAGGCTCCCTGCGACACCGCCAACACGTCTACAAGAGGCCTCAGACCCACAACCCAGACACGGTGGCGGGATGGGCCGAAGGCCACCAGTCGCCGCCCCCTGCTTGCAGGGGTGCACGGCGTGCTGGATGATTCAGGTTTTGGTTTTGGTTCTTTTTAAAAGAACTCTCCCAATGGGCTTCGGCCCGTCCCGCCGGCCACCCGCGAATTTCCCAAAATCCGTCTGTCAATGCCCAAAAACGGCCGTTTCGCTCGGGACATCCTCAAAAAATCGCGAAGATGGCCCAAGATGGCCTCCAAGTCCGCCCGAGATGGTCCAAGACGGCCTCCAAAACGGCCCAAGAGAGTCCAAGACGGCCCAAGACGGCCCAAGAGGCCCCCCAGAGGCCTCCCAGACGGCCCAAGAGGCCTCCAAGAGGTCCTCCAGGAGAGTCCGAAGAGGCCAAAATCATTGATTTTCCCTTGGTTTTTGAAGGATTTTGGCATTTGCGCCTTTTCGGCTCTCCGACGGCTCAAGACGGCCCAAGAAGCCCCCAAGATCGCCCAAGAGGCCCCCAAGAGAGCCCCCTGATGGCCCAAGTGGCCTCCAAGATGGCCCCTAGAGGGCCCCAAGAGGGCCCAAGAGGCCTCCAACACGCCCAAGATGGCCTCCAAGACGCCCAAGATGGCCTCCAAGACGGCCCTGGAGCATTCCAAGCGGGCCCCAAGTCGGCCCATAGAGGCCCCCCAAACGGCTTCCGACGGCTTCAGACGTGCCAGGAACCCACTAAGATGGCCGAAGTTGGCTCGAAGCTGGCCCGAGACGGCCCAAAAAGCCCCAAAGATCGCCCAAAGCTTGCCCAAGAGGCCTCCAAGACGGCCAAGATGACCTTCAAGATGCCCACGTGTTCCCCGAAGGCTTTCCAAACCGATTCGGGGAACACGTGGTCCGATAGCTTGGCAGGTCTGGCCTCAACGTTCGGCCACATAGGCGCTTCCAAAAAGGCAGGGGGCGGCGGTGATTCGCCGTAGGCGTCTTCGATCCGCCGCCCCCTGTGGTCTTGCCACAGGGGTGCACGGCGTGCTGGATGTTTCAGGTTTTGGTTTTGGTTCTTTTTCTAAAAGAACTCCCCAGTGGGCTTCGGCCCGTCCCGCCGGCCACCCGCAAGTTTCCGAAAATCCATCTGTCAATGCCTTTGTTGCCCCAACTTGGCCCAAGATGGCCTCCAAGACGGCCAAGATGGCCCAAGATGGCCTCCAAGATGCTTCCAAGACGGCCAAGATGGCCTCCAAGACGGGTAAGATGGCTCCAAGATGCACCCAAGACGGCCCAAGATGGCCTCAAGATGGTCTAAGACGGCCCAAAAGGCCCGCAAAAGGCCTCCAAGACGGCCCAAGAGCCCTCCAAGACGCCCTCCAGGAAGGCCCGAATAGGTTAAAATCATTGATTTTCCTTAGGTTTTTCAAGGATTTTGGCATGTTCTTCTTTTCAGCTCTCCGACGGCCCAAGACGGCCCAAGAGGTCCCCAACATCGCCCCAACAGCACCCAAGAGGCCTCCAAGATGGCCCCATGACGGCCCAAGAGGCCCCCAAGAAGGCCCCAAGAGGCCCCCAAAGACGGCCCAAGAGGCCTTTAAGACGCCCAGGATGGCCTCCAAGATGGCCCTGGAGCGTTCCAAGAGGGCCCCAAGTCGGCCCAGAGGCCCCCCAAACGGCTTCCGATGGCATTAGACGGGCCATGGGCCCACCAAGACGGCCGAAGATGGCCCTAAGATGGCCCAAGACGGCCCAAGACGCCTCCAAAAGGGCGTCCAGGAAGGCCCGAAAAGGCCCAAATCATTGATTTCCCATGAGTTTTTGAAGGATTGTGGCATTTGTTTTTTTCGGCCTTCCGGCGGCCCGAGACGGCACAACAGCCCCCAAAGATCGCCCAAGAGGCATCCAGTATGGCCCCAAAACGGCCCAAGAGGCCCCCAAGACGGCCCCAAGAGGCCCTAAAAGACGGCCCAAGAGGCCTCCAAGACGCTCAAGGTGGCCTCCAAGACGGCCCTGGAGCACCCCAAAAAAGTCCCAAGTCGGCCCAGCCTCCCCCACCGTGTTCCCCGAAGGCTTTCCAAACCGATTCGGGGAACACATGGTCCGATAGCTTGGCAAGCCTCTGGCCACAACGTTCGGCCACATAGGCGTTTCCAAAAAGGCAGGGGGCGGCGGTGATTCGCCGTAGGCGTCGTCGATCATTAGGAGAGCGCCGACGTCTCGATATGCGCTGACGATCCATATCGGCCCCCGCACGATATTCCCAGATGCGTTAAGGCAGCGCCGGGACGCACCGACGCGAGTCTGATACATCCCATTCTGGCAGAGAGAGGACCGGCGGCAGGGGGCGAAACTCTTACGGCTCGTATTTTTCCCAACCATCCTGTGGTGTTGGGTCCTCGTTTTGAAGAGACAGCGCCCCGCGTCCCACCTCCTTCTCCTCCTCTCTCCTCCCCCTCCTCCCTCCTCCCATCATCATCACCATCATCATCATCATCTTCATCATCATCATCATCATCATCATCATCATCGTCATCATCATCATCATCATCATCATCATCATCATCGTCATTGTCATCGTCGTCATCGTCATCGTCATCACCCACTTCGGCACACCCCTCACACGTTTCGTGGCCCCATAGGGAGCTCCACCGAAGGCCCGAGGGCTGCCGCCCGCATGCGTCCCCTACACCCATTTCGGCACACCCCTCACACGTTTCGTGGCCCCATAGGGAGCTCCACCGAAGGCCCCATGGCTGCCGTCCGCATGCGTCCCGCACACCCATTTCGGCACACCCCTCACACGTTTCGTGGCCCCACAGGGAGCTCCACCGAAGGCCCCAGTGCTGCCGTCCGCATGCGTCCCGCACACCCATTTCGGCACACCCCTCACACGTTTCGTGGCCCCATAGGGAGCTCCACCGAAGGCCCCATGGCTGCCGTCCGCATGCGTCCCGCACACCCATTTCGGCACACCCCTCACACGTTTCGTGGCTCCACCAGGCCCCACACACGTCGGACAGGCCCCATAGGGAGCTCCACCGAAGGCCCCAGTGCTGCCGTCCGCATGCGTCCCGCACACCCATTTCGGCACACCCCTCACACGTTTCGTGGCCCCATAGGGAGCTCCACCGAAGGCCCCATGGCTGCCGTCCGCATGCGTCCCGCACACCCATTTCGGCACACCCCTCACACGTTTCGTGGCCCCACAGGGAGCTCCACCGAAGGCCCCAGTGCTGCCGTCCGCATGCGTCCCGCACACCCATTTCGGCACACCCCTCACACGTTTCGTGGCCCCACAGGGAGCTCCACCGAAGGCCCCAGTGCTGCCGGCCGCATGCGTCCCGCACACCCATTTCGGCACACCCCTCACACGTTTCGTGGCCCCACAGGGAGCTCCACCGAAGGCCCCAGTGCTGCCGTCCGCATGCGTCCCGCATACCCATTTCGGCACACCCCTCACACGTTTCGTGGCCCCATAGGGAGCTCCACCGAAGGCCCCAGTGGCTGCCGTCCGCATGCGTTCCACCCCCCATTCTGGCACACCCTTCACACGTTTCGTGGCCCCATAGGGAGCTCCACCGAAGGCCCCATGGGCCTGCCATCAGCCCATGCGTCCCGCGACACCCATGTCGGCACACCCTTCACACGTTTCAGTGGCGGCCCCACAGGGAGTCTCCACCGAAGGCCCCACAGTGCTGACGTCGCGCTATGCGTCCGCACACCCATTCGGCCATACACCCCTCACACGCTTTCGCTGGCCCCATAGGGAGCTCCGCCGAAGGCCCCATGGCTGCCGTCCGCATGCGTCCGCACACCCATTTCGGCACACCCCTCACACGTTTCGTGGCCCCACAGGGAGCTCCACCGAAGGCCCCAGTGCTGCCGTCCGCATGCGTCCCGCACACCCATTTCGGCACACCCCTCACAAGTTTCGTGGCCCCATAGGGAGCTCCACCGAAGGCCCCAGTGCTGCCGTCCGCATGCGTCCCGCACACCCATTTCGGCACACCCCTCACACGTTTCGTGGCCCCATAGGGAGCTCCACCGAAGGCCCCATGGCTGCCGTCCGCATGCGTCCCGCACACCCATTTCGGCACACCCCTCACACGTTTCGTGGCCCCACAGGGAGCTCCACCGAAGGCCCCAGTGCTGCCGTCCGCATGCGTCCCGCACACCCATTTCGGCACACCCCTCACACGTTTCGTGGCCCCATAGGGAGCTCCACCGAAGGCCCCATGGCTGCCGTCCGCATGCGTCCCGCACACCCATTTCGGCACACCCCTCACACGTTTCGTGGCCCCAGGGAGCTCCACCGAAGGCCCCAGGCTGCCGTCCGCATGCGTCCCGCACACCCATTTCGGCACACCCCTCACACGTTTCGTGGCCCCACAGGGAGCTCCACCGAAGGCCCCAGTGCTGCCGTCCGCATGCGTCCCGCACACCAGGTGTGTGGCGTGCCGACATGGGCGTCGCGGCGCGCGGGCG
>CAUYUJ010000226.1:484646-487146 GCA_963575745.1 Prorocentrum cordatum | reverse complement strand
TTTGGGACGAGAAATGAGAAACAGTAGAGAAATCCACCGACCCTGTCGGCGTGTGTGAGGGGCAGTGCCGTTCGTCGTCGTCGTCGTCGTCGTCGTCGTCGTCGTTGCAGTGCAATCGACCCACGTCGCAACCACGTCAAAGGGAAGCCCCTTCCCTTTGATCCCTCCCCCGGTGCGGGGGGGGCCAGGGTGTGTGTGTGTGTGTGTGTGTGTGTGTGTGGGTGGGTGGGGGGGGTCAGATACTCTCCTCCTCCTTCCGCCCCTCCTCCTCCCCCCTTCCTCCTCCTCCTCCTCCTCTCATCCTCCTCCTCCTCCTCCTCCTCCTCCTCCTCTGCCTCCCTCCTCTCCTGTCCTCCTCTCCTCCTCCTCCTGCTCCTCCTCCTCCTTCTCCTCCTCCTGCTCCTCTTCCTGCTCCTGCTCCTCCTCCTCCTTCTCCTCCTCCTCCTCCTCCTCCTTTTCTTCCTCCTCCATCTCCTCTTTCCTCCCCCCCTCCTCCTCCCCTCCTACCCAACCTCCACCTCCACGCTACTGCCTCTCTCGCCTTCTCCTCCTTCTCCTCCTCCCCCTCCTCTCCTCCTCCTCCTCTCCTCCTCCTCCTCCTCCTCCTTTTTCCTCCTTTTCCTCCTTTCCTCCTTTTCCTCCTCCTCCTCCTCCTTCTCCTCCTCCTCCTTCTCCTCCGCCTCCCTCTTCTCCTCCTCCTCCTCCTCCTCCTCCTCCTCCTCTCCTCCTCCTCCTCCTCTCCTCCTCCTCCTCCTCGTTCTCCTCCTCCTCCTCCTCCTCTCCTCCTCCTCCTCCTCCTCCTCCTCCCCTCCTCCTCGCCTCCTCCTCCTCCTCCTCATCTTCCACGGCCTCCGTCTCCGCCCACTTCGTCGCCGACGTCGTGGTCCTCTTCAGGGTCGGCGGCACCGGCCGTCAAGCCTTTGCAATAATCAAACAAATATTGAAAGTACTCTAAAAATCGTCCACCGACTATGTTTTTACTATCTGTGGTACATCCCCCCCCGCGGAAGGACAAGCCCGACTTCATCTCAATCCCCTCCCCCCCTCTCCCGCTCCCTCCCGGCTCCGCGGCCCGCTCACCGCCCGCATAAAAAGGGTTCTGCCCCGTCCTCTCCGGCACGGCCTCCCTCCGGCTCTGCCCCCCCGGCACCGCTCGGAAATAAACATAGGACCTCACTCCCCTCGCTGCCGCGCGGGAGGAGCACCCGGAGACTGCACCGGCAGAGGGCACACCGGACGACTGCAGCAGCACATCGGGCAAACAGTCAACCAGTACAATAAGGATGCGCGATGAGGATGCACGGGCCTTGGACGCCCATTTCGAAGCTTTTCGAGCGGGGCGCGGCCAGCGAAAGCGGCGAGGGATGGACCGAGGAGGCAAGGATGCAAGGATACCTTTGGGAAGGTTGTCCATCCTCACTATGCGGGTTGACTGTAGAGGAGCGGCAGGAAAAAACCATGTCTCGTCTGGGCTGCGGCGCTGCGGCCCTGAGGCCCTGGGGCCTGGACGGCGGCGACGACGACGACGAGCTGGGCAGCAGATCGGTTTGACTTGTCACCTTTCCAGCGGGGCTCTGCGACAACCCCCCAGGCGCGCAGATTTCCTGGCTGATGATCAGCCAGGAAATCTCGGCGCTGGATCCCCCTCCCGGGCGCGCGGAGCGCGTTGGGGGCGGCGCCGGAGGCGCCGCCACGGGGGGGGGTCCAGGAAAGATCCAAGAGACCCGCGCGGACTTTCGGAAGCGACAGTTTATGCAGTTGCCCTTCTTCGGCCACGGCATTTTGGCGGCAAGCCCCGGGGGAGACGTGCGAAGGGGCATGCCTTCTCGGCAGGCGCCGCGCGCGGGGCTTCCCAGAGGCTTCTCAGAAGGCCAGGGAGGCTGTCTGAGCCTTCTGAGGAGGCCCGCCCCCGCTTGGCTGCCACCCAGACCACCCCAACCCAGCCCGAAGTCCCAGATTTTGGCCTGGGGGGCGTACCTTGCCGTCGCTCGGACGTCCATTCCCCGTGCGTGGTACGGCTTCGTGCGTGCATGTTTGTCGCAAGATGGTCAAAGACTCTCGTCGATGGTCCTGGCCGAGAAAAAAAGGCATGCGTCCGAACGATGCCGAGGTACGGGCTCCACCTGTGCATTTTTCAATGTTCCGGGACGCGCCCCCACTGGGAATGGAGGACAACCTGGGGCCTTCGGGTTGTGCGCTGGGGTGGTGTGGTGGGTAGTGACCTCTGCCTTCTCGGCGGCGAGCGAGGGGGGGAAGTGAGAAGGAGCAGGCCTTCTCAGAAGGCGGCGGGACTTCTCTGACGCCCTCGATCCTTCTGAAAGGCTCTCTGTGTCTCCGGGGAATGCTTAGGGTACTTAGTACGAATAATAATAATAATAACAATAAAATGAAAATAATAATACAAATAATAATAATAATTAGATGATGATAGTAATAAGAAGAATAAGAATAACCATAATAATTATTCTCAGGAGGCCTGGGGACTTCCGAGCCTTCTGAG
>CAUYUJ010000226.1:439547-484546 GCA_963575745.1 Prorocentrum cordatum | reverse complement strand
CCACCACAACCAGCACCAGCACCAGCACCAGTACCAACACCACCACCACCAGCACCACCACCACCAGCACCACCACCACCACCATCACCACCACCACCACCACCACCACCACCACCACCACCACCACCACAACCCCACACGCACACACGCACGCGCGCACGCACGCGCACCACCACCCACTACGCACGCGCGCGCGGAGCCACAGGTCCGCGACGACACGCGTCCGCGGATAGAGAAAATCAGTGCCATGGTAAGGGATGGGGGGGAGGGGTAGGACGTCAGATATGACGCGAGCGCACCTAGCTTGTCCTCCTCCCCCTCCCCCTCCTCCTCCTCCTCCTCCTCCTCCTCCTCCTCCTCCTCCTCCTCCCGAGGTCCGCTGCTTGCTCCCCACGCGGTTGAGCTGCTTCTCGAACTTCGACCTCGCCGACCGGCGCACGGCACGGGCCGAACCGGCCCCCGCCGCGCCGCGCCGCACGCCTTCGAATCTCGTCGCCCGCCGAGGCGAGGCCGCGCGTCGCCCGTCGCCCGTCGCCCCCCCTCTCTTGCAAGAGGCGAGGCCCTCGCCATCGCCGTCGGACGTCCATTCACCCCCCGTGCCTCTGTCGGTCTCGGTTTCGGTCGGGCACGTCTCCCCCTACAGGCGGATCTTGGAGGCAGAATCAAAACATAGGATAACATGGTAACAAAAACCAAGAACTACTCAAAACAAATCGCCCCCAGACTACCCTTGGACTCTTCCTCCATACTCCTGCTGTAGAGTGACACGCCCGACCTTCCGCGGTGGCCAAACCCCCCTTTAGTAAACCTCCCTTTGGTGAAAACGGCCCCGGACCGAAACCGACGGACCTGGACCCGCAAAAACGACGACCGCGACGCCCTCTCGCGAACCGAACACGAGAGAGGGCGATAAGGGGGGCGAGGCTCGGGGCGCGGGGCGAGCGGCCTCGCCGCGCCTCGCGCCGTCGCGCGCGAGACTTCCGTGTCGGAGCTTGATCCACCTTAGGCGATGCTTAAGAAAACTTAAATTTCGGCCAGAGTCTCGATTATTCTTAATGTTTCAATGTAAATCCTAAGATTTGTATGGTTTTTTTTTTGGTTTTTATTCAAGTTCTGAGACTATGAGTTTCTTAACCCATGATTTCTTACCCGCAAGAATGACGGCCGCGACGCCCTCTCGCGAACCGAGAACGGCCAATTCGCTAATCGACGTGTCAGGGTAGGAGATCTATCAAGCTCCGAGATCGGGAGCGCGCAACCATTGGCCGACTCTAAATCGGCGCAATCTCACCGACTCCCAGACGCCAATCGTCGCTAGATACGGAATCAGGAGGGTACACAAGGCTCCCATGAGTTCATACCGAACATCACCCCCCTCTTTCGGGGGCGCGCAAACATGGATTAGCGATCCATGGATTTGGAGCACGGTCGCCAAATCCATGGACTGGGCAGGCGTCCTCCCCCAAATGCGGCCGGTGCCGCCTCCTCCGGCGGCAAACATCCGCGATTTTCCATGGAAGCTGGACCCGTCACTAATCCACGCCCCTTTGATCCACTGGGAAAGGAAGGGTGCCCCTAAGAAGCCCTTTGAGTACGTCTGGGGGGTCAGGCCTGCAGAACACCCCAACACGGACGTCAAGGGGCGCAACCAACTTGTTCGGTCAAGCTGAAACTGATGCACCACACCAGGCGCCAAGCCAAAACATTTTGGGCATACGCGAGTGGTTGGATGTTGTACATCTTGGTCGGCTTGACCCGCCAGGCGCTTAACCACACCTTGGCGTCCCTTCTTGGGGGTGCCCTCCAGGGCAGACGAAGGCGCTCTCTGACCCTCGGCCCTGCTCAAAAAGCTTCCCCCCTCCCCCCACCCCCTCTGCGCGTGGCTGGATGCCCCACGCGGTTGCGCTGCGCACGAGCCCCAACGTTCCCTCCTACGCCTCCCCCGCCCCCTTCTCTCCTCGCGCTCCCTCCTGTTCCTCTTCCCCTCTTCTTCCTCGCGCTCCCTCCCGCTCCTTCCCTCCCCCCTCCTCCCGCCTCCCTTCATCCCTCCTGCTCCCCCCTCCCCCCCTCCCTCCGCCCACCGCACCGGCCCGTAGGAGCCCCTCCCGCCCCGCCACTCTCACAGCCAGCCCGAGCGCCCAGGACCCGGCACGCAGGGAACGGGTCCCGAGGGGAACGCGCCCAGGACCACCCCCTCTCCTCCTCCTCCTCCTCCTCCTTCATCTCCTCCTCCTCCTCCTCACATCATCCTCCTCCTGCCTCTCCCTCCCTCCTCCTCCTCCTCCTCATCCTCGTCCTCCCCTCCTCCTCCTCTCCTTATCCTCCCCCCTCCTGCTCCTCCTAATCTCCTCCTCCTCCTCATCCTCCTCCTTCCTCCTCCTCCTCCTCCTCCTCTCCCTCCTCCTCCCTCCTCCTCCCTCCTCCTCCTACTCCTCCTCCTCCTCTCCTCCCCCTCCTCCTCCTCCTCCTCCTCCTCTCCTCCTCCTCCTCCTCCTCCTCCCCCTCCCCTCCCCCGGCGTCCGCTGGAGGTCCCCGAGGGTGGGGCGCCGAGCTGCCGGGGGTCTGCCCGGGTCGAGGCAGGAAGCCCCTGGGGGCCCCACGGCCCGAGACGCCGACCGGGAGCTCTCGTCGATGCCGCCCTCGGCCGTGGCCCCCTGTCGGCCAGCGCCACGACCCGCGGGGGCGCTCCACGAGCGGATCGACGGCGGCCAAGACCGGCGGGGGCCAAGGCCACCTACCAAACCACCCCAACCCAACCCGAAGGCCTCAATCTGCCCTCCGTTTCCAGTGGGGGGGGGGGTCGGGGAACATCGACAAAAATACGTGTGGAGCTCATCCCCCCCCCCAACCCGAAATTCGGGTCTTCGGGTTGGGTTGGGGTGGTCTGGTAGGTAGTCAGGCCAAGGACCAAGATGTTGAAGGATCCTGGTCGATGCCGACCTCGGCCGTGGCCCCCGTCGGCCGTCGCCGTCCCGCGAGGGCGCTCCACGAGCGGATCGTCCGGGGCCTCGTGGAAGCTTCCTGGAGGCCGTGTGGGGCTCTTCGGGGGCGGCTTTCCTCGGCCGTCTCGGAGGCCTCTTTTGGGCCGCCGTGGGGCCCTCCTGGGCCGAGTTGTGTCCTCGCGGGGGCGCCTTGGGCCGTCAAGGGCGATCTCAAGGGCCTCCTTGGCCGTCTCGGGGGCAGGGAAGCTCCAAGGCCGCGACACGACGCTTCCGCGTTCGGTCTTGACCATGGCCTCTCGTTTTCTGCCCCTCCAGAGGGGGTGCGGATGGGGACATGGGGTCTGACTACCTGCCAGACCACCCCAACCCAACCCGAAGACCCGAATTTGATCCGAATTTCGGGTCGGGGGGGGTACGGATTCCATGTGTTTTTTCAATGTTCCCCGACCCCCCCCCCCTGGAAATCGAGGATAAATTTGGGCCTTCGGGTTGGGTTGGGGTGGTTTGGTGGGTGGTGAGGGTCGGTGGAGCGACACTGCTCCTGGGACGGCCCCGCGGCGGGGCGCCGACCGGATGGCGGCGATGCGGATCTCGCAGGAGTCCACGACCTGGCGCCGAGGGCGGTCGCACGCGCGGCGCCTGGCCTCGCCTCCAGAGGTGTGGGTCTCCCCTCCCCTCCACTCCCCTCCCCTCCCCTCCCCTCTCCTCCCCGGGGGGGAGAGGGGGGGGCTCAGGGGCACGACGGCCCTGGGGATGCAGCTCTCCTCGGCCTCCTCCCTCACGGCGAGGCCAGGACGAGGGGGAGCTCGGGCGAGGGTGAATCGGGAATCTCTGAGACCTGGCGGTCCTGGAGGATGCCTCGGGCGCCGCGGCCTTCTCAGCGCGTTCCAGAACGCCCCGGGAGCGTTCTGGAGCTGGCAGGACTGGTGTCCTGCCCATGACGCGAGAAGACACTGACGCGCTGGACGCAGTAGGCTCGCGCGACAGGCGGCACGCGTACCAGTCCGGGCGGAAACACTTCAGAAGCAAGACACTCTTGCTGTCAGACCTGATGGAGGGAAAGTAGACGGGTGATATTGTTGTAACCCCATTGTCCCAGACCGTCCTGTGGTGGTGGGTCCTCGCTCTGAAAAGACGGTCCCTGCGTCGCTCCTCTCCTCCCCTCTCCTCCGTCTCCTCCTCCTCCTCCTCCTCCTCCTCCTCCTCCCTCCTCCTCCTCTCCTCCCTCATCCATCTCCTCCTCCTCCTCCTCCGCCTCCTCCTCCTCCCCTCCTCCTCCTCCTAATCATCCTCCTCCTCCTCCTGCCTCCTCCTCCTCCTTACGCCTCCTCTCCTCCTCCACCCCCCCCTCCTCCCCTCTCCTCCCCTCTCCTCCCTCCTCCTACTCCTCCTCCCTCCTCCTCATCCTCCTCCCTCCTCCTCCTCACTCCTACTCCTCCTCCATCCTCTCTCCCCCCCCCTCCCCTCCTCCCTCCTCCTCCCTCCTCCCCCTTCTCCCTCCTCCCGTCACCCCCTCTCACTTTGGCACACCCCTTACACGTTTCGTGGGCCCACGGGGAGCTCCACCGAAGGCCTCGGTGGCTGCGCCCGCATGCCGCCACCCTCCCCACTTTTGGCACACTCCTCACACGCTTCGTGGCCCCATATGGAGGTACGCCTGGCCCCCCCCCCAGGGGCGAACGCTCTGGGGGGGGGATGGGCGGGGGGGGACGTGGCAGCGTCTGAAGACACAAGTGCCGACAGTCACCAACCACCAGAAAGAGGAGAAGAGAGGAGGACCAACGAGGAGGAGGAGGGAGCAGGGAGGAGGAGGAGGAGGAGGAGGAGGAGGAGGAGGCGGAGGAGGAGGAGGAGGAATAAGAGGGTGAGGAGGAAGAGGAGGAGGAGGAGGAGGAGGAGGGAGGAGGAGAGGAGAGAAGGAGGAGGCGGAAGAAGACGGGGAGGAGGACGGGGAGGAGGAGGAGGAGGAGGAGGAGGAGGAGGAGGAGGAGGAGGAGGGAGGAAGAGGATGAAGCGGGGTATGAAAGAGCTCTCACGGGCCGCCGCAGTGGAATGGGGCCGTTTTTTGGGAGCAAGAGCGGTGTCAATGACACCCCGCCGTGGAGAAACCAGCAGCGTGTTACTGCCATCAACGTGTCGCTGCTGGACAGAAGTGAAGGGAGCACACATGTTCCGTCGCACGCGCGCTCTAGTCGGCAGGGTACGGGCACGCACAAATTGTCCAGCTGCACGAAAGGCGGAGAGGACCAGAGAGCGGTCGCGAAGGGCGGGAGACCGATGGAGGCCCTCACTGCGCGAAGACCTTCGTCACGAGTGGCTGGTGCGGCCAGCCTGTGCTGAGGCAGCCCAGCAGTGGACGCGGAGCGGCATCACGGCCACACCAAAGGGGCTGATGCAGAGGCTGCAGGCGCAGAAAGCGTAGAACAAGACGAACCAGTACGGGAGGAGGAGAGGCGAGCGAGCCCACGGAAGCGGGCGGCATCCAGGTGTTCGTCAGAAGGCCGTGGCTGACAGGCTTTAGCTGCAGGCGCGGTGCCCGCGGAATAATTACTGGAAGGCCCAAGCGCCCGCAGGGGCTGGGCCAGCGACCAGCTCGCCGCAGCAACATGCTGCAACACTGTCATCGCTGAGGTGCCGAGAGCCGGGCTGCAGATCTGCCGGCGGCGCTGCCGAGGGCCGCAGAGCGAGCAGAGGCTGCCAGAGGGCCCGCCGAGCTGCAGAGCGCCAGCTGCGGAGGGGGCGCAGCACGCCGAGGTGCGCGGCAGGGGCCACGTCGAGGCGCCCAGCAGGGCTGCCGGGGGCCAGGGCTGCCGGGCAGGCGAGGGGGCGGAGCTGCTGGGCGACAGGGCTGCCGGCCACGGCGCCTCCTCCTCCTCCTCCTCCTCCTCCTCCTCCTCCTCCTCCTCATCAGGCGGCCGGCAGGGAGAGGGCTCTGCAGGAGCCGGGGCCGCCGCGCAGGACGCCGCCAGCGAGGCGATGCGCGATGCGGGCAGCGAGGGACCCCCATGGGCGGCGGCAGGGCGACGGAAAAGCAATGCCAGGAAGGGACCCTAAAAGGGCAACGTTCGGCACATCTCCAAAGTTCCCCTTTCGTGAGTACCCGTGACGGTGCCGCTGACGTTGATGCGCGCTCTCCCTCCCGACTTCCCCGGGGAGCCCCACCTTCTGACCTGTGGGGAGACCCGGCTCTCGCGGTCGGCGGCGCTGCCGAAGCGGCGGGCAGCCCCGGCCGAAGCGCCGCAGCCCCGCGGCCGCCGCAGCCGCGGGGGAGGACTACCACATCTTTGGCCGCTGGGAGCGCTGTCCCCGCCCCCCCCCCCCCTGCCTGAACCTGGCCATCGCTCGGACGTCCATTCCCTGTGTTTTTGCTCGGTTTCGTGCGTGTTTTTTTTTCGCCGGATGATCCAGGATGCATCAGAATCATCCCCGCCGAGAAAAAGTGCAGACGTCCGAGCGATACCAAGGATCTAGAGGCCTCCTAGATAGGGTCCGAGTAGATGGGGTCCAAGGATCGCGCCTCCGGCCGCCCAGCTGCCACCTCTCGCGCTTGCCACCCTTCGCCTTCAACGTTCGGCCAACCTGTGCCAACAAGCTTCCACCCTCCAACCTGCAGCCTCCGTCGTCGTCGTCGTTGCGTCGCTGTCCTCCCTTCCCCAGGGGACATAGCCTGAAATAGCTACTCCACCCCCCTGGGGCTCCCCCGCCTTTGCGGTTCCCCCTCTACTTCTTCCACGCAGAATCAGTTTGATCCCACGGGGCTAGTGCTCCAGGGTGGGATGGCTGTGCTCGTGCGAGCACCAAAGCCAGCCGCGCCAGCAGGAGGAAGAAGCGGAGGACACGGATTTTTTCATTATTCGCGACAACGCCCATGACCGCCCCCCCCCCTCCTCGCCCCCCCTGGCCTCCTGGTCACGTCACGATTCGCGCCGGCGCCGTGTGGGACCAGCCATTTCTAAGCGGTCCCAGACGGCGCCGTCGCGGATCGTGACGTGAACGGCCGCCGTCCCCCTTCCTCCCTTCCCCTGGTCACGCCCGTTCTCGCAAGGGGATCCAGAGGCGGCCTCAAAGGAGGACAGGGGAGGAGACAACGGACGAAGGACGACAGGAAGCAGGCTGGGAAGGAGGATCAGGAGGCGGCGGAGGAGGAGGAGGAGGGAGGAGGAGGAGGCGGGGAAGGAGGAGAAATGAAGGAGGAGGACCAGAGGGAGGCACGGGAAGACGAAAGGAACGGGAAGGAGGAGGAGGAGGAGGAGGAGGAGGAGGAGGAGGAGGAGGAGGAGGGGGAGGAGGAGGAGGAGGAGGAGGAGGAGGAGGAGGACCTCGGAGGAGGAGGAGGGAGGAGGAGGCGGCGGAGGAGGATAATGGAGGAGGAGGTGAATCCCCCCCCCCGGGCACCAAGACGCTGGCGCGCCAAAGGAGGGGGGCGGCGGTGGGCGCGCGACGCGCCGCCCGGCCTCGGACAGCGACCGGTGCTCCGCCTGCTTCTTCTCCAGCGACCTCCGCGGGGGCCACCCCGCCACCGGCCCTTGGCCACCTCCTCCCGAGCCGGCCCCTGGTCCGCCCGCCTCGCCCGCCTCCACCTCCTCCCACTCCTCCACTGAACATTTGGGGGGACAGGGGTCCTGAGGGGGACAGGACCTGGACCCTGGGGGCCTGCCTTCCCCCAGGACAAGCTCTCTCTCTCTCTCTCTTTCTGTTTCTTTCTCTCTCTCTCTCTCTCTCTCTATTTATTCTGAATCGTTCTCTGACAACGGGCCCGTGGGGGGGTCCCCGGGGGCCCGAGCACGATGAGAAACCTCAGGACAAGTTTTTCCGCAGGATCCCCCCTCCCCGCCTCCCCCCCTCCCCCTTCCCCTCCCCCCCCCCATCCACAATTACTCAATATGAATACTACTCTCCCTGTTCCCCTGTTGACGGTTTGAAAGTGTCGGACCCCTCCCCGCGTACGGTTTTTTTAACGCACGGGTTTCCCCGGAGTTGGGTTTTCGCCTGCATTTGTTTTAAAATGCTGCTCTCGCTGAGGCGCCGGCCTCATTTTCGGGCCCCGTTCCTTCCGAATCGTGTTCCCGCTGCAGCGTTGGCCTCATATCCGTGTTTCCGCTCGTTCCGAATCGTGCTCCCGCTGCAGCGCTGGCCTCCCCGGAAATGTGTTTTCGCCTGCATGTTGTTTCCAAATGCTGCTCTCGCTGGGGCGCCGGCCTCATTTTCGGGCCCCGCTCGTTCCGAATCGTGCTCCCGCTGAAGCGCTGGCCTCATTTCCGTGCTTCCGCTCGTTCCGAATCGCGCTCCCGCTGCAGCGCTGGCCTCATTTCCGCGCTTCCGCTCGTTTCGACTCGCGTTCCCGCTGCAATGCTGGCGTCATTTCCCGTGCCATGCCACGGCATGCAATGCAATGCTAGGTTGATGCTGCGCTTTGCGGTGCTCTTCTACGCCATGCCACGCCGTGCTCTACAATGCATCGCGTACCCTTTCGGGATCATTGCCCTGCTCGACATCCGACTGTGCGAGTAGAGAGGGGATCTGCGCCATGGGATGGGAGGGAGGGGTAGGATGACAGATATGACGCGAGCGCACCTACCTTGCCCTCCGCCCTCCCCCCTCTCCTCCCTCCCTCCTTCCCTCCCTCTCCTCTCTCCCTCCCTCCCCCTCCCCCCTCCCCCCTCCCCCCACTCCCTCCCCCCCCCTCCCTCCCTCCCTCCATCCATCCGCGCAAGCTTTGTGCTGACGACGCACGGGCCCGACGGCTGGCGGCATGGCCTCTGCCGCCGCTCACAGCCGGCGCCGCCGCTCGCTGCCCTCAGAGCGCAGCCCCCCCCCCATGGCGATCCGCCTCCCCCCGTCTCCTCCACTCCGTCTAGGTCGGACGCGCCCCCCCGCACAGGCGGAGTTTGGACGACAAACTAAATATACCCTCAAAGTCCCCCCCCAAAAAAATCAAAAATGGAAAAACTAAGTCGTCCCCAGACTATTGAAATGGCTTGGTTATCTTAGAAATTTGCCTGATGATTGACCAAATCGCTTGATGAGAGACAACCGTCTTTGCAACACTGAATACAATATTATCGAAACGATGCAACAAAGCACAAGCAAGTGAATGGAAGCTGGAAAATGTGACAGCGAATACAACTTGTCGAAACACTGCAACAAGGGCACAAACATCTTTGAATTATGTGCCCCCCCCCCACGGGCCGAGTGCACCCATTATGATGGGGCGTCTCTTGCCCGGGGACGCGCCTGCCTTAAGGGCTGCAGGCGCCCGTGGTCCGTTCCGTCTCCAGCGCGACGAGGGGCAGGCCGACGTTGACACGAACGACACCTGCGTTTCCGACGTAGGCAAAACACCACGTGCAAAGCGCTCTGTGAGCTTCCTCTTGACACTGTGTCTGGCTTCAAGCATGGTAGCTGTATTTGCCAGAAGATGTCGAGCCTGGCTACTAAACCCTGACTATCTGGCCTTCACAGAAGGGAGGAAACGACTGCCCCCTCTTTCGCGACATCGTCGGCACCTGGCGGCTTGGCCGCAGGTGCCCCCTTTTTCCTTGAATGTCCGCCCCCCCGCCCCCGTGACCAGAGCACTGACTGGAGCACAGGACGGCGGAGCCGACTTCGTATCCCGGTTCTCGGGCACCACAATCAGAGCGCACGTGCAAAGCCCCTTCTTTGGTAAATAGAGCGCTGCTACTACTCTGGCTGATGGGAAAAATGCTGCACCGCCGAAGACGAGCTCTTGGAGAGACTTTCGGTTGATAACCATAAGTTTGCCTGATGATTGACCAAATCGCTTGATGAGAGACAACCGCCTTTGCAACACTGAATGCAGTATTATCGAAACAATGCAACAAAGCAAAAGCAATTGAATGGAAGATGGAGAATGTGACAGCGAATACAACTTGTCGAAACACTGCAACAAAGGGCACAAACATCTTTGAATTATGTGCCCACCCCCACGGGCCGAGTACACCTATTATGGTGGGGCGTCTCTTGCCCGGCGACACGCCTGCCTTAAGGGCTGTAGCCCCCCCCGGCCCGCCCCGCCCCCTCCCCACATCCCTGGCGGCGCCCCCGAGCCGCCGCACCCGAGGAGGAGGAGGAGGAGGAGGAGGAGGAGGAGGAGGAGGACCAGGGGAGGAGGAGGAGGAGGAGGAGGAGGAGGAGGAGGAGGAGGAGGGAAGGAGGAGGGGGGGAGGGGGAGAAGGAGGAGGAGGAGGAGGAGGAGGAGGAGGAGGAGCTCCCGCGCCGACAGCGCCGACCCATGCAGGAGGTCTGCGCGCGGACCTCTGGGCTGCTGCCCGCGCGCTCCGCGCGCGCATGCTCTGCGCCGTGCCCGGCGCAGGCTGGGCCGCGGCGGGCCCTGGCTTCACGAGAGAGCCGTCGCCTGCCCCCCCCCCTGCGAGGAATCTCAGGCATTTTCGATCTGAGCGCGTGCGACTCGATCTCGCAAGCAATCTATGCTGGCGCCCCCTCCTACGTAGAAGAAGAAACCACTGCATCCGCACAAACTGGTGGCGCTCCGCGCGGAGCGCCGAACATCTATGTTGACAGCATCTGTCCTTCTTCGACTCCCGTCAGCATGCTGCGCGGTGGAGACGTCGTGACTTCACGCCGCCGGACGAACCAGCACTGGCACTGCGGGTGCTGTCGCCGCGAGACCTCTCCCCGGATGCGCTCTGACAAGAATTTCGAGGCGAATCCGGCGGTGGCGATGGGGCCTCCCAAAAGGGTCGACGAGGGAAAACGGGCGAGGGGTAGAGGCACGGGTATACAGTCGGGGCCTTGACCTAAGGAACCCTAAATAAGGAACGAGGCCCCTATTTTCCATCAGTTGAACTTCGATTTCGCATGGGAAACCTAAGGAAAGTCCAGGGCAAGCTGCGAAACAATTAAGGAACACGGAGCCCCTCCCGAACGAAAAGGGTTCCTTCTTCAGGGCCCCGACTGTACCCTGTCCTCCTCCGACACATCTTCCGCGCCGCGAGCAGTCGGGGGCGGCCAAGAGGGGGGGGGCGTCCAAGAGGCGGGGGCGCGCTCCGTGGCCGGGGTCCGGGGACGCACTGAGGCAAGAAGAGGCGCCGGGAGATCTCAGGAACCATCACGGCCCCCTCCACGATGTCCACCCCCTCCTCCTCCTCCTCCTCCTCGTCCTCCTCCTCCTCCTCCTCCTCCTCCTCCTCCACGATGTCCACCCCCCCCCCAGCAGTCATCCCCCCCCTCTTCGCCGCCCCCGCTAGGAACAAGGAAAGGCGACGCCGACACCACCGGGGCGAACAGCCGCGAGGAGGCAATGGGGGGTCTCCCTGGTGGTGTGTGGTCCCCCCCCCCTCGCTCGAGACAGCCCCCGCCTCCAGCTCGGGGAGACGTGTGGACCTCCTCGCTTCGGTGGGCCCCCTTGTGGTGTTGGCGTCGCTTCTCTTCCCTCCGACCCCCAGGAGGAGGAGGAGGAGGAGGAATCCGCGGAGGAGGAGGAGGAGGAGGAATCAGAGGAGGAAGAGGAGGAGGAGGAGGAGGAGGAGGAGGAGGAGGAGGAGGAGGATCTTGGCCGCCCCCGCGAGGAGGAGCCGCGGAGGTCCTTTGCCGACGCCGCCCGCGGCCCCCAGGGCGAGGCGGCACCGGCCCACGCCGCCGCCGCCCGCGGCCCAACGCGGCGCCGCACGCCGCCCCCCGCCGCTCTCGCGCAGGGGGCCCCGCCGCTCTCGCGGAGGGGGGGGGGCTGCTAAGCTCCCCCCCCCCTTTGGAACCAGGGGGGGTGGGGTAGCTTCCGGCAGAGGGGGGTCAAGGAGAGGGGGGGGGGGTAGCCAAGCCCTCCCCTCCCTCTGCGTGAGGGGGGGAGGGGAGGGGGGGGGGGAGCTTCCCAGGTGCCGCAAGGGGGGGGGGGCTGCTAAGCTCCCCCCCCCTTTGGAACCAAAGGGGTGGCGGGCACCGCCATGGAGGCCTTCTGCCCTGAGATCCGACGCTCCCAAAACATTGGAGCGCGGCGAGGTTCTGGCAGCTTGCGGCATCCGGGGGCCCTCGCTGGGCCCGGGGAGCCTCAAGAAACGACTCGCGGGAGGGAAAAGCGATCCCGGGGAAGTGGTCGGGACCTCTGGGGCCGGATGTCTGGGTAGATGGGGTCGGAATATGTGGGGTCGGAGGATCGCGCCGCATGACCGATGCATCGGCGCCGCCAGCGTGGCTCCACTTTGAGCCGCATCGCCGATGCATCGCCGATGCATTGGCGATGCGGCGCGATCCTCCGACCCCATCTACTCCAACCCCATCTCTAGGAGGCCTAGACAGCACCAAAACAGGGGGGGTGCCTTCACCAGGGGAAGAAGATCTTGGATTCTGGCGTTGGTGCTCATGTTTCGGCGGTCCAGGTGGCACGAATAGTTCCTACCCCCACCACCGAAACGAGAATCATCTGCCCCCAGTGGATGCACACCGCCGATATCGGTGCTGGTGTCAACCTCTAGGCCCTGACAACGGGTCTTGGAGCAGCGCGAGTTGAGACGGGCAAGGGTCTGTTAGATCCTGGACGGAGAGGGGGCGGGCTCGTTCCACAACACCCTTCAGGACAACGGCAACTCAAGATCGGTGCGCGGACCCCTCCCGTGGAGCCGCTGGAAAGCATCCCGAGGCTGGGAGACCGCCGGAAAGCGAAGAGAACAGCCGAACACATCGACCCTCGATCCTGGAACACATCACCCCCAACGCTGCCCCTGACCCCCGCTTCCCTCGGGACCCTTGAGCCTATCCTATCCCTTAGTGGACCCTGGAAACGACAAGCCGTTTTTTACCAGTTCCGTTTTGCCGTTTTTGTTGCTGGTTCCGACGCGGTTTTGTTACCAATTCCGTCGCGTTTGTTTGTCGGTTCTAGCACCAACTTCTGGTCGCCGTTTTTTTGTCGCTTCCATTTTCAAAGGACGTTTCTCGGAAACGGTGAAAAACGGCCCTGCCGTTTCCAGGGCCCAACGTGATGGAGGATGGGACCCATCCCCCATCACGTTGCCCCAGATGGGGGAACATAACAAAATCTCGTCATGCCACTCTGCTGACTTCTCCTGGGGTTCACTCCGACCAAACGGACATTCCAAACGAATCTAGCGGTGGCGACGCGGGCCTCCCAGGAGGCCCAAAACGGGGGCCAGGGTAGCAGTATCCTTAGACCTCCAATGCCATGATCTTTGCACAACGTCGACTCCAACAATCTCGACCCATCCTCCGGTACAGGTTTTTCATCCGGACCCCCATAGACCGAAAGTGGCAAGCAGCAGCAGTGTCACCCCCTGACCCTAGCGCGCGGGGAACATATCCGTATTCGCATCCTCGCGGTCCGGATTCCAGGGCGCGATCCCACAGAAAAGCGGTCGCACGGATACGTTCCGCAAGAAGCAACCGCACACAACCAAAAACAGATCTTCAAAGCAAGGGCCCAACACCACAAGACGGTTGGGAAGCACGCGTTGTGTAGATCTACATATATACATATGTACATATATATATATATATATATGTGTGTGTATTCAGACGCACACCCGTTCAGGGCTGTGAGACAGAACAAATCATCCAACATATCCTCCATGACCCCCAGCAACATCACACATATAATGTTAAAGTATGTGGATGGATACTCACATATGTCAGACGCTTGTTTTTCACATGTAATGAGCATAAGAAGGCGAATTCAACGACAAACGTAGTTCAGGTGTTCGGTTTGTGCTCAATCTAAACCATGTTCAATGATAACACACAAAAAACAAAACGATGATAACACACAAAAAACAAACAGACGTCATAATAACACCTGATTCGATGATACACTGGCATCGGGCTTATGAATATCCGTTATTGCACATGGTGTACCGCTGTCACAAATGAATGGCAATGGTTCGACGTATGCCAGAAAGAATTCAAACGGTCATGTAATGACGTGTGTGTCGTAACCATCTGTGGCTAGCTATAGCAACATCGAATTATGCGGTTCCCACCAATATTAAGGACCACATCCCTGAAATACCTACGAACACCCGGTAAAAGTACCGAAATTGTGTCTCCCCGACACGCTAGCGGAGTGTCGAACGAGCATCGCGTCGCAGGGCCCGACACGTGACAACCCTCCGGCTTCGGTACTTGCTTGGTGCTTGAGATTCCTTCTGGTGGTCAAAACTGAAGTAGGTTGGAACACCACCATGGTAAAACCAAAGCTCATCTAGGCGAGGGGGCCCCGCTTTCGGGCCGCAGACCTCAGGGCTCCAGCGGCCGATCGGGACGCTCCCGGGCGACCCCGGAACGCCCTCGGCGAGGCACCGCTGCGGCGAGGCATCCCGAAGCCTTGCCATCGCTCCGACGTCCCTTCCCCGCGCATCTTCCGACCTCGTGCCCGCATCTGCCCGCCAGAGCTCATCCAAGATGCTCCTCGCTGGCCCTGTCGCCGAGGAACCGCCTGCGCACCTCCGAGCGACGCCGCGCAGGCCAGCGCACCGCCGAGAAGCGACGAGCGCGTCCGAAAGCCCCGCGCCTCGAACCTCCACGCGGGTAAAACAGGGCTAGGATCGGGATAAATCGCTCCAGAGCGTTCCGGAGCGCTCTCAGAGCGTTCCGGAACGCTCTGGAGCGGCCGCGGCGCCCAATACATCCTCCAAACCCGCCGACTCTCAGAGATTTCGAGTTATCCCGATCCGATTTCGTCCCGATCTTCGCGTCGCCTGATGACGAGCGCGTCCGAAAGCCTCGAGCCTCGAGCCTCGACGCGGGGGGCCCGGGCCGGCGCCGCCCGCCGACCGGCCGCTCGCGGCGCGCCGCCCGCGGGCCCGGGCTCGATGCGGGCTCGATGCGGGCTCGATGGGGAGGAGAAGGGAGGAGGAGGAGGAGGAAGGAGGAGGAGGGAGGAGGAGGAGGAGGAGGAGGAGGAGGGAGGAGGAGGAGGAGGGAGGAGGGGAGGAGGAAGGAGGAGGAGGAGGAGGAGGCGCGCCGCCCGCGGGCCCGGCCCGCCTCACCGCCCCACGTCCGCGGGCTCGATGCCGCTGCGCGCCGCGGCGGGGGCGCCGCCCCCCGCGGAGGTGTCCGCCGTGGCCGGGCCAGCACCAACGGGGGGGGCTCCAAGGGGCCCCATCTGCCTCCTCCTCCTCCCTCCTCCTCCTCCTCCTCCTCCTCCCTCCTCCTCCCTCCTCCTCCTCCTCTCCTCCTCCTCCTCCTCCTCCTCCTCCTCCTCTCCTCTCCCTCCTCCTCCTCCTCCTCTCTCATCCTCCTCTCCTCTCCTCCTCCTCCTCCTCCTCCTCCTCCTTCCTCCTCCGCCTCCGCCTCCTCCTCCTCCTCCTCCTCCTCCTCCTCTCCTCTCCTCCCTCCTCTCCCTCTTCCTCCCCTCCTCCTCCTCCTCCTCCTCCTCCTCCTCCTCCTCCTCCTCCTCCTCCTCCTCCCTCCCGTGAGGGGGCAACGTTGGGCGTGGCTTAATGGGGGGGTCACAAATGGGGGGGTCAGAAACGGTCCCCTTTCGTGCCCCTTTCGGGCCCCTCCGGAGCCCCAGGGGGCTCGTTTAGGTACCGTTTGGGTACCGTTTCGGACCGCTCTCGCCACCCCCCCATGTATGACCCCCCCATTACGCAACGCCCAGCAACGACTGTGGGAGGTCTCCGCCGGAAGGACTACGGAGGATGAAGCACCATCGGGGGGCTGCTGCGCCGAATGAGGCCGCAGATTATAAGCGGGATTTGACCTCATCGAGCCGGATGAACTGGATTAAGCGGGATTGCGCAGGGATGAACTGGATCTCGGGCCAGAATTCGACCTCCCAGGAGTTGCATTCGAACTTCCGGCCCCGATATACACGCAGGATACACGCTGAGTGCGGAGCACTTAGCGAGTCTAAGCGTATTCCCAGCTAGACCCCGTCGAGAGCAGAAACAGAACACGCTCCTCAGAAGCATCCCGACCAGCGAAGTCGTTGAGTCAACGACTAGGGCCGGGGTGGGTTTGAGATCACGCGCCCTGAACTAAGGAGAGAAGACACAACGGTATGAAATAGAGGCGTTTTGACCCCTCCTCGATGATAATACGAAGCTCCTGCAGCCGACGGAAAGTACAATGCGTGTGATGTGCATACTGCCTCATTGCATGTAGTTGTCGGGGGTTCAAATACGAATGCGCATAGCGATAAACATGTTGCAATGACTGCAACATCTATCATACTTAGCACGTGCTGCTTCAGCTCACGTCATAAACATCATTGATAATTGCTGCGCTGTCGTCGCCGCCACTTACAACCATTTACATCTGCTACGGAGTGAACTGATGTGAAAAGAAATGCACATGCTCATTGTCAGGGTCTATATTTCTCCCCTGGGTCCAAATGTGAGAGGCTCATCATCGTTATTCTCCCGCGGCCCCCCCGAGTGACCAGACCACCGCGGCGATGCCTCGGCGTCGCCCTCCCTGGAGGCCCACACCATGCGCTCGCTCGTGAAAGCCTTCCCGAAGCGGCCGTCCCTCGCAAGCATGATGATCGGCGACTCCGCAGGGTGTGGCTTGCAAGCAGTGTGGTTTGCGACCCTCACCCTAAAGGTCGCGTGCGATGACATCGACCAAGATGCCTGCCGCGCCCCGATGGGGGCTGAACAAATCTTGTTGGACGCCCGAAATAAGTACGGAAACAATGGGCACAATGCCCAACAACGAACGTTGCCCCGAACCAGCAGCGGCCGCTGTTGGGGAGGCGGCCTGTCTCAAATGGACACAGGTCCGCGGCGACGCCGACAGCGAGTCCTGTTCAAGACGAACAGGAGCTGTGATCGGTTTTTGTACCCATTCTTGCGAGGCGGGGGCTTGTCCACATCCACCGCCTGAGTGCCGACGTCCTGGTGCCCCAGCGGGCGGTGGATATGGATCTATGTTGGCCCCCGGGGGCCCGAATGTGTCCATATCCACCGCCTGTCGAGGCCTCCGAGAAATCGATCCTCCAGGCGGTGGTCATGTATATTTCCCCGCCTGGGAAGTCTTTCCGTACCCACTTCGATCGCCCCGAGCGGTGACCACCCGACGGGGATCGCAAGCCACGCCCACGGCGTGGCCGCACCCGCTGCAGCCGCCGATAATGAGCCCTCCGGTCGCGCCCCCGCCGGGGCCGCCGCCGCACTTCCTGGGGGAAGACTCGGAAGCACCGTCGCCGCCACGCGCCGGTCGGAAGAAGTACAGTCATCGGCCTGACCAAAGGAACGATAACTAAGGAACGAAACCTCGTTTTTTTTGTATCCCAAGGAATAACGCATAAGGAACGATAAATAAGAAAAAATAACGCATGAGGAACTGCAACTAGCGCATGCAAGCCTAAGGAACGACCGAGCCCCTTTTGAAAAGTAAGTGTTCCTTACTCAAGCCGCTCACTGTAGGCAAAGACACGAAGCAGGAAGGCGGACAAGGCAGATGGGGTTCAGGCCCTGCAAGGGAATCCCAAAACGCAGCGAGAGCACACCGGTTCTCGAGGCAGGAAGGCGCCTGAGGCAGGTTGAGATCTGGTAAACCAGACACAGCTGCAGGCAACGACAGCCAGCTCCGGGGGGCGCTCCGACCAGACTTTTGCGAGGCGGCTCCAGCGGTGGCGCCGAGGGCCAGGAGGCCCCGAGAGGGGGACGGCGGAGGGAGGGCAGCGACGTACTGCGGAGTTCCCTTCCCTCCGCCTCGTGGCGGCCCGCCTCGTGGTGGGCCCGTTTTCTTCCACCGCCGCCACGACAACTAGGAGGGGGAGGGGGTCCTCCTCATCCTCCTCATCCTCCTCCTCCTCCTCCTCCTCCTCCTCCTCCTCCTCCTCCTCCTCCTCCTCCTCCTCCTCCTCCTCCTCCTCCTCTTAGTGGGGTGGCCTCCCCCCCCCTCGGAGCTCCGCGCCTCGCGTTTGTGCAGCCCCGGCGCCCCGCTGCTCCCGCCCCCTCCCTCCGGCTCGGGCAGCGGGCCCCGCTCCTCCGCCCCCGCCGCCCTCCTGCTTTCTGCCCTCTCGGCTCCCTCCTCGCTCCCCCCTCGTTCGCGGGGCTCTTCTTCCTTGATTTCGTGCTCTTGTGACTTTGTCTCTCCTACCTGTCTGCTGCTGCATCATGTACCCAGCAGGTATAATCGGGGATGGACAGACGCCCCTTTAGTAAAACGTGGTTTAGTGCAAACGACCTGAGGCCCAAACCTGGCGGTTGCAAGCCTGGAAAATGACGGCCACGGCGCCCTCTCGAGAACCGAAAACGGACAATTCACTAAGCGACGTGTCACTGTTGGGGGTTCTGCCCACCCCCGATAATCCAGAAGCCTTTAAAATGAGGACGAGAGGTCGTTTCAAAGCAGTCCCCTGGGACTGCTTTGAACGCTACAAGGCAGTCTTCAAAGCAGTCCCCCGGGACTGCTTTGAACGCTTACCTCGCAAGGCGACATGAGGGGCAGCAGCTGCAGGATGATGATGGTGATGTCGATCGATGAGGAAGATGGCGATGACGTCGATGATGAGTTGCCAACTTGTCTCGACGAAGCGCTGTCCGCAACTGTGGCCACAAACCTTCTGCTGCACTTGCCCGCAACTGCGGCCGCAAACCTTCTGCTGCACTTGCCCGCAATTGCGGCCATTACCAACGTGTCGTTTCGTAGGTCCAGGGAGCGCGGTCGTTCCACGGCCCCGCGTGGCCCGCGTTCTGCGCCTGGTCGGGCATGCCCGCCCACATGCGATTAGGAGGCGAACCCTCCGTGGCACTGTCCGCAACTGCGGCGCGATTATCATCCCACCACTTCTGCTCATCAGCGCGCCATCCTGCCCAGCTCGACCACTCATCAGCGCGCCATCCCGCCCTCCACTCCCTCGCGGGATCCTCCGCCCTCCACGTGCCGCTTCCGCTGGCGCCAGAGGGCCCAACCGCAACTGCGGCATAAGAGGGGGTCGGAACACGACCTAGAGGCTCAAACCCCCAAACCGGGCGGTGAGATGCCAGCGGCGGCTCACCGCCCTTTCCCGCAATTGCGGTGTCTGAGTCGCCTCCGTTGTTGCTGCCCTTCTGGCCGCCCTTGCAAGCGCCTTTCTCTTGCTTCCGCTTCTTTTCCTTGTCATTCCTCTCAGCAAGCTTCTCTGGTGATCTGCGGCCCGTGTTGCGGGTGAAAGCCACCATGAGGAAGTGCGCTCCGTTTCGCGCCTTGCCGACGGAGCCGTTCCAGATCGCGTCGCCCAGCTTGCCCTGCCTGACTCGGAAGGGGTTGGGCACCCACTCGCCCCGTGCACGGCGCGCCATTGTTTGTTCGAAATCCGCAACTGCGGCCTCGGAGGCGTTAGATGGCATCGCGAAGTCGCGAAGCTTGTCTGCGACGGCCCCAGCCTTCGGCAAGTAAGTCTGCAGCATCTTCCCAGGGCCATTCGTGTAATCGAAGGTGTGGAAAGAGGCGCCAGGGGAGTTTGTTAAGAACCCGCCAGGGCCGTCGTGCAGAGCGCCCAGGCCATGCCGAAGCTCGCATCTCCCAGGGCAACTGATGAACAGAGTTGCCATACCGTCTGCCCTGGGCTGGCCGCCTGCTGTCTTCCAGGGGGTCTACGCAGCGACGTCCACCGTGACTCCGCGACTGCGGCACCAGGACACGAGCTGGACCATGCACATGTTGAGGTCCCCCATGCAGACTTCGACGTTCCACTTCGCGACGTACTCGGCGAACCACTCGTAGAATTCCTGGAGTTTCTGCGGGCCCCAGTCTTGGTTGGCCAAATTGCGGTGGACGTGCGCCGCCATGACGCGGAAGGATTTCCCCAAATGGGGCAACGCTTCGCCCAGGGTGGCACGCGCAACCATCGCCCTCGAGTACGTGTTGTGCCATTTTGGCGCAGCCACCTCCGCTACTGCGGATTTCTTCTTCTTCGGCTTCGACTTCTCCTTCTTGTGGAAAAGCCTCGCAAAGTCCACGCGATCAATTTGGCCGCCGCTGCGGTCTCTGAGGCCGATGAGGAGGGCCCCCGAAGGCTCCCCGCCCTTGACGCACAAGTAGTTGTATCGGGGGCGATTCATGAACTTCTCGCCCGCAACTGCGGTTGTGCTCTCGCGCGCGTCGCCCCCCCCAGAGATTGCCCTGCAGCAGTCGTCGTCGCACTCGCAAAGGGCGATAATTTGAGCAGGATTGGCGTGGATCTGCGCGAACTCGTCTCTGCGTCGCGCGGGCTTCCCTGCGCTCTGTCCGAAGTTGGCCGCGTAGAAGCCGATGCGCCCCGCTTCGCCTTGCGTTTTCTTCTGCCAAGCCTCGTAAACCGATCTCTCCTTCTCAGACCCACGACTCGTCTCGATGACATGCACCCGCCTCCAGGTCCGCCTCTTCGACGGCACTTTCGGCACGTGGGGCTCCTTGGTTGCCGCAACTGCGGCCTCCGAATCTCCTTGTGGCTCCGCCTCGTCAGCGGAGGCAGCCGAGGACGCGACGGTACTGTCGCCATCTTGCGTCCTTTGGTCGTCGCCATCTTCCGCAACTGCGGTTTCCTCGTCAGCTGCCGCAACTGCGGCTTCGCTTTCCTCCGCGTGGATGTGCACAGCGTTAGCGAAGCGAGCTCCGCGCGGCACCGCCTGCAACGCCAATCCCGGACGCGCAGGCGCCCACATGGTCGCCGCGGGCGGCTGCGCGGGCGCCGCGTCGAGCCTCGGTGGCTACCGACGCGCCCAGAAGGATGATGGGATTAGATGGCAGGAGATGGGAGGAGAGAAGGACACGTTGGAGTCGGATGGCACGAGGAGACAAGGGGAGCGGGGGAGTGGCAGAGGGAGGGCGAGGAAACAATTTTGTCGCATCACCACACACATTGAAACGCACTTGGGGCCACCCGTCCGCAGGGCGCGCAGCGACGCGACCTGTCGAGAGTCCGCAACTGCGGTTTTCGCATTCATTTTGACTCCTGATGGTTTTCCCCCAGGTCCGCAACTGCGGCTTGTAGGGGCTACGGCGGGAATCACCAGAGCCATTTGCCCGCCCAGGGTCCTCGCAGTCTCCGAGTGCACGAACTGCAACAGCGCCGGGCGATTCCCAGACGCCGCGTCGCTGGCGACTCGCTGCAGCCACCCAGCAAACGTCAACGGCCATTGCTCTTTATGCTCCTTGTACATGTTCGCCCCAGTTCGTTTTGAACCAACCGCCCCCTCCCCCCCCCCCCCCCTCTGTTCATCCGAGAGGACGCCCTTTCCGCGAGCCAAGCGGTCCAAAGCAGCCATCCTGTTTTTCTTGACCTTAAACTCCTCTGGGTTCCACTGGGCCAGGGCGTGCTTGTTAGCCAGGGCCGCCTCCACCGCAACTGCGGCCTCCTTCTTCTCCCTCAGAACAACTTCGGCCTCCCGAATCTGTTTCTTGATGTCGTGGAGGGCCTTCGTCCTGTCGTTCGCTTCTGTTGCCAGGCGCCTCTGTTTCGCCGCAACTGCGGCGTCGTGGTCTCGCTGGGCAATCAACGCTCGTAGGAGGTCGTCGTCCTCCCGTGCCAGCTCTCGCAGCCGCTTCTTCTGCTCGTGTTGTTCTGCGCGGCATTGTTGTGCCACTTTCTCCATGCCCACGTTGCGCAGCATACCTTCCACCTCGCGAAGCGTGTCTGCCAGAGACGTCGCCACTTCCACCTGCTCGGCCGCATGGGCGCCCACCACCACGCAGCCCATAGGTGCCTGCTTTTCCCGAGACCCATCATCGCCCCAGCCATGCTCCGCCATAGCCTCCTCCCAGTCGGCCTCGTCGCCCTCCTCGTCGCCCTCCTCCTCTCCCTCGGCCTCCTCGCCTCCTCGTCGCTCTCCTCGTGGCCTGGCCCCAGGCCAAGCACTTCCTCTCCGAGCACGTTCAACACGGCATCTGAGGCTTTATGCGTCTCGTACTGGTGCATGAGCCGGTGCGCGTCATTGTATGACCACTTGAGGCGCCCCTTCCGGCATTCCTCCCTGACCTCCGCGACTGCGGCATCCACTTTCGCTCGGAGGCCCCCTGCTTCCAAGAGCCGCGCCGCCTCTCGGCAAATCTCCAGACCGCCAGACTTGTCAAAAGGCGCCCGCATGCCGACTTTCCGAAAACCCTGCGCAGCGTTCACGTGCAACTGCAGATTGCTGAGCACAGAAACCATCAAGTCCGCGCACTCGGCACGCCGCAACTGCGGCACGTGTTTCCCTAACGCCATCTGCTGCACCAGCGCTTTGGTTTCGAGGGCAATGTACAAGCGTTTCACGTGCTGGTTCAAGTCCGTGTCCACAGGCTGCGCAACTGCGGTCGTCCCTCCGCCATGAATGATCAACGCGTAGCCGCGCTGCCAGCTGAGTCTCCGCACAGCGTCCGCTTTGTGCGGGCCGTGGTCATCGGCCATGAGGGTTCTCCACTTCCCCCGCAACTGCGGGTCGTCGGGCCATGCCCGCAAGTGCCGCCGCAGGAACGATATGACGTCGTCTGTGCGGTAGGACCCCTTCTCAGACGTCGCCGTGCTCACCCATTGCGGGAAGCCGCTACTGCGGGCACGAGCGGCCAAGTCCTCGGCGACGACAGCCCCCCCCTTGAACATCAGCTCCGCGGGCGGAGGTCCGCAACTGCGGATGTCCTCCACGTCGCTGGACACCGTCAGGCTGGCGGCCCACCGACTCTTGCTGTCGTCGCGCGCCTCCACGAGCGGAACAATGCCCCCCTTCGCAGCCAAGGTCGGCTTCGAGGCTGAGGAGGACTCGTTGTGGTGAAAAGGCGACTGGTCCCAGTTCAGGATGTGCGGGTCGCACCCCGAAAGCTCCTCCGCGGCTGCGCGGACCCGCGCTACGTTCAGGATCATTGTCTCGAAGCGCGATTGGAGCAACCACTTGGGGATCTTGTATTTGCGATTCGGCTTCCTCATGCTCAGTCCGTAAGAGCGCCGCCACTTGGTCCACCACCGCGCCCGCAACTGCGGCACTTTCGGCTTGATCCCCCGCTTCGCGGCCTCCGCGCAGTACTCCGCGACGAGTTGCTTCGCCTTGGTGAGCAGCAAGGATTGGGAGAACCTGGCGAGCATTTTGGGCTTCTCTTCCCTGACTGCGGTTCGCTTCGCCGCCGCTTCCAGTCCACCGAATACCTCATGTGGGACCACCATTCGTATAGAGCGGCCTCCAACCATGGAGCCTTTGTCGGCGCGCCTTGCGTGCCGCGGCCGCGGCGCTGGCCAATTGCGCCCACTGCGGTCCTTGCATCTTTTGGCGCCCCCTGTAGAACCACTGCGCAACCGTCTTCCTCTGGCGGGCCAACCCCCAGCCCTTCGGCCACGCGAACCGCCCGCAAAACGACACAAGCGAACTACGTGGCAGAGGGCCAACGCCCAACCAACCGCGACTGCGGGCGTGCTTCTCCAACGCCTGGCACACCAACTGCCTGTCTCGGAGCGTGCGCGGGCATATCTTGCGCTTATCAGGCTCAGCTGCGGGCTTCGGGCGCGCGCGGGCCAGTGCGCGCGCCCTGATCTGTTCCTCCTGCGACGCCTCTGCCATGGACGCAGCCATGGCCAACAGCGCCCCGTCGCCCTTCACACCCGTTTGCCATATCAACGCTTCCATGAGGAGGGGGCTTGGCGCGCCTGGCCCCCCGAGCGCTTCTGTTGGCTTGCCCTCGCCCCCGGCGCCGTCCAGGACGATGGGCCTGGGAGGGCCACTGCCCCCGCAACTGCGGTGCGCGTTCACAGCCTCGAGGTCGAGTTCCTGCGTCACTGCGAGCACGTCGTGCAACCGTGGCACGCCCCAGCGGGCTACTCCGAACTCGTAGAGTTCTTCCCGCAGCCACCTGCGCGTCTCGGCATTGAGCGGCTTCTGCAACATCATGGCCATCAGGTCCACGCCGCAGTTTCCATCGCAAATGGTACCAGCGATCCACTGGCCTAGAGGCCCGTAAAACTCATTCAACGGGCCCACCCCCTCCGTGCACGGCGCACCCACCGCAACTGCGGCCACCCAGTGGCGCACCTCGTGGAGAGGGTGCTCAGGAGTTACTGGCCACAGGTCCTGCGCCCCCCACGCCCAAGCCTCCGCGGTCTTGCGGGATCCCCTGTGAAGTGCGCACGCCACGCCGTCGACGGCGCATGGCTCAGTGCACGTCGCCAAGGCCCAGGGCGCATAGAAGGCAAGGATGTCCTTGCGGTTTTCGCCTTCCCACATGTACGGTCGACGCCCGAACCGCAAGGTAAATGGCACGAATGCCGCGTGTCCTATGTAGGAACCCTCCGACAGGATTTCCCTCATGAGCGCCATAACTCTGTCAGGCACCCTCGCCGCCACTGCGGCCTCCATCTCTGGGCCGTCTTCCAGGGGTACTACTGTCTCTGGTGCCAGGGGTGGCGCCGCGACCCGCGGGCGCAAGGCCGCGGCAGTGGGCGCCCCCACTGCGGCTGCTGCCCGCGGGTCTGGGCAGGGGAAGAAAGCGACCTGCGCCTTGGACCAGCTCTCCTCCAGCGGTCGCGCTGGTGGCATGCGCGCTGCAAGTGGCGCCTGCGTGCCAGCTGCCACCCCTTCAGGAGCTCCACCCGCAACTGCGGGTTCTGCCAGTGGAGGAGGTGCTTCTGCTGCGGGCGCGGTTGACTTCGGCGCAGGATCGCCAGGAGCTGATGGCCCTGCGGGGGCGGCGGTGTCCGATGCAGCTGCTCCTGGTGCTGCGGGAGCCGCAACCGCGGCGGGTGCAGAAGCTGCTGGAGGGAGCACTGTTGCTGGAGGGGGAAGTGGTGGTACTGCGGGCGCTGCCGCAGGATCTTGACCTGCTGCTGCCGCTGCGGGGGCATGTGCTGGCGCTGCTGCAGCGGGTGCTCCTGGTGCTGGTGCTGGAATTGCTGCTGGTGCTGGAATTGCTGCTGCCGCTGCGGGAGCCGCAACTGCGGGCGGTCCAGCTGCGCCTGGCCGCCACGTAGTTGGCCGCAGGTGAAAACTAGGCGGCTCTACGTCGCCGCACTGCGACAACGACCACTTCGCCGTGCACGGAAAATCCGCACAAGCGTGCACCTTTTATCTTTTTGGGGCAATGACCGCCGCAAGTGCGGCTCAGAATGTTCGCGACCCCCGTGGTGCCGTACTTAGTCTTCCTCGGTGGCGCCCCGCTGTCATAACAGAGCCACTCCACCTCGAAGTGCTCGCCGTCCTCGTGGCCGTGCCATGTTTGGCCCACCGGGACGTCCATGGGCGTCCGCGTGCCGAGCGGCTCGGGCCTGGCACGCGGCTGCGGGCATGACAGTGAAGGGCGGGAGTGGGTGGGAAAGGATAACAAATGGCAAGGGTAATTAATTAGCAGGAGGGGGAAGGAAGCAAGGGGAGAAAGGAAAGGCGCAGGGAAAGACACATACATTTGTTGAACACCGCTCGCGCGGAAGCCCCACTCATCTCGCGCACAAGGTTTGTATGCATCTCTACGAAGCTCTGCGTCTGCGTGCACCCAGTATGCACGCGGGGGTGTGTTCTCGTGAAACACCCCAACCCCTCGAAAAGACAAGCGACTTCTGGCCCTCGGAAGGCAACCCCGCAACTGCGGCGTTCAGTGCCTCAGTGCCCGCGCCCCCGTTCAGCCCCGCAACTGCGGCGTCGCCGCAACTGCGGCCAGTTCGGTTTCGAGCTCAGAGCAGGAGAGACGGGGCGACGACGTCGAGGTAGTCCAGGGCCGCCTGCTTCCTTTGCTCGTCCGTGATTCTGACCCAGTCGTAGTCGTACGCCTTTGCATCCCTCGCTGTCCCCCATTTGTTCTTGGTCAGTTTCTTCACCTCCATCTCGATCGTCTTGCCGCGGTTGGCGCACTCGCGCGTGATGGTGGTCACCCAAGCGCCTTTGAAGTTCCATGCGCCGGTGTAACAACCAGCCCCGCTTCCCTGCGCCACGGGGGGCTCGTCCGCGACTGCGGCTTCGTCCTTATCGCCGTCCGCGACTGCGGCTTCGCCCTTATCGCCGTCCGTGATGTCGGGCACCCCGTCGAGGCTCACGTCGTCCATGATCGTCAAAATCAATCGCTCAAGGTCTTTAGCGTCGAGCCACAGCGTCCGCCGCTTGAAGCTGGCCCCCCGCACGTGGCGAACGACCTTGTCGTCTGGAAACTTCAACTGGCTCCTGGCGGGCATCTGCGCGCAGTGCACAGCGGACGCGCGTCTGTCCGCAGCCTCGCCTCTTGGCAAGCAAGTCTTCGAGGCAATCTATGGAGCTACGCTCTCCCGTCCTCTGCTTCTTGGTGGGCGTCGCAGTCGCGGCCTGCCTCTTCGTGGCCCCCGAAGCACTGACCAAGGCCATCATTGGGTCATCTTCGCCATCTCTCTCATCGTCGCTCTCCTCGTCCGCAACTGCGGCGCCTTCCTGTTTCGCCGGTGTGTCCTTGAGGTCCTGCTAGACCTTGGAGGCCTTCAACGCTCCTGCCGTTGGTTTACCCCTCGCGCACACCTTCAGCAACCATTTCTTCTGCATGTTCACGTGCACGAACGTGATTGGCCCGAGGGGCCCTGCGTCGAGCACTCTGACGTCCTTCTCTGGGAGGGGGGTCGTCTGCGGGAGCCGCCCCCCGTGGATGCTAAAGGCCATCTGCGCCTTCACAGGGCTCCATTCGCTCGGAGAACCCATGTCCGCTTACTGCGGATGACCCTACCGCAACTGCGGGAAACCAGGGCCGCGCGGGCAGCAAGGTCGCGTCCGAGAGTGGCGCGCTCTGAGCCAGACGGCGCCTGGACTGAATCTGCGGGGAGACCCTACATCGACTTTCGCGCCCCCATCCGCGCATGCGCCGCCCTTCCGTCTGCGCGCGCCCCCCCGAGGCCCTCCTTTGCGAGAACGTTCAAAGCAGTCCCCTGGGACTGCTTTGAACGTTTGCACCCGGGGGGGCGTTTCGGGCGGCCGCGCGGCCCGATGAGCTGCTCGCTGTTCCCGCGCAAGGGGGGCGGGGGGCGGGGCGGGGCGGAGGGAGGCGCCCAGATGGCGCGAGGAGGGCGCTCACGTGCTCCCCGGAAGAGGCGCGACAGCACTGAAGGCAACACTTTTTTCCGCATGGGACTCAGAGCTTCGGTCGTACCTCAGTGCGTGGACGTCAGCAATCCGCGACTGCGGCGACACTTAACGGCCTCCTTAACCAAACAAGCCAATACTGCAGCACTGCGCCACTGCGGTCGCAAGCGATATGATTCAGCAGCGAGCGGCGCCTGAACACCCGCCACTGCGGTTTCGGAAAACCACCGAATCAAGGAACGAATTCGTAGAGCAACCGCCACTGCGGTTTCTTAGAGCGACATCTTGCCTTTATCGTCGAAGCCACTCCTCGTCTTCTTCGACGGCGGTTGCCCCGAAGCCTTGCCCTTTGCTCTTTTGTTCGCATCCGTCCTCCACGTCTCCTCGACCGCCTTCTTCTTCTGTGCGGTTTTGGGCCTCGCCTCCCAAAGGAGTTCTTCTCCTGGCCTGATGTCCGCAGTATTCACCAGCGCGGGCAGCTTCACGGCGACCACTAGCCCGCTTGGTCCTGGAACGCACACGGCCAGCTCTTCATCCTGGAGCTCCATGTTGACACGCGCAACTGCGCTTCCAATACGCTCGTTCCTCTGGTGGAGCTCTTGCTGCGTGACTCTGTTGACGGCCCAGAAGAGGTGCACTGTCTCTTGAACATCCCAGTTCCACGTTCTCAACCGCACATCGTGGTCTGCCACCTCGGCGGGCGTCTTGTCCGCAGGGGGGCTTGAACTCTGGCAGCAGGTAGAAGGTCTTGGTTGAAGGCGCATATGGTCCTCCTTTGACCCAGACCTGCACTGGCACCCTCTCGGGGCGCGCGCTCGTGGACAGCAGCTTGGACGCCTTTGGGGCGCACGGCCACAATTCGATGGAGTGTGCCTTGTGTGCGGCGGTTGCCTGGGCGGTGCGCTTGCCCGTGTCGGCGTCTTGGAGCGCGCCCACTTTCTCTTCCGCAACTGCAGACTTGTGGCGCGCCCAAAGACACAACAAGACTGCGCCTGCAAGAGCAGGCTCCTGCCCTAACTCCTGGGCTGCCGCTGAACACTTCCATTCGTCGATTGGCAATGAGAAGGATCCGAGGCTCGTGGCCGTAGCGTCCCTGCAGTCATGTTGGTTTGTGGATAAGTGCGTATTGGGATCAAAGGAAATGACCCTCGGCTCCAACTCGTCCTCCCTGGAGGCCGTTGCCTTTCCCGCAACTGCGGGCTTGTCGGCGTCCGCGGGCGGCAACGCGTTGAAATCAAACCAAGCGGGCTTTTCGTTTCCGACAGGCAACTCTCCCACAGCCTTCGCGAGCTTTTCCGCGTGGGTCTTCGGCTGCAGCAGCTCCGTCGCATCCCTGCCGGCGCGGACGAGCGCATGTCGAAATTCGATGACGCGTCGCTCCTTCGGCGAGGTGTCCTTTCAGGTACTGCGCGTAGCTGTCCGCGGTCAGTATGCCGACATTCGCCTTGAACTCCAAAGCCTTGTCCTTTTCCCATGTCCTGGAGGGCGGGGCTCAGCGTGCGATAGTACATGCGGAGAACGGCGTTCATGTCCTGCAAGAAGTCCAGCGTCTCACTCTTCGCCCAGGCTGGTTCTGGATCAGGGCACCACACGGCGGTGGTCACCCCGCGCATCTTCGGAGGCGCGTTCCGGTAGCATCGCATGAGAATCGCAATTTTGACCCACGGAACGTGGTCGCGAAGCGCGGCAGCGATCCCAAAGGCACCGAGCCGAAGAGCCCTTCTCTTCGAGTTCACGCACACCTCGCAGAACTGGAGCAGTAGGTGGATGAACTGCGCTTTCGTGCTCCCGAGCCCAACGACAAACGAAAACAATTCAATGAAGCCGGGGTCCTGAAGGACACGATCGAGTTCGAGCATCACTGACGTCCTCACGCCTTCAAAGGCCACCTGGTCCGCGACTGCGGCGTCGAACGCTGCGTCAACAGCCTTGCGCAGGACGCTGAGCGCTGCAACCTCAGTCGCTCGCATCGCAAAGTCCGCCCCCTTATTGAGCGACTGGCTGATGAGGGAAGCGCCAGTGGGCTCCTCGACCATGATTCTCCAGCTGAGCACTTCCATGAGCATGCCCTCCTGCGTGAGCTTCTTGGCCACAGCGTCGTATTCCACCACTGCGGCCATATTGGTGTTGCCAGTCTCATCAAGCACGCGCTGCAGCCTGGCGCGCTCTTCCTCCGTTAACTCCATGCCCGCGGGGATGGGCCGCCGGGCCCCTGCAGCGATTGCCCGCAACACGAGGCACAAGTGGGAATGCTACAACTTGCCATACGCTATGTCTGACCCGCTACTGCGGTCGAAGCACGCAGCGAGGTGCCCTGTCGCTTTCTTGACATTGTGCTCGGTGCACGTCTCGAACGCAGAATCTTTCGCTTTTTTCTCCATCAGCTCTCGAGTCGGAAACATCTGGACGCATGCGCCCTCGTGGTCGGCTTCCGCTTGCGAAAACCCAGACACGATGATTTCCACAGCGAACTCCCGAACCCTTTCCTGCTGAGGGTAGTGGCCGCCCCGTTTGTTCAGGTGCGGGGCCAGCAAGACCACGGGGATGCGCACCTTCTTGCTCCCGTCCCTGAATTTCGCCCTAATCGCGGTGGCCTTCTGGAAAATCCCCCGCGATCCGTCCGCCACTGCGGCTCCCACCTTTTCGTTTTGCTCGCCTTTCCCGAAGCTGTCGCTCATTGCACCGAGCCGCGCCCACGGCAGACACTTCCGCAACTGAGGAAAACTGCCCCAAGTGCGTCGCCTGTGGCACTGGCTGAGGGTGAGGGGCCCAAAGACTTCCCGAGCCCAAAATTCTGCGGCATGTTTCAAAATCTGGTCTGGTCAGGGTCTGGTCTGGGTCTGGTGGTGGAGGTGATGATGATGATGATGGTGGGTGGTGATGATGATGATGGTGATGCTGGCGATGGTGATGATGATGATGCGGATGCTCGGTCGGGCGTGAGTCGTCCGGGCCCGTCAGTCTGAGGGGCCCGAACGACTAACCTCCGACCACTTCGGAGACCAAACGATTCACCTCAGACCTCAGCAAGAGCAATGGGCCAGACATACTAGGACTACTACTACTAGCTCTTCTACTTTTAATAAGACTACTACTACTAGTACTACTAGGACTACACCTACAAGTGCCACTACCACTACCACCACCAGTACCACGACCACTACCAGTACACACCAATGACCCTCCTACCACGACCATACCACTACCACTAGCACTACCGCCACCAGTACCACGACCACTACAAGTACATAGTTACCCTAATTACCACCGCCGCCCCCCTCCCTGCGCGCCTTTTGCTCTCATGGGCACCCTGCGCCCGAGGAAGGGCACGCATTCTTTCTCCCTGCGCCAGGTCGCGCCGCAACTGCGGGCCCTCCGCCAACGCCAGCCGCAACTGCGGTCTTTCCCACGCCGACACATGCACTCAAGCAGCCAGCAAGCCTTTGACGCCGCAACGGCGGGCCCTCCCAGCACATCGTTCCGCAACTGCGGCTATGCGCGCCGAGTCCGCCACGGGCATGCGCGTGCAAAAAGAAGTACGGCGCAAGGAAGAAACGCCCGCAACTGCGGGTCCGCTTACCTCTGCGGTTTCTCCTGGTTGTGCTTCCCTTTCTGGCCGCTTCGCCCGTGCCCTAGGAAGATGATGTTCTGGTGGGCGCCTTCCCGCCAGTGGTCCTGGAAAGTCTTGGGGTAGAGCATCTTCTGAACGACCTTGCCGATGGGGGGCAGCGCTTGGAGGCCGAGGCGTCGCCGTATTCCGTTACTGCGGTCACTGTCCTCCCGCCACTTGGGCATGCGCTCAGGTGCAACCCAGCGCCGTGCGATGAGAGACTCGGCAGTGCGAAGAATCCAGTAGGGGAGTCAGAGAGGCTCATGATCCGCGTGCTGCCCTGCGCTGTCGGTACGGCAGTCTGCAATGCGCGCGTCGCTCGGGCCAATGGGGGCCATGAAGAAGGGATGCATGCCGCGTGTGCCAGATCTGATGCCTCCGAACAGGGCGGGCCATGCGCGGAACGGAACTCCGACCGGGCTCTTGTAGCTCGCACCGCAACTGCGGCAGAAGTCAGAGAACTGCTCTGGCGGGACGTCGAAGAGGCCGCACAGGAAACGAACATCTTGGGCATGGATGGTTTCGACGGCTTCCATCACGAAAGACTCCTCCAAACGTGTGTGTTCTGCTTGCGTGATTTTCGGTTGAAGAGGATGGGGGAGCGCGTGCCTGGTCACTGCGGAAAAACCGAGCACCGCGGCAGGATTCCTCTCGTTGCCCTTCAGGCGAAACCGTACGATCGTGAGGGCGTGGATGGCCCCAACGACTGACGCCGCAACTGCGGCCTCTGCGGCAGAGTGCGGGCGCCGCACAACGAGGCCAGTCTTGTCGAAGAGCTCCGCCATCATCCAATACAGCTCGCCGCTGCTGGCGGTCGTGTTCTTCGCCGTGATGGCGTCCACGACGGCGCCGTGGAAAGTCTCATGAAGGGGCGCGGGGTCCGCTGACTGCGGTTCCTCCCGAGGCCGAAGCACCTCGATGTCCCGCGCGACGATGCAGATTCCCGATTTTTGGACATCGACAGCGGCGAAGACGTCTTGCTTGGTGGCCGCGGCAGTGATGACCAGCACGTTCACAGCCATGGCGGGGGTGGACGGCACGGGGAGGCCGTCCTCTGTCCTGGCGAGCCCCTGGTTCCACGTGGGCGCTGCCCCCATGCACCTGATGCCCTGGGTCCGCTGCTTCTTGCGCGGTGGCTCCTCGGAGCCCCGCAACTGCGGTTCCGCGCTGCCCCGCGACTGCGGTTCCGAGGGAAGCTGCAGGGGAGGCGACGTAGGAGACGCCACAGGGCGAGGCCTCTTCTGCGCGAACCGAGCCTTCGACGTGGCCGCGGGGGCTTTGTCCTCGGGGGCAGTGGCCGAGGCGGCCGTCTCCTTAGAAGCGGCCTCGTCTTCGGGCCCAGGCGAAGACGAAGAGAGAGGTACTCCCGCAACTGCGGTCGGACCTGCCGCGTCAAACGGACTAATAGGTATTCGCGCAACTGCGGTCCTGGTGGAAGCATTGGCAACTGGCGGCGTCGGGTCCCGCGCGCGCAACTGCGCTCTGCTGGGATGGCCGTGGGGGTTCCTAAGTGGATAGGGGGGTTAGAAGTGGATGCCAAGGTGGGTTATATCTGGCCCAACCTGGCTTATAAGTGGGTTACACGGGCCCTAAGTAGCTTGGGAGGGGTCGATAACTCGGCTAAGTGGGCGGAGCCCACCTAGCCCAGATCGTTAACCCCCTAAGCTACGTAGGGCACTTGTAACCCACTTATAAGCCAGGTTGGGCCAGATATAACCCACCTTGGCATCCACATTTAACCCCCCTATCCACTTAGGAGCCCCCACGGTCATCCCAGTGGGAGCTCCGTGCGCGCGGCGCAACTGCGCCTCCCTGCGCCTCGGGGCACTCCGAGACCGCTCGCGCGGCTGCGCCGCGGAGGAACTTGCGCCCGTCGGCGGCGGCCGCCGCCGATCCCTGCTGCAACTCGACGCCGAAGTCGCCTCGCGCGGCGCTCGCTCGGGGGAACCGCTACTGCGGCTAGGCTGCGCCGCGGGGTGGGATCCGCTACTGCGGCTTGCTCCTCCTCCGCTGTGTGGCCTCGCTGGGGGGATTCGCTACTGCGGTTCCCCCCCCTTGCAGAGCGCGTTTGCAGGCGGCCCCTCAGCGCCGCCAGCATCTCCTCATGCGTGGCCTCCAACTGCGGCATGCCGCCGCGAGAAGCGCGCCCCCCCAACAGATGCTCGGACACGGCTGCGGCGAATGAGGAAGAGGGCGACGGGCGCGAAGGCCAGGATTGGCAATTACGAAGAGGACAGCGAGGAAAACGACGGAGGGAACGAGGACACCGAGGGCGGCCTCAAGATCGCAAGCGTGGTAGGACAGGACTGGGAAGGACGAGGAGGAGGGGGGCGACGAAGGAGAATCGAGGAGAGATAGAAGACGACAAAGTGGGACCAACGGGCCTAACATTGACGAAGGGGAATCCAGAAGAGACAATTAATTAGGCGACGACAAGAGCAAGACAAGATGAGCCGTTGAGTTTTTCTACGTGACTCTTCGCGCGAGAAGCCGCGCGCCGCAGCTGCGGACAAGCCCAGATAATTGCTGACTGACTCAAAGGGCGTGATGCGCGGACGAACCGCCTGCGGAGTTCACTCGAGCGGGCGCCGCAACTGCGGGCGGGCGCACGCGGGGTGCGAGCGGGGGCACCGCAACTGCGGACGACGACGCGCGAAGTGAGTGAAAGGATCGCGGTGTCACGTGATCGGTTTCCGCAACTGCGGTTTCAAGCCCTCTCCCACCTCGGTTGTAGCCCAGCTCCTTTGGTTGCGTCGAACCGCCCCGATATTGGCACGGCGTGCAATCTCTTGTAGTACGCGTACGTGCCGCGCCCCTCGCTCTTGCCGGGGCCCGCCCCCGGGGGCTGCACGGGCCCCCAGTGAGGCTCAACCTCGCGCAGGCTGAACTTCGGACTGGACCATTCCGGGTGAACGCGAATGCCTGAGCCGTCGTCGCGGGTGAGAACGAAATCCCACGCGGGCAAGCGGACTGCCTGCGCTTCTCCTCTGTCCACCCCTTTGGCGTGCCTATTGTGGTCGTAACTGCCAGGGCACGGCCGAATCTCGCACCTGACTAATCCGCGACTGCGGTCGTTGTCAGGGCCGCGCACGACGAGTTCCATTGCGGCCGCATCCATCTGCGCGACCAGCTGCAGCCAAGACCACGGGGCCAGTTCTGCGCGGCCCCACTCCCAGTCCCTGTTGTCCTGCGCCCCTCCGCGCCCTTTGCGCTTGATAATGCGCGAAATCGCCTCCACAACTGCGGGGTCAAAAACAGGAAATCGGCTGTTGAAGGGGTCAGCTGGGTTTTCGTACTCTTCGCGGTAGTACTTCAAGGCCGCGTTGTGCTGCTTATAGTTGCCATGTCAGCGCAAAGCGTAGGTTTGGAAGTACTCCAACGTGTACACCCCAGGGCGGTTTGCGTCCGCAGCTGCGGCACCTCCTCGACCTGGGACATGCGCCACTGCGGTTTTCCCCTTGCCCTTCGCGTCGTCTGCCGCTCGCCCTGCGGGGGCGCCCTCTCCTTGGACGTGCGCAACTGCGCCTTGCCATTGGTTTTCGCGGCCGCCTTCCCATCCGCCCCAGCGGCTGCCTTCCCAACCGCTCCCGCGGCCGTCTTCCCATCCGCTCCAGCGGTCCTGCTCGCGTTGCCTGCGCCCTCTCCTCCGCCGCTGGCGCGGCCCTCCCAACTTCCACTGGCGCCATGAGTTCCGCCGCCACCCTCCTCTCCGCATTGCCAACCTCCGCCGCCGCACTCCCATCCGCGACTGCGGTCAACTCCGTCGCCGTTTCCCCATCCATCCCTTTGCCATGCGCCACTGCGCCAATCTCCGCCTTGCCATCCACCACTGCGGCCATCCTCGCCGCCCCGTCCGCCACCGCGGTCGCCCCACCATCCACGAGCTGCCCCATCGCCGTCTTTGCCTCATGGAGGCTCCGCAACTGCGGCCCTATGTTTCTCTGCTTCCTCCAGGGCCGCCGTTTCGCACATATTTGCCAATACGTGTAATTATCTGTCCATCCTGCGCAGGCGCGAGCCCGTGCCACTGCCGACGCCGGCGCTGGTTTGAGCCGAACGGCGCTGCTTGAGCCGAACAGCGCTGGAGGAGGAGGGCGGGAGGGAGAATGCGGTGAGGAGGATCGGGGAGGGGTCGAGAGCTCACCTTTCCAGGGCGCCCCCCCCGTGACCGCTTCCTCGCGGCGGAGGGGGGTGCCCCAGGGCCCAGGGGAGGTGGTCAGAACGCGCCCGCCAAAACGCCCCCCCGTGACCGCTTCCCGCGGCGGGGGGGGGGCGCCCCAGAACCCAGGGAGGGAGACAGAACGCGCCCCTCCAGGATGCCCCCCCGTGACCGCTACTCGAAGCGGGGGGGGGCCCTGGACGGACGGCGACGACGGCGGCGACGGAGACGACAAGTACAAACATATATATATATATATATATATATATATATATATATACACACCAACAACAATCTATATATATACACATATTTATATGTATAAATATACATATATATATGTATATATATATATATACAATACATACATACATACATACATACATACATGCATACATACATACATACATACATACATATATATATATATATATATATACATATATATATACATATGCAAACAACCCTGAAGGCAGAGGGGCAGAGGGGAATCTTCGATTTTGAAAGAATTACTCAGGATCGCCGCAACTGCGGCTTTGTTGTCCCGCTGGGCCTCCAGAGGCCGAAACTGATGAGAAAACCTCGCCGATCCTTCCTCGAACCCCTCCCCCTCCTCCTTCTCCTCCACCTCTTCCCCCCCTGGGTACAGCGTGGCGACGGACAGGAGCCATCGGCGCACCTTGCAACAGCCCTCTCCACCTTCTCCTCCTCCTCCTCCTGTTCCTCCCTGCGCTCTTCTGGCCAGACATCCGCATCGTTCAAAGCAGTCCCAGGGGACTGCTTTGAACGTTGCCTAGCGTTCAAAGCAGTCCCCTGGGACTGCTTTGAAACGACCTCGATCGTCCTCATTATAAGGGCTTCTGGATGATGAGGGCGCCAGTTGTGCTGAGCACGGCGCACTGCCACTCCCGTCGTTCGGCGACGACGACGACCCCCCCTCGCTCCCCGCACGCGCCTCCGTGCTCGCCGTTCCCCCGCTCCGCCCCCTGGGCCCTCGCTCCTCCGCATGTGCTCCAGCGCCGCCTCGGCCGCGGCGTCGGGGGCGAGCCCGCCCTCCAGGAGCCACGTGGCGTGGCGGCACAGGGCCACCTTCAGGATCGCCTCGCCGTGCCTAAAGGGGCCCCAGAACACACACAAATAAATACACACAAACAAAGATATTCCCCATATTTTACCAGATGTTCTGGGTTTTTGTCTTCCCCCCACTTCCCATACTTTCGCAGATTTTCCGGGGGATCGACGATTACTTGTGTCTGTGTGTTTCTTTCCCTCCTGAGTGCCCGGTGGCGGAGCAGCCGCCCACCTCGTTGTCGCAGTAGCCTCGCTAAAGGGGCTCAAAACACACCTGCTGCCGCCGCCCGACTCGCGCTGGCGAGGCCACGACCTGCTCCAGACGTCCCTGGAGGTCTGTGGATGTGCCTCGATCTACCTAGACTGGTCCGGATGTCCCTGAAGTTATGCCCGGATGTACCTGCTATTACCTTGACTTCTCCGGCTCGGTCCCCCACCAGCCGATGAGTGAAAATCAATCCACTCTAGCAGAGGCCTCCCACATGGGGTCAGAGTACACCCTGCGAAATGCTTTAGAAATCATGGGTTAAGAAATTCATAGTCTCAGAACTTGGATAAAAAACCCAACATTTCCATTGAAATCTTAGGATTCACATTGAAACGTGAAGAAACATCGAGACCCTGGCCGAAAACTTGAGTTTTCTTAAGCATCGCCTACGGTGTAGCAGAGGCCTCCCACATGGGGTCAGCGTAGGCAGTGGGGGCCGAAGGATCGTGCCGCGTCGTCGATGCACCAACGATGTGTCGTCGACGCCTCGGCGACGTCGGCGTGGAGAACAACACTGGCCCCCCCTTGGAGCCACGTCGGCGACGCGGCGCGAGCCTCCAGCCCCATCTCTGCTCGCACCCCACCTGCGAGGCCCAGCTCAAAGGGGCCCCAGGACACACAAATAAATACACACAAATAAGAAAATGTCCCCCTATATGTTGATATACTTCTTGGGTTGTTTGTTGTCTTCCCCCCCACATCCCATATTTTCCCATGTTTTCCTGGGAATCGACGATGAACTGTGTCTGTGTGTCTCGTCCCCTCCTGGCAGCTCTGGGGAGGGCCTCCCGCGCCCACGATCGGGCTGTCGCCGACCCGCCCCGCGAGCTTCAGGGAGACGCCCCCCGTGCTCGTCGCGCAGGCGAGGCGCCCCGCCGCGTCCAGCGCCACCGCGCCCACCGTGTCGTGGCCGCGCCGCGCGGGGCCCGCCGGGTCCTGCGGCCGGGCCCGGAAGATCCCGCGCACGGCGCCGTCGTACTCCCCGTAGCGCCGCCACTCCTCCAGGGCCGCCGGCGTCACCAGCTCCTCCCTGGTGGCGCGCGGGACGCCGTGCTGGTCGCCGAAGGCAGGGCGACGAGAGGTGTCCATGGCAGCCGCCCTCGGGGGTCTGCTGGCCCGGGCCCATGCAGGCCCAGGCCAGTCGGGCCCCGCAGGATCCTGCAAGATCCTGCACGGGGTCCTGCGCGCAAGCCTGTGTCCATGAACCCCTGGCCCTGCATGGCCCTCGCCGGGCCTCGGGACCGTCAAAGAACGACTCAGGATGAAAAACCTGTGCTGGGGAATGGGTCGAGACTTCCAGGGACCCTGTATTGAAAGAATCACGACGTCGGATCCCTGGGATCCTGCACGATGCGGCGCTATGACGGACCCCCGTGGGCATGGACCCCCGTACCTTGAGCCCCGACGCCCGTGGCCAGGCCTGTCCGGGGCCCATGGGCGAGGCGTGCGCCCTCCTGGGCTAAGCCAGGAGGAGGAGAAGGAGGAGGAGGAGGAAGAGGAGGAGGAGGAGGAGGAGAAGGAGGAGGAGGAGGAGGACGAAGACGAAGAGGAGGAGGAGGACGCGAGGATGAGGATGAGGAGGAGGGCATTATGCACCGCTCCTGGGACCAGGATGGGCCTGCCCAGAGGCAGCGGCCATGCACGCTTCTCGCCGCCCGGGAAGGCCATGGCCCCCTCGCCGACCAGAAGCACGTGCTCGCTCTGCTCCATCACCTTTGCAGGGGGGGGACAACAAACCTACCTCGCTTTGGACCACCCTCGCTTTCAAGAGATACCAAACGATGCCAAACTGCGGCATGTACTGGTCAGGCCGCTTGACGAGGAGGCGCGTGGTATGACTGGGTTTTGCCTGGAAGCGAAAGCGGGGTAGGTAGTTCACGCTCTGATTCAGGGGGGGCTACATGCGCCCCTTGCCGTCAGGTGCCCCCAGCTTCCCGCCCAAATCTCGAACCCCTGGGACCCGCTGGGCCTCGTGAGGGGTGCCCTGGAGGCCGTGGGGGCCTCCTCGGGAATCCTGGGGGGCACCTCGGGCCAGGGGCACTTCCAGCAACACGCGAGCCTTGCGCGCCAGGCTCACCGGGTGCGCCACGCACACGGCGGCCACCCCGCCCGCCTGGAGAGGCGTACCCCCGTCCATGATCATGGCGTCCAACTCCACATCGCCGCCGGCAGTCAGCCAGGAACCCCTGCCGGCGTCGCAGGACGGGTCGTCCTCCAGGCAACGCACGGCGGCCTCCACGGCATCGACGGCACTGCCGCCCTGCGCCAGCACTGCCCAACCAGCGTCAGCCGCGGCGTTGCAGGCGGCGAGGTTCGGGGCCTTCAGCTCGTCCGGGATCGGGGGAAGAACCAACTGCACAAGCATACAACTTTCGGAGATCCGTGCGGATTTCTTACGCGCCGGTCGGAAGAAGTAGGTAAACACATGAAGTAGGAAGGCGGATAAAGTAGATTGGATTCAGGCCCTCCCAGAGAATACCAACGCACAGCATAATCAGATCGACTCTTGAAGTGGGAAGGCGCTTGAAGAAGATTGGGACCTGGGAGTCCCAAAATACCGACTTTCAACGACCGGCGTGTAGACCAGCGCTGGGACCCCCCCGACCTGGCGCGCGGAGCGCGCCAGGGGCGGCGCCCAAGGCACCGCTACAGGGGCGGTGGGCCCACGCAGATCCGAGACATCCGCTCGGGCCGTCGAAAGTGGAAGTGAAGTGGGGCAGAAAGCTGCCCAAACATTAACCCATCATGCTTCCACTATATAGGAGGAAAACTAACGCAGGCTGCTGACTGCCTGGCCGTCGCTCGGACGTCCATTCCCCGTGCACTGTTCGGTTTCGTGCGTGTGTTTTTTTGGTTGCTCGATGATGCAGGATGCTCCTCGGTGGTCGTCGTCGAGAAAAACAAGCACACGTCCGAGCGATGCCAGGCTGCTGCATACGTATGCGCACGCTACGCTGCACGCCGCCAGCGCAATATGCCAAATGTGGCCCACTCACCAAATAAACAGAATAAGCGGCAGGTCAACAGCTTATGCGTGAGCCGCTATTTCTTCCCCGAGGCATGCTCCAAGCCCCCCCGTGGACGATGATCCGCAACGGGCGCGCCGAGGCCTGGGCTGGGCCGCTCATCGAGATCTACGGACAGAAGGTCAGTGCAAACCCAGGTCAATCAGGCTTTGCATGGCTTTTAAGGCAGGCAAGATGACACCGAGATGGCCAAAGACGGCTCAAGAGGCCCCCCAGACCACCTCAAGACAGATCGAGAACCTGGCAAGATCTGACACGATCCTGCAGAATACTGCGCGCCAGACTGGGTCAGTGCAGCCCTGAGGCTCTGCAGGATACTGCAAGATCTGGCGCTCTTGGAGAAACCAGAAGGTACTGACACCGCTACCCCCTGGACCTCTCCCGGGGAGAGTTCTGACCAACATTTCGAAAAGAATCCAGCGGTGGCGACGGGGGCCTCCGAAGAGGCCCAAAGAGGGGAAAACGGGCGGAGGGTAGCGGTATGGGTACCTTTTCCTCCTCTGAGTTCTGGCCGACAGCCGCTTGCACCGACCCCGCCTCTCGAGGCTCCCGAGCTCAGGGGCGAGGGGCGCGGGCCGCGGCCGGGGTCTGGGGGCGGGAGCGCCCGAGCCGCCGGGGCTGCGGCGTGGCCCGCGGGGGGCTGCTGCGGAGGCAGCGAGGAGCCGCCCCCCCCTCCTCTGGGGCCATGGCGTCGAGGGGAGTCGAAGCATCTTTTTCGGTTGCGGCCGCGCGACAACGGTCTGGCAGCGAGAGGCAAAGTCCGGGGCAGGCGGCACGATGCGAATTTGCGAACACGATCGCCACGTTGGCAAGTCGAAGCATCCGCGCAGGCAGGCCAAGCCGAGAGCAGAGAGGCGCGGCGTGGCCAATGGGGGGCTGCTGCGGAGGCAGCGAGGAGCCGACTCCCTCCCCCTCCGGGGCCACGGCGGCGTCGAGGGGAGTCGAAGCAGCTGCGCATAGACAGGCCGAGCTGAGAGCAGCGAGGCGCGACCAGGACGCAGCCCCTCGGACGCGCGTGTGGGATCTCGGTCGAGCGCGGCGGGCCACCGAAAGCAGCCAGGGGCAGACCAAGGAGGCACGGACGCAAGAGGCAGCAGGAGAAGCAGGAGGAGAAGAGGCAGCAGGAGAGGCAGCAGAAGCAAGAGGCAGCAGGAGAGGCAGCAGGAGGCGCGCACGGGGCCCTCGCAGAGGCAGCAGGAGAGGGCCAGCGGGAACCTGCCGGCGGCGGCCAGGGGGGCTGCTCCTAAGGCGGGAGCCCCATCCGCCTCCAAGGCCGAAGGCTCGTCGGAACAAAAACGCCGACAAATCAGAGCACAAGACGCACCGTTCCCGAATGAAGAGCTGGCTGCGAAAGACTTCTGTATCCGAAGACTCTCTGGGCGCGGCGCTGCTACACTTCAATGCGAAAACCCCCGCCACCTGCCCTCCCCCGTGCCATCTTTCTCTGTATGTATGGTACCGTCTCCCTCTATATCTGTGTATCTCTGCCTCTCTCTCTTATTTTCTTACGTTAGATGTTAGCTCTCTCTCTCTCTCTCGCTCGCTCACTCGCTCACTTGATCCTCCCTCCAATCCTCACTCTTCTTTACCTTCCTTCTCTTCCTTCTCATGCCCCTCCTCGTCCTCGTCCTCGTCCTTTTCCTCCTCCACTCGCCCAATACCCTTTCTCCCGAACCCCCCATTCCCCTGCTCCTTCTCTTCGCCGCCTGCTCCACCTCGTCAACATGCTCCTAGTCCTCCTCCTCCTCCTCCCCCTCCTCCTCCTCCTGGCTCTCCTCCTAGTCCTCCACCTTCTCCGCTTCGCCCTTCCTCTCCAACCTCTGGTGTCTACTACTGCTTCGACCCCTCCCTTCCTTCTCCAACCGTTACTACCCCCGCATCTCCCCTCTTTCCCCTCCTCCTCCTCCTCCTCCTCCTCCTCCTCCTCCTCCTCGACCTCCTCCCGACCTCCTCCTCCTCCTCCTCCTCCTCCTCCTCCTCCCTTCTCCCCCTCCCCTCACCCCCCCTCCTCCTCCTCCTCCTCCTCCTCCTCCTCCTCCTATTCCTCCTCCTCCTCCTCCTCCTCCTCCTCCTCCTCCTCCTCCTCCTCCTCCTCCCTCTCCTCCTCCTCCTCCTCCACCTCCTCCTCCTTCTCCTCCTCCCCCTCCCCCTCCCCCTCACCTCCCCATCCCCCCCTCTGGAGGAGGGGTGGGGAGGAGCGGGAGCAGCCGCAAGGGGGTGGGGGGGGGCCTCTGCAGCTCAAGGACCTCAGCCGCCACCGCGTCCCGCTGTTCCACGGCGCGGTCCCGCTCCTGGGCGGCGCTCAAGGCGACCCGTCGTCGTACACACGAGAGGAGGAGGAGGAGGAGGAGGAGGAGGAGGAGGAGGAGGAGGAGGAGGAGGAGGAGGACGACGAAGAGGAGGACGAGGAGGACGACGAGGAGGACGAGGAGGAGGAGGGCGAGGAGGAGGAGGAGGAGGAGGAGGGGGAAGAGGGGGGGGAGGACGGGACACCAGCAACCGCTTAGGAGCAGCGGGCCCAGCGGCACCGGGCCAGCTGAGAGGGGGGCCAGAAGGGGGAAGGGGGGGGGACGCTCGCGCGTCGTGGCCCGAAGCGCGCGCGGACGAGGCGGCGGGGGCCAAGGGGCGTCCTGGAATTCTACGCATGCGAATGGCATTGCACATATGCACACGATCTTGAATTCTGGCATACTAATGATGATACAAATGGTGGTACGATACATAACAAGAGTAACCGTAGTAGTCGTACTAATACGAACAGTAGTAAGCTGAAAGCTACGTAACCGCGTATGAAAACCATGGACAGGAGAAGCATAACAACAAAGACAAACACAACTGGACAAGCGCATTCCACTAAGTACTCGCAAAGTAACTGCTCGCAAATGGCCTGGATCGCCGCGGGAGATCTGCGATCCACCATGCCGAAGCGAACATGTGATTTTCGAACGTTTTCGGGTAGGCAATCTGCGAGTAGCGCTCCGAAGCGCGCGCTCCGAAGAGGCCCCTCGAAACACCTCCGAGGACTCTGCCCCACGGCAGCGTCGTCGTCGCCGCCGACGCCGCCGTCGTGGTCGTCGTCCCCCTTCAGGCTCGGCGGTACCGACCGTCAGTCCGTCCCAACACGAGCGATATATAGAGGAGCAGACAAGAGCATAAACAAATTAGCAGTCGGCGGCCTGCGCAGACCTTCGAAAGCTCATGTTTATGTCCATGTCTGTTCCTCGAGGAGAAGAAGGTTTCTGCGGCCCCGGCCACGACACCCACCCGCCCCTAGGCCTCACCGCCTCTGCGACGCCCCCTGAGATGGAGGAGGCGAAGGATGAGAGGAGGCTGCCGGAGAAGGAGAGGAGGCACCATGCGTGGAGGGCGTCCGCGCTCTATGCGCACCAGTTCGTCCTGCTCACACTCTGCCGCGTGCAGAACTTATCAGGGGCGAGTGAGGATGTGTGGGGAGGCGACGGTCTATTTCAGCATCGTGGATGCGTCCTCGTGATCCCATGTGATCCCTCCTCCATCCTTGCAGCGGTGGCTTGGAACCCGTGGCTGCCGCAAGCTGGCTCTACCCGCGACCCTGCTGCCGCCTGGGGCACTGGACCAGGCACTCCTCCGCCTGTTGCCCTCCGCTCTTCCTTCCTCCTCCTCCCCCTCCTGCTCCTCCTCCTCCTCCTCCTCCTCCTCCGCCTCCTCCTCCTCCTCCTCCTCCTCCGCCTCCGCCTCCGCCTCCGCCTCCGCCTCCGCCTCCGCCTCCGCCTCCGCCTCCGCCTCCGCCTCCGCCTCCGCCTCCGCCTCCGCCTCCGCCTCCGCCTCCGCCTCCGCCTCCGCCTCCTCCTCCGCCTCCTCCTCCGCTTCTCCTCCTCCTCCTCCTCCTCCTCCTCCTCCTCCTCCTCCTCCTCCTCCTCCTCCTCCTCCTCCTCCTCCTCCCTCCTGGCGAGGCCCTGCGGCCCGCCAGGCGGTGGCTGTTTTCGGCCGGGACCTCCTCCGCCCCACCGCTCCTGGCCTCCCTCCCCGCGGCTCCTCTGCGTGCTCCGTCGTCTGCTGGGAGATGGCAGCGTTGACCTGACAGGAAAAGTGAAAGGCGACGGGGGCGGCGGGGGGGGCGGGCGGAACCTGAGGGCGGGGGGAGGGCCGGGCGGGCGGCGGGGGGGCGGCGGGGGGGCGGGCGGAAGATTGGGCGCGGTAGTGCCGCGTGCGCGCCGCAGCAGGAGCGAGCCAGTCGACCGCAAGGGCTCGAGCGCCGCGGAGGCTGCAGGTCCAGGGAGCACGGCAGGACAGCGAGGGCGAGGGCAGAGCCGCGGCGAACGGTCGGCACCAGCCCTTCGCCACGGCACGACGGAGCAAGAGCCCTCGTGCACACGAGCTGCCGCCTGCGCAGGGAGTGGCGGCGCGGGGCTCCGGCGCAACAGCCTCGGTCTGCAGATGGACCTCCCCAGACGGGCGTGCCCGTCTCAGACGGGCTTGTCCGTCTGGAGGGACAGCAAACTGCACACAAACATAGTTTCTCGGAGCTGTCTTTGGACACCCGCAAGCCATCACTGCCAAACGAAGTTAATCAATGCTATGGCTTGTATTCGTCGTCAATGGTAACGCTGAGAGCGTTTGATGCGTATCGAAAGGTACATCTTACTTCAACGTGTATCTGCGCATTGTCATGAAGCTGACTTTCCCTGCCGGGAGATGCAGGAGACGCGACGATGCCTGAGCGACAAACGTGTGAAGGACGAGCCCAATTCCTCGGAGGTCCGCGCGGAGTTCTAGGGTCGGCGCTGGACCCCCCACCCCGTGTCGGGGAAACGTTAGACTCGGGTACGGGGGACTCGGGTTGGCCTGACGGGGCCGTCAACAAAGAAAATGACGGGACCCGATCTGAAATCTGACGCGAGCTCCCGCTGCAAACATCCCGCGAAAACTGGACAGTCAAAATTCAGGGCCCGCTCGTCAAAAAAACGTCGGCTGACCCGAGTTCCGGCTTACAGTCGGGGCGTTGACCTAAGGACCCCTAGATAAGGAACGAGGCCCCTTTCTCCCGTAAGTTGAACTTCGATTCCCCATGGGAAACCTCAGGAGAACCGAAGGCACACTGCAGAACAAGCAAGGCACACCGAGCCCCTCCCCAACGAAAAGGCTTCCTTCTTCAGGGCCCCGACTGTACTCGAGTCTTACGTTTCCCCGAGTCCCTGGCGCGCGCAGCGCGCTGAGAGCGGCGCCGGCCGCCAGGTGGCGGGGCCGCGGCACCGATCCGAGAACGAGCCGCGCGCAAGACCGCGCGCGGAAGGGGGAGGAGAACGCGCGGGGGGCAGCGGTCGAGCAGGGGCCAACCGTCCTGGCAGTCCCAAGAGGCCTACCACGACTGTTCTCAGAACCCCCAAAACGTGTTCGAAACACAACAACAAAACAACAACAACAACAACAACAACAACAACAACAACAACAACAACAACAACAACAACAACAACAACAACAACAACAACAACAACAACAAGGTTAAGGCCGGCATGGCCCCCCTGGGGTGCGGGAGCGGATCCGCCGGTTCCACCACAGTGGAGAAGGCCGGCACTGCCCCCCCGGTCAGTCCGAAGGGGGGGGTGGGGGGGGGGGGGCGAACAACACAACACAACATCCGGGAATCCTTAGGGAAACCCTAGGGAATCCTAGGGAATCCTTAGGGAATCTTTAAAAATCCTTTAAAATCCGTAGGGGGTCCTGAGGGAATCCTTCAGAATCCCGAGGGACTCCTAGAGGAATCCTTCAGAATCCCTAAGGACTCCTGAGGGAATCCTTCAGAATCCCTAGGGGCTCCTTAGCGAATCCTTAAGCATCCCTTGGGCATCCTTCAGGAATCCTTCAGAATCCATGCGAAGTCCTCCGGGAATCCTCCAGAAACCCCAAATAATCTTTCAGAACCCCTAGGGAATCCTTAAGACTCGCTGGGGAATCCCTAGGGACTCCTTAAGCATCCCTGATGAAGCCTTAAGAATCCCGAAGGAATCCTTCAAAATCCCAAAAGGAATTCCGAAGGAATCCTTCAGACTCCCTAA
>CAUYUJ010000226.1:387047-434547 GCA_963575745.1 Prorocentrum cordatum | reverse complement strand
GGCGAATCTGGAAAAAAACCATCACCGTCGTCCTCGTGGTTGGTGAGGCGGCCTGGCTGTCTCTTCTGCGTATATTTCCTCTCGCCTCGGCGCGGGCCCCCCTTCCACTCCTTACGTTGTCCCCATCCTCGCCCCCCTGTTTGTTCCGCGCCCCGCCACCTCCTCCCCTTCCTGTTGCATGAGCGCGCATGTCGATGTTCCTCGGCGCCGTCGCCGCCACGGCCAGGACAGGCGCGCTCTCTACTGGTCACGTCGCGCAGCCGTTGGGACAACCCCGCGGGCCAGGCTGTCGGGACAACCCCGCGAACCGTTGGCGCGCAAGACCAAGCCGTTGGGACAACCCCGCGGGCTTCGAGCGAGGCGCAGCCGCGCTCAGGCGGAAGGCGGCACGAAGCCCAGCTCTGCCGCGAGCTGCTTCGCCTCCGCCCTGGACAAAACCGCTCTCTTGTCGAACTCCAGGAGCGCCTTCCGCAGGGACGCCGGCGGCCCGCACTCCAGGAACTCTCGCGGCGGCGGCCGCAGGATCAGCATGTTCCGCATGCACGTGGCGCGGGGGAACATGACGTAGAGGTGCAGCCACCACTGCTCGTCCGACATGCCCGTGCGGCCAGCGTCCTCGTCTCTCGCGCAGTCGATGGTGACGCCCTTGCGCAGCGTCTGGCCCTGCGACAGCGAGGAGGTCAGGTAGGACGCGTGCGTCAGGGTGAACCCCGAGCGGCGCACGCTGTGCGCCCCCGAGCTCTGCCATGTGAACTCCCTCTCGCTGGCCTGAACATCAGCAAGCTCCGCGCCCGCGCCTCGGCCTGGCCGTCGTCGTCGGCGCCTTCGGCGCCCTGTCGCAGCACCTCGGCGACCTGAGGAGCCCAAAAACTTCCTTGTTGCGTCCAAAATTTGGCCTGGGAGCTGCGTTCTGGCAGCGCGAGAACCCAAAATTGACGACAGTTACAGGTTTTGGATGACCCGCTCGGATTACCAACATGATCTGCGGGCCCCATAGGGAGGGGGCTCCCGCCTGAGACTTCCTCGCAGTTCACTCACAAACGAAGCTCCCGCCTGAGACTTCATATTCAGGCTTGAGGAGCCCAAAAAAAAAAAAAAAAAAAAAAAAAAAAAAAAAAAAAAAAAAAAAAAAAAAAAAAAAAAAAAAAAAAAAAAAAAATATAAAAAAAAAAAAAAAAAAATAAAAAAAAAAAAAAAAAAAAAAAAAAAAAAAACAAAAAAAAAAAATAACAAAAAAGGGACGACAGTTACAAAAAAGAAAAAAAAAAAACAAAGAAAAAAAAAAGTTCCGATAACCCCTCGGATTACAACAATAATAATGATCAGCGGCCCCATAGGGAAGGGGGCTCCCGCCTGAGACTTCCTCGCAATTCACTCACAGACGAGGCTCCCGCTCGAGACTTCCTCCATATTCAAGTCTCAAGAGCCCAAAAGTGACGACTGTTGCACGTTGCGGATGACCCGCTCGGATTCGAACATGAAGTGCGGGCCCCATAAGGAGGGGGCTCCCGCCTGAGACTTCCTCACAATTCACTCAGAGACGAGGCTCCCGCCTGAGACTTCCTCCAAATTCAGGCTTGACGAGCCCAAAAGTGACGACAGTTACAGGGTTCCGATGACCCGCTCGGATTACCAACATGATCTGCGGGCCCCATAGGGAGGGATCTCCCGCCTGAGACTTCCTCCCAATTCACTCACAGACGAGGCTCCCGCCTGAGACTTCCTCCATTTTCAGGCCTGGGGAGCCCAAAAGTGACGACAGTTACTGGGTTCCGATGACCCGCTCGGATTACCAACATGATCTGCGGGCCCCATAGGGAGGGGGCTCCCGCCTGAGACTTCCTCACAATTTACTCAACGATGATGAGGATGAGGATGATGAGTGGTGGTGAAGATGAGTGGTGAAGAGGATGATGAATGATTGTGAGTGGTGGTGGCGATGATGATGTTTGAATGAGGATGATGCCGATGCCGATGATGATGATGATGATGATGATGATGATGATGATGATGATGATGATGATGATGATGATGATGATGTTCGTGAGCGTGTGAGAGAGTGCGAGTGATGATGATGATGGTGAGTATGTGAGTGACTAAGCATGTGAGAGAGCATCATCGATGATGCTGATGAGGTTGATGATGAGAGAGTGTGAGTGAGTGTGAGTGGGTGTGTGTGTGTTCCTGTTCCTGCGCGGGGTGTCCAGAGAAAACAAGAACCCCACTTTGGATGTGGGGAAAAAAACAAACAGTACCCAAAGAGTACACCAAACTTACAAAAAAATAGTCGAACAATCGTCCCCTGACCATTGTTACTATTTTCGAATACTCCTCCCAGTGTCGAAACAATGTCGGGCGAGTGTTTCCCAGGGTCCGGCACGTGAAAACCATAGAGTTTCGGTGATTTTTTGATGCTCGGAATTATTTCTGGTGGTCAAGGCTAGAAGTAGGTTGGAACATCATAACCTATTTCAAACTGGGGTGGTGGGATGATGGAGCCCAGATGCCACGGCCCGGTGGGAATTGGGACAGGTTGAACGATATTGCAAAGATGAGCGGGCGAGGGCAAAGAGGGCGGGAAGGGCGGGCGGGCATTAGATGGCAAAGAAGTGTACAGTCGGGCTGTCAAAATACGACGCGCCGAAAAAGGAACGAATCCCCTTCTTGGTCCCAGGACCGCCCCCCCTTCCATGAGGAGGGCTTGAGGAGTAGCCACGGAAGGACCTCAAGAACATCGAACCCTTTCCAAAATCAAACCGTTCCTTCTGTCAGCGTCTTTGAAGGGGCCCTGGGACACACACACACACACACACACACACACACACACACACACACACACACAACATACACACAACTAAAAGGATCTCCCATAGTTTCCCATATTTCCAAGGTTTTTGTTGTCCCCCACCACCCCTTCCCATATTTTCCTATAGTTTCTGGGAAATCGACGATTTACTGTGCCTGTGTCTTTTCCCTCCTGAGTCTTGGCTGCATAGAGACAGCCTGCTCCGCCCTCGGGCGACGATCCTCCCGGGGCTGGGCGGCGCGCCGTGGGGGGAATGTGGAAGGAGGAAGCGAGAAGGAGTGGGCCATCCTCCTCCTCCTCCTCCTCCTCCTCCTCCTCCTCCTGCCCCTCCCCCTCCTCCTCCTCCTGCCTCCTCCTCCTCCTCCCTCCTCCTCCACTCCTCCCCTCCTCCTCCTCCTCCTCCTCCTCCTTCCTCCCCCTCGTCCTCCCATCCCTCCTCCTGCCCCTCCCCCTCCTCCTCCTCCTCCTCCTCCTCCTCCTCCTCCTCCTCCTCCTCCCTCCTCCTCCTCCTCCTCCTTGTCGGAGGGCGGCGGAGCTTCTGCAGAGGCTCCCTCGCGGCGTCTGCGACGTGCTCTGCGTCTTTCCGGGGAAGGCTAACCGAAAAAGCTTCAGCACCCCTCGGGAGGCCGGAGGCCACCCCTCTCGGGCCGGCAGAGGAAGACGGCGACGGGCGGGGCGACGACGGCCAGGGCGCCGGCGACGGAGAATCGCCGACGGCGGCGGACGCCGACAGCGAAGGAACGCCGACGACAGCGCACCACGAGCGGACGGCCACGAGCGACGGCGAGCGACGAAGCGACGAAGCGACGAGCGCCGGCGGAGGCGAGGGAGATTGAAGGGGCCCCAGGACACACAAATAAATGCACACAAATAAAAAGATTCCCCATATTTTCCCATATTTTCTGGGTTTCTGTCTTCCCCCCCACTTGCCATATTTCCCTATATTTTCCTGGGGGTCGACGATTAATTGTGTCTGTGTGTTTTTTTCCCTCCTGAGAGATGCCGGGGGCGGTCGGGCGGGGGGAAGCGAGCGGCAATGGCGACGGCGAATTACGAAGGCGGAGAGCGGGGGGGGGTGTAGGAGGCCGGCGCCCATGTCGATCCTGACATGGCCGATCCTGGGCCCGGGATCGGCGCATGACGCGCCTGCAAGGCTTGGCAGGGGAAGGCCCAGACGGCCATATATATATATATATATATATATATATATATATATATAGGACAGAAGAGCATCCCTCGAGAACACGAGACCCTCCGCCGGCCAATCTGCGAAAAAATCGAGGGTGCCCTCCCTCAGGATGCACAATAACACTCAACGAAGAGGACGAAGATTACCCTTCGATCGGAAGAAGTGGGTAGAAACATGAAGTAAGAACGCGTTGGACATAGATTGGACTTCCACCCGCCCCGTGAAGAAGAGGGAACTGGGAAACTCACTCGACTCTCGCAGTTGGAACGTGCATCTAGTGCGGATTGGGACCTGGGAGTCCCTCTCCGAAGTGACCTCGACCTTGTGCCTCGATCTGGGAATCCCTCCCCGAAACGCCTACTCACAACGACCGGCGGGTAGGCCATGCCCCCCCCGAATTGAGCAGGGACCGACCATCCTGGCATTCCTATAGGCCTACCACGACATGTTCTTAGAACCCCAAAACGTTCTAAGAACCAAAGCATGTCCTTAGAAATTAAGCCCGATGTGTTCAAACAAGACGGTCTTAGCCAGAAATGCTCTAAGAACACTTCGTGCAAACCACAAAAGGCTCTGACAACATTCTTTGGTGGGCCTATAGGCGAACCAGGACGCTTCGCCACTGCTTGGAAGAGGGGGGCGCCCAAAGGGGGGGGGGGGGGCGCAAATCACGGGGGGAAGGCGGGGGACGTAAGACTTAATATAGGAGGAGGCGCCATGAGATCGAGGGAGATGTCATGGCCCCCGCCAAGAGGCCCCCAAGAAGCCCGAAGAGACCCCCAAGAGGCTCCCAACAGTACCCCAAGATGCTCATGCTGCCCCCAAACTGCCCCCTCGGAGGCCTACGAGTGCGCTCCGACGAGGCCCAACGAACCATCCCTGAAGACTCTGCCGCCAAGAGATCCACCCCCCCGTAGTCATCACCCCCCCGCTTGGACGCCCCCGGAAAACAAGGCAAATGCCGCGGTACAGTGGAGGCCAATCCACAAGAAACCTTCCACAAGAAACCCAACCCTCAGACCCCAGGACGTCCATTGGTCTTTTGGGGTGGGAACCTCACGCCTTCCGTCGCAAAGCCATCGGAACCCGAGAAGCCCAGGGCACCCTGGAGGCGAGCAGCGTGTTTCCTGGCACGGGTTCCTGAAGGGGCCCTGGGACACACGAATCCACAGACACAAATGACAGGATCCCCCAGATTTTCCGATATATTTGCTGGGTTTCTGCCTCCCCCCCCCCCTTCCCATACTTTCCCATATTTTCGAGGGGATCGACGATTCATTGTGCCTGTGTGTCTTCTGCCTCCCGAGCTCCCACGGTACCCCGGCTCTGGCTCCCTCGGGCGGCGGCCCCAGAGGCCCCCGAGCCCGAAGCGGCTCTCGCCCGGCCCGTGCTTTTGGTGGAGCACGGCGGGTGCTCCTCGCGGGGGGCCCTGGACAGCACGGCCGGCACTTCTAGAGGCCTCCTAGATGGGGTCCGAGTAGATGGGGTCGAAGGATCGCGCCGCATCGCCAATGCATCGCCGATATATCGGCGATGCATCGGCGATGCATCGGCGATGCATCGGCGACGTCGCCGATGCATCGACGACGTCGGCGTGGCGAAACACGGGCTCCACATCGAGCCGTATCGTCGATACATCGGCGATGCGGCGCGATCCTCCGACCCCATCGACTCGGACCCCATCTAGGAGGCCTAGAACTTCAGCTCGCGGGGCGCCGGGCAGCACGACCTCGACTTAGGTCGGGCCTGTCCCCATCGCAGGCCGATGTCGGACGATTTTTTTTTTTAATACAGCAAATGCCCCAACAGAGCTCAAAACTGGTCAAAGCATTGGCCCCAGAGACTATTTTGTGGACTATTTCTGAACCTTCCCCCTGTAGAGGGCCAGGCCCGACTTCAGCCTTGACGCCTCCGATGGCGAAGACGCATGGCTTCTCGAGGCCCGCCTCCTCCGACGCACGGGCCGAGAGCGCGGCCACGGGGTGCGGGTGCCTGGCCCGGGGCGCGGGCCCCTCCGCCGCGGGGCCCGACGGGGGCCCCGGCGGAGGTGCGCGGGGAGCGAAGGTCAGAGGACAAGCTGCGGGGCGGAGGGCCCGGGCACGAAGCGCGCAGGCAGGGAAACGAGCTCTCTCTCTGTCTTTCTCTCTCTCTCTCTGTCTCTCTCTCTCTCTCTCGCTCTCTCTCTCTCTCTCTATATATATGTATATATATATACATATATATACATATATATATATATATATATATATCCAACCTCGCTTTTTTCTGGCCCTCCACGGACGGTTGCACAGGAACGCGGGCCCTGGTGTGGTACGGGGTCCCAGTGCACGGCCGGCCCGAGGCACAAGGAAATGCGACAAGGACGCGAGAGCCCTGGACGCCCCGCTCGAAGCTTCTCGAGCGGGGCACGGCCAACGAAAGTGGCCAAGGATGGACTGAGGAGGCAAGGATGCAAGGGTACCCTTGGAAAGGTTGCCCAACCTTACCATGCCGGTTGACTGTATATATGTATATATATATATATATATGTTTAGTTCTTTCTCGGGAAAACGTGCCCACCACTCGTCAGAGTGAGAGGGCCGAACGGCCGTTCATTGTCCCTGAGTGCGTGGCTGAAGTGAGAATCCGTGATGCTTCTGCTTGTTGCGTTGTTGCTTATATTGTTGGTGATGTTGTTGTTAGTGTTGTTATTGGTGTTGTTGGTTGTTGTTACTGTTAATGTGGTTGGTGTAGTTGTAGTTGTAGTTGTAGTTGTAGCTGTAGTTGTAGTTGTAGTTGTAGTTGTAGTTGTAGTTGTAGGAGTAGTAGTAGTAGTAGTAGTAGTAGTAGTAGTAGTAGTAGTAGTAGTAGTAGTAGCAGTAGCAGTAGCAGTAACAGTAGCAGTAGCAGTAGCAGTAGTAGTAGAGGTAGTAGTAGTAGTAGTAGTAGTAGTAGTAGTAGTAGTAGTAGTAGTAGTAGTAGTAGTGATAGATGTCGTTGTAGTTGTTGCTGTTGTTGTTGTGGTTGTTGTTGCTGCTGCTGCTGCTGTTGTTGTTGTTGTTGTTGTTGTTGTTGTTGTTGTTGTTGTTTGTTTTCGTCGTCCCCCCAGGACCCACCCGCGACACAACCTGGGACCCACCCCGCGACCCACACCGCGACCCACCCAAAGACCCAGCCCGCGACCTACCCCGCGACCCCAACCAGCCGACCCACCTTGCGCCCCACCCCGCGACCCACCCCGCGACCGACCCGCCCACCCCCGACCCCCCCGCGACCGACCCGCGACCCACCCACGACCCACCCGCGACCCACCCCGAGACCCACCCACGACCCACCCCGACCCATCCGCGACCCACCCGCGACCCACACGCGACCCACTTGCGACCCACCCGCGAACCACCCCGATCCACCCGCGACCTTACCCGCGACCCGACCGCGACCCATCCGCGACCGATCCACCTGGGTTTTGATATAAAAAAAAATCGGCGCCTGCGGCGGGTTCTTTGTATAAGTCGTGAAGCTTTGGCGCCTGCGGCGGTCTTCTCCGGAGTCTCGCAGACTGCCGACGTCCCCACCGCCCCCCCACTCTTACACGCACCTGCGGGGTGCTACGCAGTGTGTATGCTCCAGTTTCCAAGCAGGGGGGCCCCCTCCAAAGCTGGGGGCGTTTCTCGGCCCTCGTGGCCGCTGCAGGTTGGAGGATTCTGGGAACGGGGGTCCGGGGCAAGCTTTTCCTAATTGTTTCGGGCCCCGGGTCCCCGCTTCGAGCCCAGGGCTCGTCACGACTTGACCCCGGAGATGGAAGGCTGGGCAGGATGGACCACAGGAGGGGCTTGGGGACCAAATTTGATCGGGTTTGTTTGGGGGGAGAGGAGGAGGAGGAGGAGGAGGAGGAGGAGGAGGAGGAGGAGGAGGAGGAGCAGGAGCAGGAGGAGGAGGAGGAGGAGGAGGACGACGACGACGACGAGGAAGACGGTCCATGAACGGCCGCCGCAATCAAGCCCACGGGATCGGGAGCGGGAGAAATTGACGAGGCGCCCACACGGCACCATGCGAAGTGCCCAACAGGCAGGTCGATTCATGCAGAGTGCACACGCGCGCTCAGCCCAAGCCCGAGGCTCTGTTCGGGCTGGAGGGGGCGGCAGGCAGGACGAGGAGGAGACAAGGGAGGGCGAGGAGGAAGCCACCAGCGGAGATCGGAAGGAGCGGTCGCCGCGCCTGCTGCCACTCCTCCTTGAGATTCTCGGAGTCCTCGCATTGTGTGAGGCAACCCTGCCTCCCACCCAATGCACAACTATGCATCTACGGTTCGCACCTGTTGGTTCTGGTAGATCTAGCTCCCGCTCTCTCTCTCTCTCTCTGTCTCTTTCAACATGTGTTTCTTTATGTTGACAAATTCTGCATGTTCACATGCATGATGTGGGATAGAAGGGTGTATATACATATATGGTCCATGTTTCTCTCCCTCTCTCTCTGTCTCTCTCTCCCTCGATGCCTCCCTCCTTCGCTCTCTCTATCTCTCTGTCTCTCCCCCTGCATATGAACGCATATACGTACACATATACATGTATGTACCTATTTTATGTATATACATATGTGAATATGATGAGTGCGTGCATGTCCATGATACGCATCCCTCCGAGGGAATGCACATACAGAAACTATCATTGATGAAGCCGCCCCAATCGCGATGTTTCTGGCAATTTCGCTAGGGTCATCGCCACAGTTATCATGATCGAACAATTTAATCACGCAGATCGCGACGCCAGGGTCAAACACCCCTATAGGCTTTGAAACATGAAACATATGTTTACCAGAGTGGGCCCGACACAATATGTTAGCCAGCGCGGACCCCAAACACTGTTTTATGGCAACATATGTGGTGCAATCCACGTGGCACAACATATGTCGTGCGATCTGTGTAGTGCAATCCATGTGGTGACTTCTATGCGGTGCAGCCTATGTAGTGCAATATCTGTGGTGACAGCACGCGCGCAAGGGAGTCCGAACGATTTCGACATGCGCGCAAGAGAAGCCCGTTTGGTAGCTGTTGATGACAATGTTGAAAATTCCGACAGTTTTCTGGAGAATTCGAAAAAGCGCGAGTGTATCGTTTGTTTGTTTTCGTATGGTGTCGGGGCATTCGACCTGGAAATCCTTACGAAACCTTTGGTTTTTCAATGATTCTGGCATGCGCGCGCGACGACACGAGCATGTGCATTTCGCCGCATATGTTGCAAGCAAATCTTGAAACTGATGATTTTGGATAGACGAGTGTCCGCGCACAGAAATACTTTGCCGAGAATAATGGGGTGGACGATAAGGGACTGCATGGCATAGTACGGATTCCTGTTTGGAGTGGACGTCTTCAGACAAGAAAATCTACGCGCTGCAATCCAGGGAAGCGACGAGGCGGCGCCGGCGGCCACATAGCCAGCAAACCGAAGAGACGGCCCAGACGACAGGCGGCAGCGAGCGGCGACGGGGCAGTGGCGGCGGCCACACAGCCGCCCGACCGAAGACACGTCCAAGTCCTTAGAACAGATGTAAGTACCCCCAAGCGCCATCACTGTTTGGGGAGTACATGCTAGCCAGCGTGGACCCCAAGCTGGACGCAGACGTGGATAGGCAAGCCGTATGGTGCAACCGTGTGGTCTAAGGTGTGTGGTACAAGCCATGTGGTGCAAGCTGACTAGCAGCAACAGGACCCCCAACCCTTTGGATGGGGACCGAAGTAAGGAGGACCACATACATTTGGGATGAGGGGGTCTTATCTGCAGATGTATCGACCCAAATCGCCCAGACTTAGTATCCCTGATGCAAAGACGGGGATCTCAGTGAGGCCACGTCTTCACTGTCTTTTTCCGATTAAGGGTTCTCTTGCCCTGGACGGCAAGCTGCGTGGTGCAACCTACGTGGTGCACTCCGCGCAGTGCACGCTGCGTGGTGCACGCCATGTGGTGCAAGCCACGTGGCGTAAGCTGCGTGGTGCAAGCTGAGCGAGCAACGACATGTGCACATGTACGCCCTCCGCCGTCTTGCGTGCACGAACCTCCGCGTTCAAACGCACTTCGGCGGAAACAAACCGCGTACATGTACATATGTTGTTGCCCTCTGACAAGCTGCGTGGAGCAAGCGGTCTGGCGCAGGCTGTGGTGCGCCATCAGCCGTGGGTGAAGTCTGCGTGGTGGTGCGCCGGGTGGTGCGCTCCGCGCGTTGCCGCGCGGCGGCCGGGGACGGGGCCGCCGGGCCCGCGGACGCGGCCCTGTGTCCAGGACCGGCGCGCGGCGAGGGGAGCACGGGGCCCAGCTCCTCGGGAGCGAAGTGCGAGCCCCCAGGTGCGAGCACAGACAGAGGGATCGATGCACACATGCATATAGGGGGGCAAACCAACCTGCCTCGCTTTTGACCACCCTCGCTTCCAAGAGATACCAAGCGATGCCAAACTAGGGCCTGTACTGGTCAGGCCGCTAGACGGGGAGGCGCGTGGTATGACTTGGCTTCGCCTGGAAGCGAAAGCGGGGTAGGCAATTCACGCTCTGAGCATACATCGGTTGCGAACCCCGTCCGACACCACTCGCAAGCCGAACGCTGCACCCATCCCCCCCTCAAACATCTTTATCTTGGTGTGTTGTCAATTCTAATTATTTTAACTGGCGACGCGTTTCCGACTCGGGGTCCTCTTCTGGGCCAAAAGGCTGCGGTGTCCCACGCGCGTGCCGTGCAGCGCGCGAGCAAGGTAGCAAGAGGTCAAGAAAGCGGGGGTGATAAAAAAACCCGCGTTTGTTTTGTTTCACCCCCGGTTTTTTTTCACCCTCGAAAGGGTGGTCTTGCCGGTATCCAGTCGGATGCCGTGCGAGCTACCGTGTGGCGTAAGGTGGGCGAACACGGGTACACCAATCTATACGTATGTCACGCGTCAACGATGATATGCAACTCAGGCGGAAGACATGCTGAATATGCGAATATGGTAAACCTTTTAATCTACGTTTTGATTTCCACGTGCTCGCGCGTGCAAGAACTATAGATCTGGCAAAACTTGGGTAATATGTGGGCGTGTGTAATCTGAAGTGTGCCGCAAGCGTTGTCCACACACGTGCTCCTCATTCCCAATTTTCGTTCCTCCCGATCCCCGCTTCTCTTCTTCGTTTGACCGTCTCCTGGCTCACTCTTTCCCCTCCCCTCAGAGATCTTGCCTCAAATTCCTTCCCACTGCCCCATCCTTCCTCACCTGAACCTCCCCCGTGCCCAGAGTACTCCAGATTTCGTAACAAAGGGAGGGGGGTCTCATTTCGGGGGGGGGGTCTCTTCCAGGCTATCTTGGAGGGCCTGGGGGGTCATTTCGGGGGGGGGGTTCTCCCACGGGGGAGGTCTGAAATGGCTTGTCTTGGAGGGTCCAGACCCCCTCCCTCTTATTACGAAATCTGGAGTATGCAATGCACCACACCCTAGAAACCAATGTCGATGCCGACGTTGGCACCGGTCGCTTTCACGCTTCGTTTGTCAGCATGACGCATCGCGGGGGGGGGGCAACAATACCGCCAACTTGCAAAGCCAGCCTCCCCGGACCACAACCCGACCCATGCTTCGCTGCTGCTCCCGGCAGCGTGCTGGCAACCCCGAGTGCACGAGCCCTTCGTTTCAGTGCTCGCTGCGGTCGCTACAGTCGGGGCCCTGAAGAAGGAACCTTTTGGTTGGGGAGGGGCTCCGCGTTCCTTAAGTGTTTCACAGCTTCAGGTTTCCCTTATGTCTTCGATAGGAAATCGAAGTTTGACTTATGGAAAAAAGGGGCCTCGTTCCTTATTTAGGGTTCCTTGGGTCAACGCCCCAACTGTACTACTTGCGCCACGCGTAGTTCCTGCGCCACATCTGCTCTGCCAGCTCGCCCCTTTCCATGGAACAAAGCGGGGAAGGCAACGCACACTAAAACCCCAAAACTTCTGCGCCAACGCGAAGGCAACCGAATTGTTATGGATGGCGCATACATGGTACCATCGACTACGGAAGGAATGCCAACGTCCTTCTCAATGTGCGAGCGGGCCAGGTCGATCCGTTTCCTTGCAGGAGAAGGCTGGGAAGGACGGGGGGGCGGGGGGAGAAAGGGGAGATGGAGCCGCAACCTGACGAACGGATCGCAAGATGCCGCCCCGTCAGACGGGTGCTCAGTCGGGCACTGGCTCCCCGCATGCATGGCAATGCTCCGCCCGCGTCCGCAACCCTCCGCACCTGACGGCACCCACAGGACCAACGGCATACGTGCAACCATGGCAAGATGCCCCAACCAACAGCAAACCTCGAAATCGGTGCACATACATTCGTCATGCACATGAAATCCTCCCTCACCACGCAACGCCAACTTGTCCTAGCATGAGAAGACTGGTGTCGCACAAACCTCGAGCAATAAAACTCCAAGGGCGACGACAGAGGATGAATATGAAGAAGAGACAGGGACGGAGAAGGACGAGAACGAAGAATGGAAGAAAAAACACTGCTTGGGAGGGGCATGCACTCATCGTCCGTCGCCCTCCCTATCCTTGCGTTCCTTTTCATAACTCTCGTATTCCTCTCCGTATGGAAAGGACGAATGGCCTAAGGAACATCGAGCCCATTTCGTAATCAAAATGGACCACGTCCAACAGATCTGCCAGTAGGAAACCTCTTCCTCCACCTCTGCTCGATCCCCCTTCTCATCAGAGCGATGGTGCTGAACGGTCATTCACTGTTCCTGGGCGCGTGGCTGAAGCGAGGATCCGCGGTGCGGATGGTTGTCGTTGTTGTTGTTGCTGCTGCCGCCGTTATTGCTGTTGTTGGTGATAGTATTGCTGTTGTTGTTGCTGTTGTTGGTGGTGTTGGTGGTGGTGTTGGTGTTGTTGCTGCTGTTGCTGTTGTTGTTGGTGTGGTTGTTGGTGTTGTTGCTGTTGTTGTTGAGTTCTCATTTCTATCAAACAATTAATGTTGATGTTGATCCCTCCTCCGGGGCACATTGGCTTTTTGAATTGAAGTGCCCTTCCCGGGGCTCGCAAAGGATTCCTTACAAGGGGAAGGCTTGCGTCTCAGACTTGGGTTGTTGGCCCCCGGTTTACAACAACGGCTCCCGCCTGATACGTCCTCAGAAATGATTGAAGAATCGCGCCTTCGCGAGGGACTACCTCACTATGTATGCAGGAGTCGAGCTCTCGCGTGGGACGTCCTTGCAGTTAATTCAGGCGATGCGCCCTCGGCGCTCAGGAATCACGCTCTCGCTTTGGCCTTTCTCATGAATGACTTGTGAATCGCACAATCGCTCGACACTTCCTCGCGATTAACGCAAGACCCATGCTTCAGCAAACCGCCATGGTCGCCTGGGCCCGCCTTCCCGACACGCCCGCTAAGGGTCTGCCCACCCGATCTGCCCGTCTGGTTCTACCACTGGTTTTCTGTTCACTGCCCCCAATCCTGCTGGTCTCTCTCGTGCTCCATCCTTCTCTCTCCCCCTTTCACCCCTCCTCTCTTCCCCGGATTAAAGGGCTGCACGACATGCGCGTGACACTTAAGGAACATATAGCCCCACGTGGTACGATCGAAAACGACGAGGGCGGGTACCGAGTGTTGGTACATACGTATCGGATGGCACGCGAGCAGATATGAGCGAACAGCCTTAGCATGATTGTTGAGGTTGTTGTTAGGTTCTCGTTTCAAAAGAATGATGCCTGGTAGCCGTTGCATTTTGTCAATCAAAGTGTTATCCCGGGAATGTTTTTTACAACCAAGTGAGGTGCCACCAAACTGCGTCCCTGGCCCCTGGTTTACAACAACAACAGCAGCAGCAACAACAACAACAAACATTTTAAGACTGTTCGCCCGTACCTGTTCGAGTGTCCAATCACGCGTATTTCCCACCACCACCCGATACCCGCCCTCTTAGTCTTCGATCGAACCCCTTTTGGGGGGTAGACCTTTCTTCCCTGCAGGCCGGGCTCCAGCAAGCGGCGGGCCGGCTCGGCCTGGCCAGCGGCAGTGCTGATCGGCGGGGCGGCCGCGGACCGTCGACCCGACCCCAAGAGGGACGGACAAGGGACCGACTAGGACGACGACGACGACGACGACGACGACGACGACGTCGACGACGACGACGACGACGACGGCGACGACGAGCGAAAGCGAGAGCGAGCGAGAACGACAGCAGGGCCACGAAGGACACGAAGTAGGCCACGAAGGCCGACAGCGGGGACACGAAGGGAATGCGTATGGGGCCACGAGGAGCGCGAACGAGCCGGGACCACGAAGGGCAGATAATGCGGGGCCACAGAAGGCAACTATGGGGCCACTGAGGGTAGCAACTGGGCCACGTAGGACAGTGAGGGGGCCACACACGGCGACAGCGGGGCGACGAAGGGCATGCACATGGGGCCACATCGGGCGAGAACGAGCGGGGGCCACGAAGGGAATACGTATGTTGGGCCTCGGAGGGCAAGGACGGGGCCACTGACGGCAGCAACGGGGCCACGAAGGGCAGCAAGTGGGCCACGAAGGGCAACAGCGGGGCCACGAAGGGCATGCATATGGGGCCACCAAGGGCGCGAACGAGCGGGGGCCACGAAGGGCATACATATATGGGGCCACGAAGGGCAGCGAGGGGACCACGAATGGCTGCAACGGGGCCACGAAACAAAGCGAGGGGGCCACAAAAAACTGCAACGGGGCCACGACGGGCTGCAACGGGGCCGCGAAGGGGCCACGAAGAGCTGAAACGGGGCCACGAAACAAAGCGAGGGGGCCACTGACGGGCTGCAACGAAGCCACGACGGGCAGCGAGGAGGCCACGAAGGGCAGCGAGGGGGTCACAAAACAAAGTCAGGAGGCCACGAAGGGCTGCAACGGGGCCACGAAACAAAACGAGGGGGCCACGACGGGTTGCAACGGGGCCACGAAGGGCAGCGAGATCCCGATTCCTAGGTAATCTGTGAGGGAGTCCTAAGCGTGAGCGCGACTCCTGGGTGCCTGGGTGTCGGGAGCGCGGCGTTTGAGTAAATTGCAAGAATTCCCAGGCAAGGGCGCTATTCGTCAGCAAGTATCCAGCGAGAGCGCGACTCCAGAGCGCCAAGAGAGCGATTCCTTAATAAATTGTAAGGAAGTCCAAAGCGAGAGCGCGATTCCTGCGTAAAATGTGAGACATCTCGGGCGGGAGCGGGGGTCCTGGCTAATTTGTAGGGAAGTCTCAAGCGGGAGCCGTTGTTGTTGTAACCCAGGGGCCAGGGGGCCAGTTTGAGCAGGAAGAATCTCCCTGTCAAAAAACAGGGTGCGAGCGTCGAGGGACACACTTTGATTGAGAAAAAACAATATGCACCGGTGGGGGGATCAACAATAATTATTCTTCAGAAGTGAGAGTTCATCAACCACAACAACAACAACAACAACAACAACAACAACAACAACAACAACAGCAACAACAACAACGGATCCCGCTGATACGATGTATTCGCAAGTCGCGCTCTCGCGAGAGACTTCCTGCAAGTTGTGCAGGAATCGCGCTCTCGCGGGGGACTTCCTCGCATTTGATTCACATGCCCTCTCCCCAAAGATTCCCTCACGATTTATTTAGGAATCGCGCTGTCGCTCGACACATCCTCGCGATTGATGCAAGACCCACGCTTCAGCAACCCGCCTCCGCGATCTGGCCGTCTGGGCCCGCCTTCCCGACTCGCCCGTTAGGGTCTACCCGCCCGATCTGCCCGTCTGGTTCTGCCAGGTGTTTTCTGCTCCTAGCCCCCCTCCTGCTACTCTCTCTCGTGCTCCATCCTTCTCCCTCCGCCTTGTCCCTTTCTTCCATCCGTCCTCTCTTCCCCTGCCTTCTGGGCTGCATGAAATGCACGTTGCAGGTAAGAAAGATCTACCCCCTAAGGGGGCACGATCGAAGACGAAGGTAGCGGGTATCGAGCCCCGCGACCCACCTCGCGACCCGCCCGCGGCCCACCCGCGACCCACCTGCGACCGGGTCCGCGACCCAACTGCGACCCGGCCCGCGACCCGGCCCGCGACCCACCCGCGACCCACCCGCGACCCACCCGGCGATCCACCTGCGACCCACCCCGCAACCCGCCCGAGATCCACCCGCGACCCACTCGCGACCGACCCAGCCCGGCCCGGGACCCACCCGCGACCCACCCGCGACCCACCCGCGGCCCACCAGCGACCCAGCCACATGGCTTTAACGAGAAACTCGGCGCTCGCGGGTGGCTCGTTGTATAATTCATAAGATTCCAGCGTCTGCGGCGGGCTTCTTCAGAGCCTCGCAGACTGCAGATGTCCCCGCCGCCCCCTCACTCTGATCCTCAGCTGCGGGGAACTATGTATACCACCTCCATCCCGCTAACACGCCGCTAACACCCCCGAAGGACCTGGATTATAATCCTCCTCTTCGTTCTCGTCCTCGTCCTCCTCCTGCTCCTCCTCGTACCTGCGTCTCGCCTCCCTGACGGTGACAGCCTGTACTGCTGCGACCTCGCCCCATCAGCGCTGTGCAGCACCACGACGCTAATCATCAGCGCAATTGGTGCATGTCTCCAGAGCGCAGATTGCAGCAGTGCTGTCTCATCCTGTGGTGCCTCAGAACCCTGTGAGCCTCAAACGATGATGAAGAACCAACAGAACATAGAATTCGTCCCGCTCCTCCTTCTGCTGCTCCTCATCCTCCTGATCCTTCTCCTGCTCCTGCTCCTCATCGTCTGCGGGCACAAACAACGACGGCATAAACACAAATCCTCGGAGGTCCGCGCAGATTTCTTGGGTCGGCGCCAGAGGCGCCGCCAGGGATGGGGGGCCCCACGCCGATCCAGCAGATCCACACGGCCCTCCGAGAGAAGATGTTTCTGTCGGTGCTCGTTATTCGATCCTCCACCTCCTCCTCCTCCTCCTCCTCCACCTCCTTCTCCTCCTCCTTCTCCTCCTCCTCCTCCGCCTCCTCCGCCTCCTCCCCCCGCCTCGGGAGGGGCCGTTCCGGCCCGAGGGGAGGGGGCGCTCCTCTCCAACTCCAGACGCAGGGAATCCGCAGCGGCCTCCGCGGCGGCCCTGGGCCACATTGTCTCTGCTTCCGTTTTGTTGAGCCGGACTGCTCCGTGAGGACACCGGGCCCGACATCGGGCGGAATCGCCGGCTGGGAACCAAAACTGCCGCCAGGATCTCAGGGTCCTCCTCCTCTCCTCCTCCCCCCTCCCCGGGAAGGGGCCCCGCCGGCCCGAGGGGAGGGGGGGGGGCGCTCCTCTCCGACTCCAGGCGCGCGGACTCCGCGGCGATGCGCCGGTCGTTGCGCTCCGCGGCCTCGGCCAGGGCGAGCTCGCTCTCGTGGAGCAGGGCCTGGGGCGCGCCTCCCCCCCGCATGGTACCAGGCGAGCCAGGCGAGGGGAGCGACGCGAGGCCTCCAAGAGGCCCCCCCCCAGGAAGCTCCCGGGAGGCCCCAGGAGCGCCCCAAGGAGGCCTCCTCCTCCTCCACCGCCTCCTCCGCCTCCTCCGCCTCCTCCGCCTCCTCCTCCGCCTCCTCCGCCTGCTCCACCTCCAGGGGCCTGCCAGGAGCCTCCCTGGGCCTTTTGGGGCTTGGGGGCCTTTGGGGGCCTCCTTGGCCGTCCCAGGCCGTTCCTGGCCCATCTGGAGCCGTCGGAAGCCGTCTCGGGAGGGAGGCCCAAGAGATTTAAGCCGACGACGGTTGACGCTGGGGAGACAGCGTGCGTCATCGACCTCCGAAAGGCACACTATCTATCTCAGTGGGGCGATCCCCCCGCGAGGGCCCCTCCCGTGCAGGCTATCCACCTAGGCTTCTTCGGGGCATACACCCTGCGAAATGCTTAAGAAATCATGGGTTAAGAAATTCATAGTCTCAGAACTAGAATAAAAACCCAACATTCCCATTCAAATCTTAGGATTTACAGTGAAACATTAAGAATAATCGAGACTCTGACCGAAAATTCAAGTTTTCTTAAGCATCGCCTAAGGTGTACTATTCCCAAGGGGGTGCAGCGTGGAATGAACGGGCCAATGGTGTCACATCGCACGCTATCTGCCAAACGCTAGCCGCAAGCCGGATCGAACGGGATTAGCGATCAGGCCGGGGGAGCGAGGTAGCGGAGGACCAGCAGCAGCAGCAGGAGCAGCAAGAGAGGCAGAATGAGAGGGAAGAAGGGGAGGATGAGGAGGAGCAGCAGCAGGAGCAGTAACATGAAGGGGAGAGTGAGAGGGAGGAGGACGAGGAGCGGTATGATGAAAACACAATACGATACGCACACCCTTGACGCCATGTTGTCTGTCCATTCCGTGAGTGCTATACTCACGAATGCTTCAAAAGCGCGAAGCAGTGGGACCTGATACGCGCAATACTGACTGAAGGGTGGTGAGGTGGTGAACCTCTGCGTAGGAAGAGTGAGGAGAGGAATGGCCGGAGGGATGGAGAAGAGAGAACGGAGGCGGCGAGGGACTGGAGAGGAGAGAAAAAGCGGGGGCGGACGAGGAGGGGGAAGTAAAGGCCTAGGAAGCACGAGCAGGAGGGGGAACCCACAAATACACACACACACACACGTGAAGACGAGGGGGAGATGCTTTCGAGGCTGGCCGCTGCTGCTGCGCTCGGCAACGTCGCAGCTTCTAGAGCCTCGGGCGCCCGCGCAGCCCCCCCCCCACAAGCTCTGCACTCGCGGAGAGGGGCGCCGGTGCAACGCTCGAGCGGGGGATCGACTGCAGAATTGAGGCACAGTGGGAGCTCGAGCGCAAGAGAACTTCCACAAGAAACCCGACCCCGAGACCCCAGGGCGTCCGTCGATCCTCGGTGCGGGAGCGTCGCGCTCTCCATCGACAACAAACCGTCGGAGCCCGAGCAACCCAGGGCACCCTGGAGGCAGGCGGTGTGCTTCTTGGCACGGGTCTCCACTGTACCCCAAGATTGATGTTCCCGCCGAGTCTAGGAAGCAATACGTAGAATGCCCCCTGGAGCTACGAAATTTCTACGCGTGTCTCGTATACTCGGCGGGGGAATCAACTTTGGAGTAAATCAATTATGTAGTTGGTCCCCTAGTCGAAGACGCTCATCCCAGCAGAGCGCACCGAAACCAAGAGCAGATGTCCAGTTTAATGCGACTGCTTTGCACGTGCAGGGGGAGCGTGTCTTCCTCCTCCCCCGCCCCCTCCCCCCTCCCACCCATCCCTCATGTTTGGGCAACCGAAATGGGTACGGACAAACATGAGCACGATGCCAAATAACAAACGCTGACCCAAACCGACAACGGCCTCTGTTTGGCAGGCGGCCTTCTGTCTCAGATGGACAACGACCGCGGCGACGCTGCCAGCGGATCCTGCTCAGAATGATCAGGGAATGGTGTCGGTCTTTGTACAGTCGGACCTAAGCCAACAAAAACATCCCTCAAGAACATGAGACCCTCCGCGGGCCAAGACCCACATAACGTATTAGGGTACCCATCCCAGGATGCACAAGAACATCCAACAGCCACGAAGAACACCAGGGTACCCTCCCCGAACCGACCTCGATCTTATACCTCGGTCCGACTGTACCCGTTCTCTCCGTACCCATTCCGATAGTATTGATCATCCCTCTCACCCCAACGTCCCTTCTTCGGGGGGGTCGCCTCTGGAGTCCTGTCCCGCTGCCTGTGCTTGGGCCTCCCAAGGAGGCGTCCGCCTGGCTACGGAGCCAGAGATTCTGGGCGTTGTGCGAAGGTACCCTCCCCAGGATGCACAAGAACGTCCAACAATCCCCGCACCGACCTCGGTCCGACAGTACTTGACGACTGGAGCTGCTGCTGGCCCGCGTGCGCGTTGACGGACCTGGGCCTCGGGCTGCCCCTCCAGTCTGGCCAGCTCCCTGCGGGCGCGGAAGCAGCGGTTTTTGCCTAGGCCTCCCAAATGGGGTCCGAGTAGATGGGGTCAGAGGATCGCGCCGCATCGCTGACCCATCTAGGGGTCTCTATCTTACCACGGGGCCGAACTGCTGGCGAACCACGCGCGGGGCTGGCGCGAGGAGGCTCCGCAACGCAACCGCGTGCACCACGAGCTGACAGAAGTGCCGCTCGGCCTCTTTTCGTCCGCGTCTCTCGGCGCGGGAGGCCACGTGCGCGCCTTCATCGAGACGCGCTTGCTCAGCAGGGCTGCTGCCAACGTCGCGACGCGGACCATCACACCCTACAGTCGTCTCGTATCATAAGGATGCGCGATAAGGATGCAAGGGCCGTGGACGCCCATTTCGAAGCTTTTCGAGCGGGGTGCGGCCAACGAATGCGGCCAAGGATGGGCCAAAAGGGCAAGGATGTAAGGATACCCGTCGGAAGGATGCCCATCATTGTTATGCGGGTTGACTGAATCGTAGCGTGGGCTGGGGTGCTCCTCCTGCCACCAGGTTCGCCAGTGGCGCCTGCAATCCGGGCGGCGCTGAAAGCCGGGGACAGCACCCGAGTGCAACATGCTGCGGCGGTGGCGCAGGCGACGGGCGATGGCGGCGTGTCCGCCCCGCCCCCCGCTCCATTTGACCGCTGCGGCAAAGGCGGGGCCGAAGGCCCGGTGGCAAGCGGTCCGCTCGTGGGCCCGCGCAGGCGGCTTTGTCGAAGATCCGCGAGGCGGGGCGCGCGCGGTGCCGCGAGCAGCTGGGCAACCTCAACGACAACGGGCTGCTGCCCATCACCGAGGTGCTGCCTTTGCAGAGGCAGTGGCCCATGGCCCTGCAATGGGTGGGTTTGGGGAAGTCGACGTGGGAGTTTCGCAGTGCCTGCTGCGCGGCACGAGTCACCTCTGAGATTCCTGCAGGTGTGTGAGGTGGCTGCCCCGGGCGAGGTTCCTGATCGGATGCGCCCTGTATGCGCTGGCGCGCCGAGCAGCCTCGGACACCTGCTGGTGCAGGTGCTCCGCTGGCAAGCGCCTCCGGGACGCCATCCTCGAGCGCTGGGCTCTCGGCCTGGTGGCACCGCGGGCCCTGCGCGGCGCGGACGCCCTCGACGAGCTCGCCGCGAAGGTCCGCCGCCCATCGGCTCCCCGCCGCCGCCCCCGCCCACGCGCGCGGGAGCGCGGGGCGAGCGGCGTGCCCTCCCTGGCGCCCCGCGCGCCAGGGAGGGCCGCTCGCCCTCGCCGAGCGGGGCGAGCGGCTCCTCGCCCTCGCCCCCGCCCCCCGCGCGCCTGCCCCGACCCCTGGGCCGCCCACCCGGACAATCCGACTCCCTTCTCCTCCTCCTCCTCCTCCTCCTCCTCCTCCTCCTCCTTGTCCTTGTCCTCCTCCTCCTCCTCCTCCTCCTCCTCCTCCTCCTCCTCCTCCTCATTGTCCGCCTCCGCCTCCTCTTCCTGCTCCTCCTCCTCCTCCTCCTCCTCCTCCTCCTCCTCCTCCTCCTCCTCCTACTCTAGGCTGCGGCCTACCTGGCAGGGCCAGAGTCCCGAGGGGCAACGCCCCCGCCCCGGCGCGCCGATGGCCTGTATAGGCCCTGCGGGGGGCCTGGTGCACGGCGCGGGGTGGCCGCTGGCTCGAAGGGTAGCAACACTGGCGGATAGCTCAACGGATATGAGTATCGTCTAACCGATCCCCTTCGCCAGCGGCGTGGCCTGGGCCCAACTGGCCCAACTGGGATATAGGTCGTTCCCTTCGGGTTTCAAGGGGTGTATCCCCAACTGGGGAGGTAATTTGGTGGGGTATCGAAGGGGGTGGGGATGGGGATGGGGATGGGGATCGGTTAAGCGATACCGAGTATAGCTCCCAACATAGGCTGCGAGATCCGCCCGGGGCAGTCTCCCGGGGAAGGACCTCCCGCCGTGTGCCGGACCCGTCCGAGGAGGTGCGTGAAAGAGCATTTTGCCCGAGGTGCTTCCGGACCCTCACACAACGACCACAACGGTTCTGTGGCAACTCATGGGGGCCTCCGATGCCATCTTGCTGGCTCTTGCGGGTCGACGCTGACCCACACTAATCGACGATCATCGACGCTAACTCGACGCTGATCGACACTTGGTTGGCGTTTTCTCATCTACTACCGGACGCTGACGCACGTGAGTGCACTCTAAAGACGGAATTACAAGGACATACAAGGCTCCCATGATTTGCTATCGAGACAACGGCCTTCTCCCCATTCTCCCCCCTCCGCCCTCCCCTCCCCTGGGGCTTCTACTGACCTGGGCCAGTTCAATGCAATCCTAGGTCAGTGATGCTTTGCAGGATCCTCCAGGATCCTCCAACATCCAGCAGGATCCTGCGCGCAAGCCCAGGTCAATGCAACCCTGGCTTTGCAGGATCCTGCAAGTTCCGGCGCTCTGGCTGAGCCCCCGTTCGCATTGATCCCCCTCTCTTGCAGCTCGACTTCTCCCCCCTCCGCCCTCCCCCTCTCAGACGAAACCAGGACGAGGATAACATCGGGTGATTTTAAGGTGGGAAATATGTGAGATTCGGCGGCTCTGGAGGATGTATCGGGCGCCGCTGCCTTCCTCCTCCCCCTCCTCCTCATCCTCCTCAAAAACTTCCTCCGCCTACCCTGTCACGTTTTTTTTAGCTGCTTCCTGTGATCACACATCCCGTCGCCATCGACGGCCAAAACCTTCAGGGTCGGCGGCGCCAGCCGTAAGGCCTTCACAATATGTGAGATTCGGCGGGGCTCTGGAGGATCTATGGGGCGCCGCGGCCTGCTCAGAGCGTTCCAGAACGTTCTGAGCGCGTTCTGGAACGCTAATGGGGCGGATTTATCCTCGTCCAAGCCCCGCCCGACAATGACATGGACCGATCTTACGCGGTGGCGTGCGCGGGCCGCCAGCGCGGCACGCCACGTTGGCAACGATGGCGCTTACGCGCGACCTTACGCGCGACAATGTCCACGCAAAGTACCTTTGTTTCTTCCGTCGCTCGCATTTATCAGGGACCGACCGTCCCGGCATTCCGATATGCCTACTCACATAATGTTCTTAGAACTGAAGATGTTCGAATAACGACAACAACGTCCTTAGAGCATAGACCCGGTGCATTGAAACAAGACGGTCTCAGCCAGAAATGCTGTAATAACATTTCGTGCAAGCCACAGAAGGGTCTGAGAACATTATTCGAAGGGCCTCCAAGCATGCCAGGGCGCTTCGCCACTGCTTGATACGCGGGCAACTCACGCGCCAGTGCCCACGCAGACGACCTTGTTCTCTACCGTCGCTCGCATGTGCCCAGGGGCTCCGACCGCCCCTGTGAAGGAGCCCAGACACACGACTAAGCACACACAGAAGGCCTAGGCGTCTCCATCTTCTCTAATATCGTCTGGACTTCCGTATTATTCCCCCCCCTTCCCCACATTTTCCCGTGTATTTTTTTCCGGGGAATCGACGAGTCACGTATGTCTGTGTGTTTTTGTCCCCTCCTGACACGTTGGCGGGCAACGTCAGCGGGGCGCCTCGCCTTCCCCCTCTACCCCCCCCCCCTCCCGGGGCGCCTCGCCTTCCCCCTCTACCCCCCCCCCCCCCCCGGCGCACCTCCGCCGCCCCCGACGGGCGGGCTCCTCTTTCAGCAGGGACCGACCGTCCCGACGTTCCTCCACGAGACGCTCTCGGAACCCAGAACTGTTCCAAGAGCAAAAAAACACTGTTCCTTGGAACGTGAGCCCGATGTGCTGAAACAAGACGGTCGCAGCTAGAAAGCTTCTGCCGACCAAATCGCTGCACCCACAGCAACAGACCCGAGGTGCTAAGACACAAAACGGTCTCAGTCAGAAAGGTTCTAAGAACATTTCGCGCAGACCGCAAAATGACTACCTACCCATACCACCCCAACCCAACCCGAAGACCCGAATTTGACCCGAATTTCGGGTTGGGGGGGTACGGATTCCATGTGTTTTTTCAACGTTCCCCGACCCCCCCCCAACTGGAAATGCAAGGCAAATTGACAGCTTCGGGTTGGGTTGGGGTGCTTTGGTAGGTGGTGACAAAAGGTCCTCAGACGAATTCCCTGGCGGACCCACAGGCAAGCCAGGATGCTTCGCCACTGCTCCACCTCTGGCGGCGGCGCGCTGGCCGGGCGGGGGCCCGGTGCTCGGAGCGAGGGCTGAGCAGGGACCGACCGTCCCGGCATTCCTATGGGCATACAACGAGATTGTCCTTAGGACTCTAAAAATGTTCTATCGGCGGTGGACAAACCTCCCTGTAGTAAACCTCCCTTTAGTGAACACGGCCTGGGACCGAAACCCACGGACCTGGACCCGCAAAAATGACGGCCGCGACGCCCTCTCGCGAACCGAAAACGGCCAATTCCTGAATCGACGTGTCAGGGTAGGAGGTCTGACAACCTCCGATTCTAAACACAAGAACAACGCCCTTAGAACATACGCCCCATGGGTTCAGACAAGACGGCCTCGGTCCGAAAGGTTCGAAGACCATTTCGCGCAGACCACAAGAGGTTCTTAGAACATTTGTTCGTGGACCTATACTCGGGCCAGGCGAAAGGGGGGGTTGAGAACAAGCTCACGTAGCTGATTGTGCCAGCGCCTCCCGGTGCCGGGAGGCGCCCATGTATCGAGGAATGCGCATGGGGCGGCGGGGCGGAAATCAGCTGCACGCAGCAGATTTCGCAAACCCCCATTCCCTATCCCCCCTTTTTGTTCGGCCCGACATTCTTTGGTGGACCTTACAGGCAAGCCAAGACGCTTCGCCACTGCTGCGCCTCTGGTTGAGCAGGGACCGACCGTCCCGGTATTCCTATAGTCCTACCACAATTTTTTAAGAACCCCTAAATGTTCTAAGAACAAAAACCATGTTCGTAGAACATGAACCCGATGCGAGAAAGCAAGACAGACTCCGCCAGAACTGTCATAGGAGGTCTTTAGAACATTGCTTGGTAGGGCTATCGGCGAGCCAAGACACTTCGCCACTGCTTGACCTTTGCTCGGCCCGGCATTCTCTGGCGGACCTAACGGGCACGCCGGGACGCTCCGCCACTGCTCCGCCTCTGGCGGCGGCGCGCTGGCCGGGCGGCCCGGCCCAGCGCTCGCAGAGCGAGGGGCGCACCGCCGTTGCAGCTCCGCCGGACGCGTCGGCGCTGCCGCCGGCGGCCTCCGTGGCCCTGGCGTACGTCGGGCCTGTCGCCCTACAGGCCGGTTTTGGGTGAATAACAGAAAAAGAGGCAAACATACTTCAAAAATGCAATACCCCAAACATACACCACAGATACATCAGACATGCCTCACAAAAATACCTCAGAAATGCCTCAAAAGGAAAAGTAACAAATACCCCCTAAAAATGCCCCCACAATGCTCAAAGATGGTCGGAAGACCTCCTGCAGAGGGACAGGCCCGACCTGGGCCTCGGCGCCCCGGGCCTTCTCCGAGAGGGGGCCACAGGAGGGCAGGGCAGCAGAGGGCAGAGGGCATCGGCGGCGAGCCCGGGGAAGGGGCGAGAAATCGGGGGCGCGCAGACACGGCTGAGCCTGGCATCGCTCGGACGTGTGCATTTTTCCTTCGGCGGGGACCATCGAGGAGCATCCTTGATCATTTGACGAAAAAACCACGCACGAAACCAAAAAAAACACAGGGAATGGACGTCCGAGCGATGGCGAGTGAGGGATCCATGGATCTGGCGCGCGGTCGTCAGGTCCGTGGATCGGGGTTCGGAGGCAACTGCTGGGAGGCCTTCGTCGGAAAGATTATCAGAGAGAACTAAGCCCCACTGGGGGGCTACTGCGCAGGATTAGGCCGTGGATGAACCGGGAATAAGCCCGATGAAGCAGGATTAAGCCGGATTAAGCGGGATTAGACCGGATTGAGCCAGATTTCGGACCAGGGGAAAATATCAGAATTTGACCTCCCAGGAAATGCATCCGAATCGGGGGGGGCATGCAAAAAATGCGGCCGGTGCCGCCTCGCTCGGAGGCGGAAATCCGCGATTTCCCGTGGAAACGGGACCCGTCGCTAATCCACGCTTCCTGAATCCATGTTTTGCGATCGCCTGAGCGAGAAGGGGCGGGCCTGCTCAGAAGGCTCGGCAGCCCCCACGGCCTTCGGAGAAGTCTCCTGGGCCTCTCGTGGTGACGAAGAACACTTCTCAGAAGGCGCGGGGGCCTCCGAGAAGCCGCGAACGCCTTCTGAGAAGGCCTCCTCTCCTTCTCAAGCCCCCACCCTCGCTCGCCGCCGACCTACGACTCGGGGGGGACGCCAGGGCAGGACAGCACAGGGAGGGCAGGGTAGAGAATCGGCCCGCGCCGCTGGTTTTCCTGGCGCCTCCGGCGCCGGGAGGCGGCGCCCACGATTCGAGGGATGGACCCGGCGGTGGAGCCGAACCCAGCTGCACGAAGCAGACTTCGCCCCCCCCCCCCCCCCCCCTTTCCCTTTCCCTGGCATGCCCTTTCGCCTGGCCCGATCCTGGATGGGGCCAAGAATCAGACTTAGGTGTTCCGAACTTGTGTGGTGAGGGACCGCGCGGTGACCTCGAAATTGCCAAAGACCTCACCGCACGGTCCGTCACCGCACGTGGTTAGGACCCAGGAGGCCCCAATTCACTGACTCACCACGCGTTGTGGTTACCACAACGTTTGCCCCCCCCCCCCCCGCGATATGTATATATATATATATACATGTATATATATATATATACACATGCATGCATACATGCATACATGCATACATGCATACATGCATACATGCATACATGCATACATGCATACATACATGCATACATGCATACATGCATACATGCATACATGCATACATGCATACATGCATACATACATACATACATACATACATACATACATACATACATACACACTTATGAATGTGTAAGCACATCTATACATGTATATGCTTGAGCTGCCCAACATCGCGAGAGCCACGTCTCTCGGCATCGCGCGAATCGTAGCAGGCATCAGAACGCAGACGCCGCAGCTCCGTTGCCGCCACAGCCGCGGGGGCAGAATCGTCATTCTCTCTTGCCGCGGGACCGCTGTTCCTTCCCCCCCCCGAGAGGACGGGGGCGGTCCTCCCTTTTCGTAGAGCTTGGAGACCTCCCAGATGGGGTCCGAGCAGGTGGGGTCGGAGGATCGCGCCGCATCGCCGATGCGTCAGTATTAGTTCGCCGACGCATCGCCGATGCATCGGCGACGTCGTCGGTGCACCTGCGCCGTCGGCGAGACAATCTGGCTCCACATCGAACCGCATCGCCGATGCATCGACGATGCGGCCGGATCCTCCGACCACATCTACTCTGACCCAATATGGGAGGCCTAGAGTCTCCGCCTCGACCAGCGTGCGCTCGTCGTAGCACTGCTTGCCGACATCGCGTGTCCGGTACGCGCAGCACTGCTCTTGTACTCCAGGCACTGGTCGTGACCCTCCTTCGACATGCGACAAGAGACGTCCTGCGGAGCAGGGTTAGATGAGACAGCGGCAGCCCGAAATCACTTCCCTGATTCAAGCCGCCGTCGGGACGACCCCCCCCCCCAACCAGGAAACCAACTGCCGTCGTCTCAGCTCGCCCTCATCTGAGTCTAGAGGAGGAGGAGGAGGAGGAGGAGGAGGAGGAGGAGGAGGAGGACCAGAAAGATTGACGTTCGGAGGCCTGCGCACATTTCTTGGATCGGCGCTGGACAGCCCTGCCTGCCGCGCTGCTCGCGCCAGGGGCGGCGCTGGAGGCGCCGCCAAGGCGACCCAGCTCAGATCCAGGAAATCCGTGCGGAGCTCCGACAATTACGCTCACGTAGTTCCCAACTATCCTGTGGTGTCGGATCCTCGTTTTGAAAAAAAAAAAAAAAAAAAAAAAAAAAAAAAAAAAAAAACGCCCCGCGTCCTTCCTCTTCCTCTCCTCCATCCTGCCTCAGCCCTCCGCATATCAAACATGTCGGACATGCCTTCACATGTCTCGCGGCCCCATAAAGGAGCTCCACCTAGGCCCCAGCGGCAGCGTTCGCATGGCGTACCCGTACCCGATTCCGTACACCCTTCCCACGCTTCGTGGCCCCATAGGGAGCTCCATCGAAGGAGCGGCAGCGTCCGCATGTGTCCCCGCCACCAATGTCGGCACACCCCTCACACGCTCCGTGAGTCCATAGGGAGCTCCACCGGAGGCCCCAGTGGCTGCGGCCGCACGCGCCCCCGCCACGCAATACAGCCCACCCCTCGCACGCTTCGTGGCCCCATAGGGAGCTCCACCGGGGCCCCAACGGCAGCGTCCGCACGGCGCACCCGCGCCCGATTCGGCAACCCCTCACACCCTTCGTGGCCAGCCGTCCGCGTGGCGCACCCGCAGCCGATTCGATAGACTCCTCATACGTCTCGTGGCCGCACACGGAGCTCCACCGGAGTCGTCCCTTGGAACTGCGGTGCTCGAGGACCTTCTTGTTCCCGACCATCATGTGGTTTTGGGGACCCAGTTTTGGACAGTCAGCGCCCCGCGGCCCACCTGCTCCTCCTCCTCCCCCTCCTCTCTCCCTCCCTCCTCTAATCCCAGTGGCGCCGTTCGCATGGGTTCCTGCCGCCCATTTTGGCGCCCCCCTCGCACGCTCCGTGACCCCACAGGGAGCTCCACCCGAGGCCCTAGCGGCTGCCCTGAGCTCCACCTAAGGCCCCAGCGGCTGCGGCCGCATGCGTCCCCGCCACCCATTTCCGCACACCACCCCTCACATGCTTCGTAAATGGAGCTCCACCAGAGGCCCCCTGGCCGCGGCCGCATGCGTTCCCGCCACCCATTTCGGCACATCCCTCACACGCGCCGTGGCCCCTCAAGGAGCTCCACCGGCGGCCCCCCATTGGCTGCAGCCGCAGGCGTCCCCGCCACTCATGTCTGCACACCCCTCAAACGCTCATAGCCCCATCGGATGCTCCATCTGAGGCCCCGGTGGCTGCGGCCGCAGGCGTCCCCGCCACCCACGTCGGTAAATCCCTCACACGCTTCGTGGGCCCATAGGGAGCTCCACATGAGTTCCCTGTGGCTGCGGGCGCATGAGTCCCCGCAATCAATTTCGGTACACCCTGACTCGTTTTGTGGCCCCATAGGGAGCTCCACCTGAGGCCTCAACGGCAGGGCCCGCATGCCGCGTCTCGTGGCCCTGGGGAGCTCTACCCAAGGCTCCAGTGGCAGCGCCCGCATGGCGGCCCCGCCCCATGTCGGCACACACCTCACACGCTTCGTGGCCCCATAGGGAGCTCCAATTGAGGCCCTGGTGGCGGCACGCGCATGGCTGCCCCACAGCGCTCCGTGGCCCCAAAGGGAGATCCACCGGTGGCGATGTTCACAACGACGGCACTCACGACTGCAGATGGCTGGGTCATCCGCCAGGCTACTTCTTCTTCGAGTCCGTCGGCGGCACGCAGGGGTGACGCTGGGAACGGGTGTGACCTTTGGCGCGCGGCTTCAGGGGGGGGGGCAGGAGAGCACAACCCAAGTGCGCAAGCTGCTGCCATCGCATCGCGTGCAGCCATCGGGGGACCCCAATGCGCCCGCACCACACGTCACTCTGGCGAAGGGTCACTGCAACGTGTAGTCGAGAGTAGAGGAAAAGAAACCGGCATAAGCGTAAAACTGTCGGAGGTCAGCGCGGATTTCTTGGATCTGCGCTGGACCCACCTCCCCGGCGCGCGGAGCGCGCCAGGGGCGGCGCGACGGGCGCCGCCAGGCGGCCCCAGCGCAGATCCGAGAGATCCGCGCGGAGCGCCGAAAGTTTACGCAGATACCGATTCTTCTCCTTGTTCGACCTTCTACGTGCAGTCGAGGGTTAAGCGATTAAGGACCCCCCCCCCCCCTCTCCGGTGAAAGGATAACGCACCCGGCACCCGGAAGCGTTATCCTGGCACCAGGAGGGGGTACACCAGATCGCACGGGTCCCACGGATTCTCATTACAATTCTAATTGGGATGCCACCCGAGGCGGGGCGCTGGAATTATTTATTTTCCTTCCATTTGCGCGGTGCTAATGATATCGCTCGGCGAAAACCCCCCAAAAAAATTATTTAATTACGGCGCGGTGCTAATGATAACGCCGGGGGGTTCCTTAATTGCTTCTCCGGCTCGGGTTACCCTCCCCCAGGAAGCACCAGCACACCCAACAAGCATGAAGAACATTACAGCAGGAGCTCGACCACGAGGAACCTTCCACAGGGAACCCAACTCTGGAACCTTCCCTCGAAACCCAAGAAACCCAGGGCACCCTGGAGGCAGGCAGGGTGTTTCTTGGCATGGGCTTCCACTGTTAGGGCACCATCCCCGAACCCACCTCGATCTCTCGGGGGCGCGCAAACATGGATTAGCGATCCATGGATTTGCCGCGCGGTCGCCAAATGCATGGATCGGGGGAGGTGCCCTCCCCAAAATGCGGCTGGTGCCTCCTCGCTCGGCGGCGGAAATGCGCGAGTTCCCATGGAAACGGGACCCGTCGCTAATCCACGCCCCCTTGATCCATGCTTGCGATCGCCTGAATCTCATACCTCGGCCCGACCGCAGTCGAGAGTCCTTCTTCGTGCCCTGCGCGCCGGTGGCCCTCGCCGCCGCCGGCGACGCATCACTGCAGGGCGCTGGCCGGCGCCGGCGCCGCTCACCGCAGGGTGACGCAAAGACCAGCGCGCGCCGCCCGGAGCGCCTCGGCGCCCTGCTCCACGCCCTGGCCCTGGAGGTCTCTGGCGTCGAGCTCCTGGAGGTCAAGGGGCCCGAGCCTCCGCCCCCCCCCCGCACCTCCTCCTCCTCCTCCTCTTCCTCCTCCTCCTCCTCCTCCTCCTCCTCCTCCGCCTCCTCCTCCTCTTCCTCTTCATCTTCCTCCTCCTCCCCCTCCTCCTCCTCCTCCTCCGCCGCCTCCTCCTCCTCCTCCTCCTCCTCCGCCTCCTCCAACCCCTCCTCCTCATCTTCGTCCAGCTCCTCCTCAAATTCCTCCTCCTTCTCCCCCTCCTCCTCCAATTCCTCCTCCCCCTCCTCCTCCTCCTCGTCCTCCTCCTGCGTAACCCTCCGGCCCTATCTCTGGGGGAGGGATTTATCCAGAACCACCGCCTGGGCGATCAAACTTGGGGGATGTTGGCAGGCGGCGGAGATACACATAGCCAAGCGAGGTCTCCGAAGATCCTTCCCCCAGGCGGTGGTTATGGATAATAATTGCTCGCTGTGCACATCTTTCGGCGGCGCGCCGCGAGGGGACAGGCCTCCCAAGAAGGCGGCGGGGCATCTCAGAAGGCCCTCCAGCATTCCCCCATGTGGCATCGTGGACGGCTCAGACAAAGCTGCTGAGAAGGCCAAAGCCCTTCTGACCACTCCGAGAAGGCCCGCGCCTCCGCCCCCCCCCCCTCCCCCCTCGGCGGATGCTGCTGAACAACTGCTCTGGCCCCATTCGTCGGGGGCCCGAAGCCAGAGGCCTGCCAGACTCCAAGATGGGGACGGAGTAGATGGGGTCCAAGGATCGCGCCACATCGCCGATGCATCGGCGAAACATCGGCGATGCATCGGCGACTTCAGCATGGAGAAAATCAGGCTCCACACCGAGCCGAATGGCCGATGCATCGGCGATGCGGCGCGATTCTCTGACCCCGTCGACTCGATCTCAACTGGTAGGCCTCAATCAAATCTTCTGGTAGGCCTAAACAATACATGCATACACCCTGCGAAATGCTTAAGAAATCATGGGTTAAGACATTCATAGTCTCAGAACTTGAATAAGAACCCAACATTTCCATTAAAGTCTTAAGATTTACATTGAAACATTAAGAATAATCGAGACTCTGGCCGAAAACTTGGGTTTTCTTAAGCATCGCCTAAGGTGTATTGGTTTGTAAGAACGCCTGGCCCCCACTGGAGCAACGAAGAGAAGCGGGTCGTTCGCGCGATGTCACAGCGACCTTTCGCGGGGGCTTATGCGTGGCCTTGCGCGGGTAGCTTGTCAATCGGGGATGCGTCGACCCCTGTCCAAGGCTTTGGGAGGCTTTCGCCTGGACCGAAAATCTGGGCCCAACCATGGGATATAGGATGGGCGGGACGTCCGTCCTCGATAGTTGGGCGCCCGAGTTATCCGGGGTAACTCGGGTCCGGGGTAACTCGGGCTTGGATTCCCGAAAAAGAAGCCCGAGTTAGCCCTGACCCGAATTACCCCTGATGATTCGGGGCTCTGGACGCCCGAGTTATCCGGGGTAACTCGGGTCCGGGGTAACTCGGGCTTGGATTCCCGAAAAAGAAACCCGAGTTAGCCCTGACCCGAGTTACCCCTGATGATTCGGGGCTCTGAGATAGGGTTGCGTCCGAATAGCCAACTTGGGGTATCCCAGGGTCCCCCTCCTTTTTTGACCGCCTTCATTTTTCGTCGCACAGTCGTGGAGTAGGGAAAAAATGGCCCGCGCGACTTACGAGCGAATCTCCACGCAGACGACCCCGTTTTTGCGCGTCGCCAGTTGAACAGGGCCCGACCGTCCCGGCATTCGTCGTCCCACGAAATGTTCCTAGAACCCCAAAATGTTCTAAGAACAACAACAATGATCTCAGAGCATACACCCGATGTGTTAAAACAAGACAGAGTCCCAGCCAGAGATGTTCTAAGAACATTTCGTTGGGACCAACTAGAGGTTCTTACAACATTGTTTGGTAGGGCTATAGGCGAGCCAGGACGCTTCTCGGGAGCGGCCAAGAGAGGGGTGTCCAAAAGGGGGGGGTGCAAATCATGACCGGCGGCATGTGCGCGGCCCAGCGGGGGGGCCAGGGACGTAATAAAACAAGAAGAAGCGCCATGAAAGCTGGGGAAATATCATGACCCCCGCCATGACATCCACCCCCCCCTAGTCATCACCCCCCTCTTTTCCGCCCCCGAGCTTCGCCACCGCTTGAGTGTGGGAGGCCGGAGCCATTTCTTGGAGGCCCGGCGCTCCTTCAGCGCGGGCAGGGCGCCCTGCTCCTGCAGGGCGACGGCACAGCTGCCGACGCCGCCACGCCCCAGACCTCGCCCGGGGTGCGTTCGCACTCGAGGCCTCCCAGGCGAGTCCAGCGATGGCGACACGAGGGGCCTCCCAGGAGGCCCGACAAGGGCAGAGCGAGGCAAGGATATATATATATATATATATATAAATATAGGAAGGAAGAAGCACGTAAACATAAACGAGGGCCTCCCAGGAGGCCCGAAAAGGGCAGAACGAGGCAAGGCGATATAGAGGAAGAACAAAACATGTAAACATAAGCATTCGACGCTCCGTGCGGAATCCTTTTGGATTTGCGCTGGGCCCCCCCTCCCTGGCGCGCGGACCGCGCCAGGGGCGGCGCCGGAGGCGCCGCCAGGGGGCCCCAGCGCAGATCCAAGAAATCCGCGCGGAGAGTCGAAAGCTTATGTTTATTTGTTTTTTCTTCTTCGAAGCTAGCTGAGCATCGTTTAACCGACCCCCATCCCCAGCGGCGTAGCCTAGGCCCCACTGGCCGATTTAGCCCCCTGGATGGGGATATAGGCCGTTGCTTTCGGGCTTCGAGGGTGTATCCCCAAGTGGCGGGATACTTTGGTGGGGGTCTCGAAGGTGATGAGGATGAGATGGGGGTCGGTTCAACGATACTGACTGGCGGCGTGGGCGCCTCTTCTGCGGGCAATACTTCTGTCCATATCCACTGCAATATGGAGTTTCGGGCTGCCTTTCCCCAGAACCCCGAGGCACACTGTATATGGATAAGTTTGCCCACCGCAGAGGCTAGATTCTTATCCACATCCAGTGCGCCTCGGCCTTGAGGCGCTTCTTCCAAAAAAAAAAATCAAGACGCACTGGATATGGATATGTGGTATAAGTCTTGCCCGCACCTTCCCCGTTCAACGATACTGACTGGCGGCGTGGGCACCTCTTTTAACAGGGCATATGTCGACCCCTATCCCAGACATCGTGGGGTTTTCGCATGAAGCAGAAATTTGAGCCCCAACCCTGGGATATACGATTGGGGGGCGCTCGTCCTCGATAGTGGTGCGTCCGAATAGCCTCCTTGGGGTGTATCCCAGGGTTTCCCTCTTTTTCTGAGAGGTCATACTTTTCGGGCGAAGTTCGGGGATTGGGGGAGAAAAGTCACCTGCGATCTTTCCCCCCCCGGGAGCGCCAGCTTGCGCGCCAATTCCCGCAACGTCCAATCGCTCAACATCGACCGATTCTGGGTCGCCGGCGGCATTCAACGTTAAACGCCGCGGGCGGGGGTCGCCGCGGGTCGACACGACGCGAACCTACCGTAGGATATAAGCCTTGCCCGCATCTCCCCCGTTCAACGGTACTGACTGGCGGCGTGGGCACCTCTTCCCCCCCCCCCCCGGGAGCGCCAGCTTGCGCGCCAGCGCGCGCAGCCCCTCGCCCCCCACGGCGCTGCCGGAGACGTCGAGGTGCCGGAGCTCCGGCGCGGCCCCCTCGGCCAGGGGCCGCAGCAGCGCCTCGGGGGGGGCAGCACGGGGGGGGGGGGGGGAGCGGGCCCCGCGGTTGTGGAGGTCGGAGAGGGGAGGAGGAGGAGGAGGAGGAGGAGGAGGAGGAGGAAGAGGAGGAGGAGGAGGAGGAGTGGCAGAACGAAGCATGGTGCCAATCGTGGAGCTGGCGAGGCCATCTGCGACATATGACATGGAATCAACATACCCCCCCTATAACATGGAATCAACATTCCCCCCCCCCTTTATGCCATGCCCCTTGCCCACCTCCAGAGCGAGGGAGACGGGCCCTGGAGCCCCCGGGGGGCGTGCCTGCAGGCGATCTCGGGCGCGGGTTACTGAGGGTGCGGTAAAATGGGTGGGGGAGGGATGCTCTTCTTGGGGGCTGCAAGGACCCCTTCTGGGCCCTACCAGGGCCCCTTGACGGCCCCCCAAGGGGCCCCTTTCTGAAGCCCTCGCTGCCCCCCCATTGATCGCCCTCCCGTGACGCGTCCTCCGAAGATCGCTGGTTTGGGGGTATTGGGTAGTTTTCGTGGGTTCGCGGCGGCTTGCTCGCCTCGGGAGGCTTCTCTTCTCAGCCACTGCGCCTCGACGAGAGCGTTCCGGGGGTGCCCGCATCGTCCCGAACGGCTGCCGGAGAGCCTAGTTATGACCAGAAAACCTAAGAAGGTGGGCCATCCCTGAGTTCCTGGCGACGCATTTGTTCACAAGCATGAGATTTGCGGTGTTTTCGGGAGTAGCACGAATTTGTTTCTCGCAAGGTAAATTGAACTGAACGGAACTGAATTGAACAGACTGGTCGCACCCGTTACGCGACGGTGTTATTCTCGGCCGCCAAGGGCGCATCCTATGGCGCAACCGATAGGAGACGGTACTCTCGGCCGCCAAGGGCGCAACCTATGGCGCAACCAACAGGAGACGGTTTTATTCTCGGCCGCTGAGGGCACAACCTATGGCACAACCGATATGAGACGGTTTGATTCTCAGCCGCCGAGGCCACAAACTATGGCGCAACCGATGGGAGACGGTTTGATTCTCAGCCGCCGAAAACGCAACCGATGGCGCAACCGATCGGAAACCTAGCTGGAGCAGTAAGACGAGGAAGACGAGGAGGATGAGGAGGACGAGGAGGAGGACGACGACGACGATCAGGACGGGATGAATACGAGTAGTACGAGAACGAAGTGTGGGTATTGCATTCGAATGCGTGCGGGGCTACGCCCGAGTTATGCTCGCCGTTTGGGCTGGCGGTGGGGCCCAAGCGGCGAGCTGTCTTGTGATTCGGCCCTCAAGGCCCTCACGGACCGATCCGTTTGTCAAATGCAACAAGTAAAATCCAAAATTCCGATCGATTCCTTTTACGATGTTACAACCTTCCGTGACGTCGGATCCCAGAGAATGCGTTGTGCCCAGTCGTTTCCTGTCAGCCCTGGGGCTCAAGAAAAGCCCCATGGGGTCTGGAAACGGCCAAAAACTTCAGGACCCGTTCCAGCACGACCTCCGATATCATCTTGTTCTTTCAGTGCACGGCCCCACATGTCCCGACCCCTTCCACAAGATGTAGTTATTCGTCCCACCTTCGTTTTTGAGTGACATCGAAATCATAACAATCGCATCGTCGGAGATCTGGGCTTGCGGGCTATGACTGGGGCCTCGCACGGCCGCTTGGGAAGATCCTGGCGCTCCTGGAACGCTGTCGGCGATGCGCAGCCGCTGGGACGCAGCCCGAGGCGAGAACACCTCCAAGAACCGACGCGACGTTCTCAAATCGAGGAAACACATCTAGGATCGGGAGGGCGCGAGAAACACATCTAGGATCGAGGAAACACATCGAGGAAACACATATAGGAAACAATTCTCAAATCGAGAAAACCTCCAAGAACCAACATCCGCTAGTCTCCAGCGCTCGGTCTTGTTCCCGCGCGATTTTTGGGAGGGGAGGACGTGGAGCGGGCGCAGCAGCGCGATGACGTCGGTGGCACAGCCGTGACACGACTACACCCTAGGCGATGCTTAAGAAAACTTACGTTTTCGGCCAGAGTCTCGATTATTCTTAACGTTTCAATGGAAATCCTAAGATTTGAATAGAAGTTTTGGGTTTTTATTGAAGTTCTGAGACTATGAATTTCTTAACCCATGATTTCTTAGGCATTTCGCAGGGTGTACGGCAGGTCCGTGTCGTGTCGACCCTGGCGTTGGTTCATGACACTGCGGGGATCCTTCAAGCTGGAACGATCCGCTGTTTCAGAAACGCCAGATCGTTCAACAAAGGGCCGATTCTGGGCCACGGGCGGCGTTTAACCTGGAACGCCAGCGCGCGGGTCGCCACAGGTCGACACGACGCGAACCTGTCGTAAGCTATTTACCCAGCCACTTCGAGCACCGTGCACACGAGTTGCAGTAAAGCGCCGAGCCACGTCGAGAGGTTGCCCTGCGAGCGACGGCTTGTGCGAACGATTTCTCTGCGGCGGCAGGCAACTGTGAGAGAAGCGCGGGAAAACGACGGTTTCACCGAAACGAACAAGGCGATAGACCTGCGACACGCCGGGCCAACGGCATCGTGGACATCCTTCCGCCTCGCTGGAGGTGGCCCACGGTAGAGTGCATCCCCGATGGCGCCGTCAGATGTAAGGCGGGGTCGGCGGATGTGGCGCAGGCCTGCAAAGTCAGGATCCACGTTCGGAAAGAAAGCGTTGAGCGGCAGAATGTTCCGCGGATGCTGTAATGCAACATACGGCAAGTTCGTGTCGTGCCGACTTCGGCGTCGGTTTTTCTGACATCGCCGGGATTGTTCAGCCTTGAATCATCGGCTGTTTACGAAACGTCAGATCGTTCAACTGAAGGGGCCCCAGGACACACAAATAAATACACACAAATAAACATATTCCCCATATTTTCCAATATTTTCTCGGTTATTGTCTTCCCCCCCACTTCCCATATTTTCCATATTTTCTGGGGAATCGACGATTAATTGTGTCTGTGTGTTTGTTTTCCTCCTGAATTATCGGCTGTTTACGAAACGTCAGATCGTTCAACGTCGACCGAGTCTGGGAGTCTGGGTCGCCGGCGGCGTTCAACGTTTGAGCGCTCGCGGAAGGGGCCGCCGCCGGTCGACGCGTCGCGAACCTGCCGCATCCGAGATATCCAGGGGCATAATCCCTGCAGCTTGCATCGTTGTACAATTGGGGCGTTGACCTAAGGAGCCCCAGATCAGGAGCGAGGCCCCTTTTTTCCATAAGTTAAACTTCGACTCCCCCTCAAAAACGTCAGTCAACCCTGAGGCAAGCTGTGAAACAATTAAGGAGCACGGAGCCCCTCCACAACGAAAAGGATTCCTTCTTCAGCGCACCGACTGTATGCTGTTGCGTCATTCTGAAGTCCCCCCTCCCACCCTCCCAAGAGGCCACGCCACTTCCGCCGGCCTGGGTGCCCCCCCTTCCCCCCCGCGTGTGGGGCCCAGGCACTAGCAGAAACCTGTGGCAGTGTACGATCTCAGCCTCTTGGGCCTCTAGGGGTGTCGAGAAGAAAGCCTCCAGACGGCTCACGACGGCCTAAACACGGCCCAAGAGGGCCCCAAGACAGCCCAAGATGGCCCCTAGAGGACCCAAGAAGAGCGCCTCCAGAGGCCAAGAAGAGAAACATCATTGGTTTTTCTCGAGTTTTTCAAGGATTGGTGCGTTCTCACTTGTTTTCTGCTCTCAGAAGCCCCTAACGGCTCAAGCAGCCTCCAAGATAGCCCCAAAACGGCCCTAAAGACCCCCCAGAGGGGCTCAAGACGACCAAAGAGGGCACATATATGGCCCAGAGAGGCCCCACGACGGTCCAAGAGGCTCCCCAACGACTGGACTGTGGCGAATGGAGTCCACGTCTGGAAGTGACGTGTTGCCAGAGGAAGGTCTGCGAATGCTGTAATGAAACGTATCCACGACATCCACTTATTGTACAATTCCAGCGCATCCCTGTGTTGCAGGTTTGCGACACATTGTTATAGTTTGCAGAATTCCTGACCATATTCTTCTCATTCGTAGTATGATGTAACCCCCCTAGACCCCCCCCCTGAGGCCACGCCACATTCACCAACCCAAGGGTGGAGGACACCTTCTGGGCCTCAATACCTACAAACACCGATGGAACATCGATGATCGCCCCTTATGCCTCTTGGGCTTCCCAGAGGGTCTTGAGACGGCTCAAGATGGTCGCAATATAGCCCAACATTGCCTCCAAACGGCCCAAGACGGCACACGACGGCCTAAGATGGCCCCGAGAGGACCCGAGAGGCCCCCAAGACGGACCAACATGGCCCCATGTGGACCCCAAACAGAGCGTTTCGTTCAGATGCCAAAAACCACAATCCCACCATCCCTTTGGGCTAAGGAAGTCTAACCATGTGTTCTTTCCTTTTCCAAGAACCTCTGCCCTTACAGAAAATTTACCTACCCTCCCTCCCTGAAGATTTGTTCGGGGCGGGTCGCGACGCGTTATGCCGTCAAAGATTGTGCAGGATGGCTCCAAGCGGGCCTCCGATGCGCCAAGATGGCATGTAAGGCGGCTCGAGATAGCCGAAGATGGTACACGATAGCACCCCCTCCAAGAGTCAACAATCATTCAAAAGCCTAGAAAGAAAACCTAGAGTTGTGAATTCTCTCCTTTTCGCTTCCGATGTGTTTTCGAAGCCTCCAGTTGGCCCCAAGATAGCCCAAGAGGTACCCAAGAGGCCCCCCAGACGGCCCTGAGAGGGTGGGGGGGCAAACGTTACGACCCCTCTTTTGTGCACCGACGCCCTCCACGAGAGCCCCAAGAAGCCCTCAAGGGCTCGCAAGAGGCCCCCGAGAGAGCCTCAAAAGAAGGTCTCAAGAGGGCCCCAAAGACCTCCGCAAAGAGCCCCGCGGGAGGGCCCACAGAGTCCCAAGAAGGCTCCGAGAGGCGATGTTGAAGGCTTTGTTGTCGTCCTCGATGTCCTCCTCCTCGTCCTCGTCCTCGTCCTCGCCCTTGCCCTGATCGTCTTCCATGTCCTTCTCCTCCTCTTCCTCCTTGTCGTCGTGGTCGCCGTCGTCGTCGTCGCCGCCGTCGTCGTCGTAGCGGTCGTCGTCGTCGTCGTCGTCGTCGTCGTCTTCTTCCTCCTGCTCCTCCTTCCCTCGCCCCCACGCGGGCCCCAGGGATAGCCCAAAGATGCCCTCCAAGGCCACACCCTTGCCACCCCCTTGCTCCCAAAAATTTCTCTGTTCACAATGGTAGCCCGCTCTATTTCACTACATATGTCACTTCGACTCCATCCTGTCAACTCTCTAGGGCAGGGTCTGTGAATGGGCTGGTGGGGATACGCGGAACGTGAAGAATTGTCCATCGGTTCTTGAATGATTTTAGCGTTCTCGCCTTTTTTCAAAACTCGGGGGCACATGTTGGCCCAAGAAAATCTTGGATGGCCCCCAGACGGCCCCAGACGCCCCCAAGGGGGCCCCAAGACGGCCCAGGAGGGCCCCAAGATGGCCTAAAAAGGCCCCCATGACCGCCCGAGAGGCCTCCAAGACGGCTAAACAAGACTCCAAGAAAGCCCCAAGGCGGCCCCGAGTTGCCTCCCAGACGGCCTCCGAAAGGGGTCAGACGGCGCAAGAGCGCCCCAAGACGACCCTAGACGTCCCTAGGAGGTCCGAACAGGAGTTCCCAGAGATCCCCCAAAGAGGCCCCCAGAGGCCGCCGGGAAGCCCCCAAGAGGCTCCCGAGTCCCCCCCCCCCAAACGGCCTGAATAAACCACCAATAAGCTGGCGGAGTTGTTTCCGAATGTCGCGTTGTTGCTACGCTCGTCCTGGCGCTGAAACGTGTGTGGGGGGGGGGGGGCGCTGGCAACGCCCACTGGCCAGAAAGACACGGCAGAACAGCGCGGCAGACGAGCAGGGCAAACCACCCAGCGCCCTGTCTGTACGTGCTGTGGACGTGCACCCTGCGGAGCGAGAGGCAGGTCTGCGGAGGCCATGATGCAACGCATCACTCGCATTCTCAAAGTATTGCACCATCGTTGCACGTAATATTAGCTTACATCATTATATGCAATAGGAGCTCGACCACAAGAAACCTTCCGTAAGAAGCCCAACCCTGGGACCCCAAGACGTCCAACGATTTTGGGTGTGGAGCGTCACGCTCTCCATTGCAACACCGTCAAAACCCAGGACACCCGAAAATGCCCCCCCTCGTTTGGGACTCGGGGAAGCGGACCGCGAGCCTCCAGCGCGTCGTCGTCGAGCCGCGCACACGCGTCCATGCAGAGCTCGTCCAGCCGCGGCAGCTTGCCCCGCGCCAGCGCGGCGCCGAGCGCCCGGAGGCCGCGGGACCCGAAGGCGCTGCCGCTCAGGACGAGGGCCTCTCGGGGGCCCCCCCAATCGGCCGGGGCGCAGGAGGGCACGCCGGGTGCCGCGCGCCTCTCCCCTGGGGGCGCGGGAGGGAGGAGGAGAGCAGAGGGGGGCAGAGACACAGGGGGATGAGGAGAAAGGGGGAGGAGGAGGGGGAGGAGGGAAAGGAGGAGGACGATCTGAATCACTATCCGTGGATCAGAACCACCTCCATCTCCTCCTCCTCCTCCTCCTCCTCCTCCTCCTCCTCCTCATTACTACCGACCTATTCATATTTAGGTATGCTTACCATCCATAGATTTTCACCATCTTCATCAGCCCCTCGCTGACCAGGTGGGCGAACTCCCTATGCCCGGTTGCCAGCGGGCCGCTTTTTACCTGCCGGGTGTTCCTCTTGCTACGCATAAGTCTCACCTGCAGGCCACCGCGCCAGGTCGGCTCAGGTTCCGTGCAGCTTCCAAACGCATGCGGCGACCCCGGCTGCTCAGAGTCTGGCCAGCGTCAACAGGAGGAGGACCAAGAGGTGAGGACAAGCAGCAGCAGCAGCAGCAGCAGCAGCAACAGGACGAGGGAGCAGCTCTTTGGTTGACCCACAAAAGGGGTCCAGCTGAAAGGGGTGGTGCAACACATGTGGGGCAAAATTGCAAATGCATTGCGCCAGATACTTGTTTTGCATTGGTTTGCAGCTAATGTATGCGCGAACATCCAGCAATACAATTGCACACCCGAATGTGTTGCACGGCCCGAATCCACTGCATCCCCACAAATCTATTGCACCACCTCCGTTCAGCTGGACCCACATTTGGGCCAACCAGAAGGACGGGAACGGGTCAGGATGGGGAGGAGCCTCTAGCCTAAGTCGGGCCTGTCCCCCTACAGGGGGATTTGGGGAGATTTTTTGTTCCAAAGTATTCAAAAAATACTCCCAAAATTCTCAACAAGACTTAAAACATACTCCCCATGCAGACTATGTTTTACTATTTTTGAATTTCCCCCTCCTGTAGAGGGACAGGCCTGAATTAACTCTAGCCAGGGCAGGCCGAGCCGCCACGGGCAACTCCGGGATGAGACAGGGGGGGGGGGGGCAGCCTGGAACGGAGGCGCCCCCCCCCCCCCCCCGCCCCCTCTGCACTCGCACGAGCCGAGCAACACATAGGCAGCGAGCCCAGCGGGGGAGCGAGAAGGGTCACCCTCCTCCTCCCCCTCCTCCTCCTCCTCCTCCTCCTCCTCCTCCTCCAGGCCTTCTCCTCCTCCAGGCCTTCTCAGAAGGCGGCGGGGATTCTCAGCAGCCCCCCGTCCTTCCGAGAAAGCGCAGAAGCCTCCTCGGGAGGACGGGGGATGTCCGAGCCATCTGAGAAAGCGCGCCCCTTCTTTTCTTCCGCCCCAGGGATGCCGCCGAGAGCATACGCACAAAGCGAAGCGGGGGCAGCACAACCGGATCCGACGCCCGTGGAACCCGCGCGCCCCGGGGCCTCGCGGGCGCTCGACGCGGATGTGGGGGTTGGCCCCGGGGGGGCCGAAAGCATCCATGTCCACCGCCTGCGGAGATCTCTGGAGACTGATCCCCGCCTCGGAATATAGCACAAGCATACAAGAAGGGACCCAAGCACACAAACTGTATGGGTCTTGCCTACCCCCCCCGCTTCCCAGATGTTCCAATATTTTCGTGGGGATCGACGCTGAACTGTCTTGGGCGCCCGAGTTATCCGGGGTAACTCGGGTCCGGGGTAACTCGGGGATTTAGGATTCCCGATGATTCTGGGCTCTGGACGCCCGAAGTATCCGGGGTAACTCGGGTCCGGGGTAACTCGGGTTTGGATTCCCGAAAAGGAACCCGAGTTAGCCCTGACCCGAGTTACCCCTGATGATTCGGGGCTCTGGACGCCCGAAGTATCCGGGGTAACTCGGGTCCGGGGTAACTCGGGCTTGGGTTCCCGAAAAACGAACCCGAGTTATCCCTGACCCGAGTTATCCCTGATGATTCCGGGGCTCTGGACGCCCGAAGTATCCGGGGTAACTCGGGTCCGGGGTAACTCGGGTTCGGATTCCCGAAAAGCGAACCCGAGTTAGCCCTGACCCGAGTTACCCCTGATGATTCGGGGGCCCTGGACGCCCGAAATATCCGGGGTAACTCGGGTCCGGGGTAACTCGGGCTTGGATTCCCGAAAAACGAACCCGAGTTAGCCCTGACCCGAGTTACCCCTGATGATTCGGGGGCTCTGGACGCCCAAAATATCCGGGGTAACTCGGGTCCGGGGTAACTCGGGTTTGGATTCCCGAAAAACGAACCCGAGTTAGCCCTGACCCGAGTTACCCCTGATGATTCGGGGCTCTGGACGCCCGAAGTATCCGGGGTAACTCGGGTCCGGGGTAACTCGGGCTTGGACTCCCGAAAAACGAACCCGAGTTAGCCCTGACCCGAGTTACCCCTGATGATTCGGGGGCTCTGGACGCCCGAAGTATCCGGGGTAACTCGGGTCCGGGGTAACTCGGGTTCGGACTCCCGAAAAGCGAACCCGAATTATCCCTGACCAGAGTTACCCCTGATGATTCGGGGCTCTGAACTGTGTCTGTGTGCTTTGCCCCTCTTGATACACGCGGGCGGCGGTGCGTCGTTTGCCCTGGGCGGCACGGCCAGGCAGCGCCCGCCGCCGAGCCTACGCACGAGAAGGCGTCTGCGGGAGGGCGCGTCGCCGCCCCCGGGGGGGGGGGGGGGCGGGCGGCGAACCCACATGTGGCAGAAGTAGCACACGAGAAGCAGGGGATATGTCGACCCCTATCCCAGGCTTCGTGGGGTTTCCGAATGGACCAGAAATTTGAGGCCTAACCCTGGGATATACGATGGGGGGGTGCCCATCCTCGATAGGGGTGCGTCCGAATAGCCCCCTTGGGGTGTATCCCAGGGTTTTTCCATTTTTCTGAGCGGCCAAACTTTTTGGGCGAAACTCGGGGATTGGGGGAGAAACATCGCCTGCGAACGAGAAGCATGAAGTAGGAAGGCGGATATAGTGGATTGGGTCCAGGTCCTCCCAGAGAATAACAAGCACAGCAACAGCATGTCGGTTCTTGAGGTAGGAAGGCGCTTGAAGCAGATTTGGATCTGGGAATCTCAGAATACCTGCTTTCAACGACCGGCGTGCATGCTTGCGTGATGCGAGAAGCCACACAGCGCCAACCAGGGCTTCGAACTCTCCACCGGAGCGACCCGAAGAGATGGGCCTTACGAAAGATGCATAGCGACCCTGCGCTTAGGCGGGCATGTCCCCCCACAGGCGGATGTTGGGCGTTGTTTCGTTTGTTTGTTTTGTGTTATATGTGTATATAAATGTGTGTTTTTTGAAAAGAAACGGCAAAAAAACAAAATCTGTCAAAACATCGAAACATTGTCCCCATAGCATGTCTGGACTATTTCTAACGACCCACCCTGTAGAGGGACACGCCCGGCTTAACCTTACGCCGCGGCTCACGCGGGCTGCCGGCGTGGCACGCCATTCGCGGAGAAGAGAGGCATGCTCGCGCGCGGCCTCGCGCGGGAAGCCTGCAGGCCGGATCTCTGCAGGAAAAAGAAAGCAGCGTGGCAGAAAGGGCCAGTGTTCGAAGAAGAGAAAACGCCATAAATAGGAGACAAATAAACCTACCTCGCTTTTGACCACCCTCGCTTCCAGGAGATACCAAGCCATGCCAAACTACGGCATGTACTGGTCAGGCCGCCTGACGAGGAGGCGCGTGGTATGGCTTGGCTTTGCCTGGAAGCGAAAGCGGGGCAGGTAATTCACGCTCTGAAAGAAGAGAAAACGCAATAAACAGCAACTCTGTGAAGGGGAACTGGGACACACAAATAAATACACACAAATAAAAATATCCCCCATATTTTCCCATATTTTCTGGGTTTTTGCCTTCCCCCCCACTTCCCATATTTTCCCATATTTTCTGGGAATCGACGATTAATTGTGTCTGTGTGTTTTTCCCCTCCTGAGACTCTTGGCGCTCCGCGCGGATCTCTTGGATCCGCGCAGCCGAGCCCGTCGCCTCCCGCCGCCGAGCCCCCGGAGAGGAAACGAGGGCTGGAGCACGTCCGGACCCACGGCCGCAGCCTCCTGGCCGCGCGCGCTTCAAAAGGAAGGGGTAGGGAGGACGGGGGAAGGCGTCCTGCAAGGAGGCTGCCTCGTATCGGGAGCGGCCAAGAGGGGGGGTGTCCAAGAGGGGGGGGTGCAAATCATGACCGGCGGCATGTGCGCGGCCCAGCGGGGGGGCCAGGGACGTAACGAAACAAGAAGAGGCGCCATGAAATCTGGGGAAAAATCATGGCCCCCGCCATGATATCCACCGCCCCCCAGTCATCACCCCCCTCTTTTCCGCCCCCGATCGTAGATCTGGACGCCCGAAGTGGGACCGGAAAGACGCTCGCGCAAGAAAAATACCCCAAACACGCTCGGAAAGAATCCCAAAAGTTCGTCCCCAGACTAGTTTGGGACTGTTTCTCTGAACACTCCCTCTGTGGAGGGGCAGGCCCGACTTCGGTGTACCCCGCCTGCGCGCGGCCGAGAAGCATCGAGAGTGTCTCGACCCACGGCCGCAGTGGTCTGCTGCATCCTCGGGGGACCTTGTCTGTCCCGTCGCGGCCCTGTCCGAGACGAATCCGTGTCGAATCCATGTCGGACTCGTCGGATCCGTGTCGAATCCGTGTCGAACCCGCGTCGAGTCCGCGCCAAGTCCGCGTCGAGTCCGCATCGAGCCCGCGTGGGGCACAAGAAGAGACACCAATTTGGGGGACAGGCGAGGCCCCCCGAAGATGCAACGTAACGCAGTGGTCTGGCTCGCGGCCCGACCCAGGAAGGGAAGAGTAGCCCTCGAGAACACGAGGCCCTCCGCCGGCAAACCACTGAGGAGGCTTCGAGGGTGCGAGCAGCCAACAAGCACGACGCCCCTCGAGAGCATGAGGCCCTCCGCTGGCCAACCACCGAGGAAGCTTCGAGGCCCCCCGGGATGCACAAGAACAGCCAACAAGCACGACATCCTTTGAAGGGGCCCCAGGACACACAAATAAATACACACACAAATCAACATATTCCCCATATTTTCCCATACTTTCTGGGTCTCTGTCTTCCCCTCCCACTTCCCATATTTTCCCATATCTCCTGGGGAATCGAGGATGACTTGTGTCTGTGTGCTTCTTTCCCTCCTGAGCCTTCAAGAACACGGGGCCCTCCGCCGGCCAACCACTGAACTGAGAAGCCTTCGAGGGCGCCCCACCCCCCAGGATTAGGGACCCCACAAAGGACGTACGCGCCCAGCTATGTACACGAACGCGGCCCCTTGACCCGCGAGACCTGCCGCGTGATACGGACAATCGTGCAATGCGAACTCTCGAAAACAGCGTGGATTCATGTACGTGTACGTCCTTCTTTCGCTCCTGAAGGATGCACAGGAACATCAGACAAGCACGGCGAACATCAGGGTACTCTCCCCGGGCCGGCCTCGACCTTGGAACTACCCCGGTCCCACCGCACCGCACCGAAGACGCCCGCCCCGCGCAGGGGCCCCGGAGCCTCCAGGGGCGGCAGCGCGTCGGTCTCGGCGCTGCGGGCCAGCTGCATCAGCTCGGAGTCCCCGAACTTCTGCCGGAGGGAGCCATGGCCACGCAGTAAAGGAAAGCAGAGGGCGAGGACCGCTCCGGGTGAGGAGGAATCGGGAATCTCTGAGATCCGGCGGCTCTGGAGGCTGTCTCGGGCGCCGCGGCCTCGTCAGAGCGCTCCAGAACGCTCTGAGAGAGTTGCCGAACGCTCTGGGACGGATCGATCATCGTCCTAGCCCCGTCCGACCCAGAGCTCCCATGAGATCCTGGCGTCGCAACTTTTTCCCCAACGGACGACTGCTCTTTATAATTACTTTGGGCCCCAAGACCCCCACGGATCGATCCGCCTCCAGACATACAGCAGAGAGATGTGGTCCAGTGCTCCCGTCGGGCTGTCTTCGATGATCTTGTTTGTGACGTCGAATCTCGGGGTCCAGCGATCTGAATTTTACTCCGTGCTGGCGTATCCCCATCGAATCCATGTCGGACTCGCCGGATCCTTGTCACATCCGTGTCGAATCCGCCTCGAATCCGCGCCACATCAGCGTCGCCTCCGCCTCGAGCCCGCGTGGGCACAAGAGAAGATACCAAGTCGGAGGACAGGCGAGGTCCCCCGAAGATGCCACGTGACATAACAGCGCTGCCCCGCGCTGGCAGCACGCATCGCACATGCACCTCGACTGGTCCCGGCTGGGCTCATCCTGGGCCAGAAGGAGCCCTGGGACACACAAATAAATACACATAAATAAAACGATTCCCCATACTTTCCTATGTTTTCTGGGTTTCTGTCTTCCCCACCACTTCCCATATTTTCCCATGTTTTCCTGGGGATCGACGAATCATTGTGTCTGTGTGTATTTTTCCCTCCTGACTGGGCCCTGGGATCGGCCAGGCCAGGGGGGTTCACGTGCACTGTCCCGCACACCTGGAGCCCCGACATCGCGATTTGCGCAGGGCGTGGGCCCTGGTGAACGTTTTCTCATTCTCGGGAGCGGCCAAGAGGGGGGTGTCCAGGAGGGGGGGGTGCAAATCATGACCGGCGCCGGCGGCCATGTGCACGGCCCAGCGGGGGGGCCAGGGACGTAATGAAACAAGAAGAGGCGCCATGAAATCTGGGGAAATAGCCCACGCCATGATATCCACCCCCCCCTAGTCTTCACCCCCTCTTTGCCGCCCCCGATATTCGGCGTTTTGACATTGGGCGGACGGGGGGGGGAATGGGGGGGGACGCCTGGCTTCGGACCTCTGCTTCATGCGACTGCTTGCAGCGGCCCGCCCCGCGGGGGAGACCCCAACCTGCTTGAAACAC